>CM052797.1:19067906-19120565 GCA_028533885.1 Nasua narica
GGGGGAGGAGGAAGGGAAGTTGATGAGCACTGGAGAAGGAGCAAGTTTAAGAGGAAGGATACTAGTTTAAGTTTCTGAGATAAGTTTCTTAGGAAATGTTTAACTGGGTGTATCCAGAGTCAAGGTAGGTATAAAAGTCCTAGAGAAGTTTCTAGACTGCCGTGTAAACTTGAGTTTCGTGATGATGAGTGTGAAAATTTAAACCTAGAGAACAATCAGGATTGCCCAACAACAACAAAAAAATGTAAACTCTGAAGAGGATGACTGAGATTGGAATCCTGAGAACTACCAATAAAAATTGAGTCCCTGCCACATCAGAGAGGTCATAAAATGAGAAATGCTGAATTTAGTCAATACGTGCGCAAATAGAACTTTCTTGGATATGATATATGAATGACATTGCCCGTGTCCTCATGGGCACTGATTTTGATTTTCTACTTCCCTTGGGTTATTTTGGTTTCCTTTTAATTTTTCCATTAAGAACCCATCATACAAAGATTGTCATATTTATCAGCACAAATGTTTTCCCTATCTGCTTGGCACCCTTCCTCCCTGATAACTGTATGACCTCTGCTCTGTGTTCTTGAGAAAACTTCCCATTCTCACAGGACCCTACCCACACCTTCTCTCAGCAACTGACTGGTTCCATGGAGGAGCAGCCACACCCAAATCCCTTATAAGACTTTTTTTTTTTTTACTTCTTTTTTTTTTTAACATAAGTCCCATAGATCATTACTGGCAGTCTCTCTCATGACCAACAATGAGATGCAACGTAATTGTGGTTGTGTGTGTGTAGTTTGTTGTTGTTGTTGTTATTGTTGTTTTGTGTTTTTATGGTTTTTTTGTTTTGTTTTGTTTTGTTTCAATTTTAGAAAACAGATCCACATTGGGCAAAAACAAAGTTGACACTCCCAGAGAAGCATCTATGAAGAGAGGGGTGGGTGTAAGAGCCTCTGGATCCAGGCTTCGTAAGGCTGATCAAAATACCTGCTCTGAACCAATGTGGTCCTTCAGTCTTGCCTGGGTTCCAGAAGCCAATGGCTTCTTAAATATGCTGTCTTGAGAATGTTATTATCACTTGAAACCTAAAGAATTTTTAAAATATTGTCTTGACATTTCCAAAGTCCTCTTTTTATTTGTTTGTATCACCTTTTTCATCTCTCACTTTATTTTTTCTCAAGGAGATTGGCTTCAAAGGGTTTTTCATGCTCTTTGTCTACCTTTGGATTTTCATACTTGTATCACTTTTGCCAGGATGATGACTCTGATAAGACTCCTTAACCTTCTACTTCACAAGGATAATTCCTGCAGATCTTTCAGGTATGTCTTAGTGGGATTTTTTCCTGTATATCATTTTCTTATTTTCCTGTAATTTATAGATTTCTGTTTTTTGGATTACGTCTTACAGAGTTGTGCCAGTTATATTTATTGTTTTTATTACTTAAAAATGGCTATCAAATCAATTTACTGCCCTAATTCCTCTTAAAATCGGTTAATTGTCTGCCTGAGGCTCAATTCATGACCCCGGGGTCCTGGAATCAAGCCCTGGGTCAAGCTCCCTGTTCAGTGGGGAGCCTGCTTCTCCCCCTCCCCCTGCTTCTGCTGTCTTAGTCTCTCTAGCCCACTCTCTCTCTCTCAAATTAAAAAAAAAAATCCTTATTTCTTGCATTGTATCTCCATTAGTTTTTTTTCTTATTTTCCTGCATTTGTATTTTTTTTTCTATTTGGGTTAACTACTTAGTTCATATAAGGTATTTTTAATACTAAAAATGTTTGAGCCTATTATTTAAATCTCACCTCAGCTTTGGCTATGAGCCATAATTGAGAGGTTATGAAAATTACATCCTCATATTTCATCCTCCTGGATTTAATAGATTCATGAAGTTAAATTGCAAGCTTGGGCACAACAATTATAAAGGTATAAAAACACATACATAAAGTATGAAAGCAGCTTTAAAATAATTATAAAAACACAAAAATTATATTATAAAAGTTGCTGATGCAGTGGTATATGGGAGCTCTGGCTAGAGAGCTTCTTCGATTTCGGTTACTGTCTGAGCTGGAATGGAACTCATTCTGGTGAAGTTTCCCATGGCCAGCAATGGTCCCTCACCTCTACCACAGTTCACTTCACACCTCACTTCTGACAGCAGGGTTGTTTAATACTGTACCAGTGCCTGTGTATGACATTTATGAGGGAGTAGAATCAGAGGGTTTGAAGCATCAGAACTGATGCCCTAGTTTGAAACCACATACAGGGGAGACTCCTAGCACTGCTCACTAAGAAGCCCAACTGTATCCCTGCTAAAGTGATAACATTGCTTTCCCAGGGAAAGGTCTGCTGAAGACACTCTATTTACTATGAAGAAGAAAATTCACTTGGGGAAGGAATTGGGGGGAATTCCCCCCAATTCTCACTTGGGGAGAAAAAAGTAAAGTTGGGGTAGCCTTCAAGTAGAAAATGTATACCTGCACATGTATCATGGAAAGGGTCAGTAGTTTGATGGCTACCTAATAAGATGCCTACCCATAAAGCAGACATGCAGACCTTCAGGATATTAAGAAAAGGGAAAGATAGCACAATGGGAAAGAAGAGGAAGTGAATACTCATGAGACATCCACAGATTCTTTAACTTAAGGGTCAAGAGTTGGAGCTGTAGCTCCAGTGATTCCCTGAGAATGCTGAGGATGAATTACACTTGCTGGGTATCTCTAGGATAAGATCTATTTGATATGGGTAATGAGTACTTACAGACCAGCCATGTAGAAGTAAAAGCCTGAACTTTGCAAAATATGTCCCCAAATAAACTAATAAATGACTACTTGTTAAATCAAGATTCTATAATATAGAAGTTCCATGGGTGTAGGAAGTATATGGAGAAATTGTAACTTAAAGTATTTTGGTACAGATACTTTTGCTGATGGGAGACTTCAGACTCTGTAATATGTTCCACATTACACAGCTGTGGAATAGACTGTTCTTGGCAGACTCTGGAATAGGAGGAGAAGCCTGTCCTGGCACTGGTTTCCATAGTGAACAGAGGAAGGAGGGGTCACTCCAGAGCTTCCAGTGGACAGCACGCATGCTCACAGTGAAGAGGCCCAGAGGCCCCAAATGAAATGTGAATCCTTCTGGCTCTTTCCTGTCAACATAGGCAGCAACCTCCACCTTGGAGCCCCCATATGGGCCCCAAATGCCTTGCAGGCCAAGGAATTGAAACAGAGAACTCACATTAATATGTTCAGCAAATATTGAGCAATGACTATCATGTGCATGAAAAGTTTGCATTTTAGAAAAATAGCTCAGTCTGGGGGGAAACCAATTGCACTGGGACTATTTGGCAGGCTGGCCTTTTTGTGTTAGAAAATAGTAAGCAAGAAGAGGCAGTGCGGCTTTCCGTAGTTGGGAGGGGAAGGAAGGGGACACAACCCTGGCCTCTCATCCTCTCCAATTCCCCAGGGCAGCACCACACATGCCTATCCAACTGAGGGCACTCACTGAAATGGAAACCTTCTAATCCTTCTCAAACCCACAATGCAGCCTGCTAACTCTCAGGAACTATCCAGGTCAGGAGTGTCTTTTAGAAAGGTCAACCAGAATCAGGGTTAAGACTGGAGTTGGGGACAGGTGGTCAAGAAGAGAGACTGATTAGGGGACTTTCTGTGGGACTCCTCTTGACATAGGATGATAACTTGCCTTTTATCTTCTTTCTGTAACTATTTATTAAGCACTGCATTTCAAGCATTTTGCCTGGGGATATAATGGGGAGAGATGTGTTTTCTGTAGTCTATACTGAGGGGGGAAAAGACCATAAACAGACAAATGAATTGATAATTAAATGATGATTATGAATAATGCTATGGCACATATATAATGGGTCCTGCCAAGGACCCATAGTGTTGTCAAAGACAACGGAACACAGGAAACTTACGTCAATAGGGATGAAAGGGAAGGCATAAATAATAAGAGAAGGTAAGAAAGATTGGGGATATCAGTGATGGCTAGGGTTCTGTCTTGGGGGTGGTTTAGGATTGAGCAGTGCCCTGTCGCTAGGCTATGGAGGTCCCACCTCCTAAAACTGCTGTACCTGAGAAAAGAGAGTAGACATATCCAGCAGGTATCTGGATATAGGTCTCATAAGAGAAGCCTGGGCTAAAAAGATAAATTTTGGAGATAAAGATAGTAATAACATCACTTTGAGAGAGCACCTAGAGCAGGGTCCTTCAAAGGGAACCATCTTTCTTGAGGATAAGATAATTTTTTATTGTATGATGGTATAACACACCACAGAGGATAACACCTCTGTCCTCTTCACAAATGTATAAATGTCCTCTAGATATGGCAAAAAACAAAATCAAAGTGTATGGAAAGGAAAAAAAAAATCACAACTTCCCCATACACTGCCAAAAGCCCTTTTATGGACAGTACAGTCTCTAGTTGAGAACCGCAAAAATGACAAGCAGAGAGGAGTGAAGAAAGACAGAGCCAACCAACAGGTCTAGGTCATTTAAGCCTCTTTCCAACCTATCATATGACTTTGCTCACTGGATCTATTTCTGGGACATATTAAAATAGATTGCTTCATCCTTAACAATCATCTTGAAGATAAATCCTATTCAAGCATACCCTGGGTTCAAGTTTGTGGTGTATAATTCTTTTTACATATTGCTGAATTTAATCTGCTGATACTTTGTTGAGTATTCTTATGTTGGTGTTCATCAAGGCTATTGGTCTGTAGTAGTCTTTTTTGTAGTGTCTTTATCTGGTTTTGATATCAGGACATTAGGGGCTTATAAAATTATTTGGAGACTGTTCCCTCCTCTTCTAATTTATGGAAGAACATGTGTAGAATTGATTTTATTTCTTTTTTAAATGTTTGGTAGAATTTATTTTGTGTGTGAAACTATCAGTATCTAGTGATTTCTTTTTCAGATGGTTTGTAATTACAAATTCAACTTGTTTCATTTATTATAAGTCTATCAGATTATCTTTTTTCAGATTGGATGAGCTTTGTTACTCTGTAGTTTTCAAAAAGTTGGTTGTGGACTCTGAGCAACAAACTGAGGGTTTTGGAGGGGTGGGGGTGGGGGTTGGGCGAAGCCTGGTGGTGAGTATTGAGGAGGGCACGTATTGCATGGACCACTGGGTGTGGTGCATGAACAATTAATCTTGTAACACTGAAAAAATAAAAGAAATGTATTTGGGGAAAAAGAAATAAAAAGTTGGTTCATTTCATCTAATTTATCAAATGTATATGTATAGTGGTGTTTGTAGTACTTCTTATTATCCTTTTAATGATGAATTTATCTGCTAAGTCCACTACTAGCTTCCTCACCTTTACTGGTAACACACACACACACTCGTGCATGCACGTGTGCACATGTGCGTGCGTGTGCGCACACACACACACACACCACAACTATTCTTCTAGACAGTCCTTGGTCTTCCATGTACACAAGGGACTCCAAGGAAAGCCAGTAATTCTCTGTCAGCATCTTGTCAAATATTTTGAAAATGTTTCTTTCATCACCTGTTGTTTAAAAGTTGAGGATTCTTATTGTCCTGCTGGTCCTGCTTAATGTCCCCTTTTCTTCTCTCAATATGTCCTCCCTGAGCAACACCATCTCCAAGAGCTTGAAGCTGGCATATATACACTGATGAGCCTCAATTTTTTCTTCCCAAGTACTTTATTTAATTTTTCCCTGTTACACGATTCATTGTTCATGCACCACACCCAGTGCTCTATGCAATATGCGCCCTCCACAATACCCACCACTAGGCTCGCCCAACCCCCCATCCCTGCCCCTCCAAAACCCTCAGTCTGTTTCTTAGTCTACAGTCTCTCATGATTCATCTCCCCCTCCGATTTCCCCCCATTCACCCTTTCCTGCTCCACACATAAGTGAGACCATAAGATAATTAACTCTCTCTGCTTGACTTATTTCACTCCGCATAATCTCTTCCAGTCCCATCCATGTTGATACAAAAGTTAGATATTCATCCTTTCTGATGGAGGCATAATATTCTATTGTATATATGGATAATATCTTTTTTTTTTTTTTATCCAGTCATCTATTGAAGACTATCTTGTTTCTTTCCACAGTTTGATGATTGTGGCCATTGCTGCTATGAACATTGAGGTACATGTGGCCCTTCTTTGTACTGCATCTGCTTCTTTGGGGTAAATACACAGTAGCGCAATTGCAGGGTCATAGGATGAGCCTCCATTTTATTCCTTTAGCCTAATTTGTCTCTTCTACGGTCTAGAACTGGATATCCAACCACTTATAGGTCATTTTAACATTATGACTTTGAACTTTAAATTCAGTGTTCTACTTTATTTCATCAGTGTCCAAAGGCAATCTTTCTTGATGAAGTCCTAAAAGCTCATTTTGGCTTTTGTTTCCCTTGCTTTGGGGATGTGTCTTGGAAGAAGTTGCTGTGGCCGATGTTGAAGAGTCACTGCCTATATTCTCCTCTAGGATTTTGATGGATTCCTGTCTCACATTGAGGTCTTTCATCCATTTTGAGTTTATCTTTATGTATCGTGTAAGAGAATGGTCAAGTTTCATTCTTCCAGGTGCAGCCACTTTGGAAAACAGTGTGGAGATTCCTGAAGAAATTAAAAATAGAACTACCCTATGACACAGCAATTGCACTACTGGGTATTTACTTCACAGATACAGATGTAGTGAAAAGAAGGGCCATATGTACTCCAATATTCATAGCAGCAATGTCCACAATAGCCTTACTGTGAAAAGAGCTGAGGTACCCTTCAACAGATGAATGGAAAAAAAAAAGAAATGGTCCACATATACAATGGAATATTACTCAGTCATCAGAAAAGATGAATACCCAACTTTTTCATCAACATGGATTGGACTGGAGGAGATGATGCTGAGTGAAATAAGTCACAAAGAGAAAATCAATCCTCATATGGTTTCACTTACTTGTGGAATATAAGGAATAAGATGGAGGACATTGGGAAAAGGAAAGGAAAAGTGAAGCGGGGAAAATCAGAGGGAGAGACTAACCATGAGAAACTGTGGACTCCAAGAAATAAATTGAGGGTTTTAGAGGGAAGGGTTGGGAAAATGGGTGGGCCTGGTGGTGGAGGGCATGTATTGCATTGAGCACTGGGTATTATATGTAAACAATGAATCTTGGAACACTACATCAAAAACTAATGACGTATTGTATGGTGACTAACATAACATGATAAAATACTATAACTAGCTGGATAAAAGGCAATCTTTCAGTTGCCCATGTGTTCTTTATCTCATGGTATATAACATAACTGTCTATCCAGTTTCCCCAGGAAAAAATAAGAATACCATTCTCCTAACTGGTTCTCCTTTGTCTCTTCTATCGGTTTAATCACACAGTCCTCAACTTGTAAATGCCACTGCTACACATCTTACAGTATGACACTGTAACTTTTCCACTGTTCTTTCTCACCTGGATTGCCCTGGTGGACTCCTACTGCATCTTTTCACTTGTTTATTTACTCTCTATAGATCATTCTTCACAATGAAACCAATACACTTTCTGAAATTAGAATCTTCTCCCCATTTCAGTTTCCTAGGGTGACAAAAATATTATCACAAACGATGCTTTAAAACAATAGAAGTTTATTCTTCCAACAGCTAATATCTAAAATCAAGGCATGGTCACACTCTTACTTAATGCTTTAGGGGAGAAACCTTGTTTGCCTCTCTCATCTTCTGGTGGCTCCTGGCATTCTCTAGCTCTTGTCAGAATAACTCCAATCTCTACCTCCGTCTTCACAGGACCATCTTTCTAGTGTGTCTCTGTGTCTCTCCTCTCCTTCTCCTTTCTCCTATAAATATATCAAGCATTAGACTGAGAGCTCAATATAAATCCAGGATGATCTCACCTAAAGATCCTTAACTTAATCATATCTGCAAAGTCATTTTTTTTGACACATTAGGTAACATTCACAAGTTTTGGAGATTAGGGAATGGATATCTTTTGGATGTCTATTTTTCAGACTAGAACAGGGGTCAATAATATGTTAAAAAATTGAGAATCCGGGGTGCCTGGGTGGCTCAGTCTGTTAAGCATCTGCCTTCAGCTCAGGTCATGATTCCAGGGTCCTGAGATTAAGCCCCTCATCAGGTTCCCTGCATGGTGGGGAGTCTACTTCTCCTCCTTCTGTCTCCCCCCACCCCACTCATACACTCTCTATCTCAAATACATAAAATATTTAAAAAGCGAAAATTGAGAATCCTAGTATTTTAATAGTTTGAGAAGTAGAAAAATAATATGGATACTTGAAAAAAATCAATGGTAGAAATGATGCTAGCAAAACTCCTTTCTTCCAGAAAGTCATTACTTTGGAAAGATGGATGAAAGATGATTTAAATATTGCATGGAGTATCCAGAGATTTACAGGAGCCATATTCAGAAACAATAAAGCTGGCAAAGCTGGTGGATAAAGTCCAAGTCTAGCATTTCTCCTAACTCCTTGGGGTCCAGTAGTATAGAGTCATATCAACCCACAAAAGGCTGATCTCAAGAAGAAATGAGTTTGTGGTCTTAATATCATTATGTCACATTGGCCATCTTGGGAATCCCATGGGAATTAGCCTCAAACCTCACTTATTCACTGATAAGTTAAGATCTTATATTCATGTACTATGGAATAAGGAAAGCTTTTCACTTCATGAAGATGGGAACTAATCATTGTCATTATGTTAATAGTCTTAATATTAGAATGACTGCTTACAGCTACTAACAGTAAATTCCAGTAATTAATATTTATAATTATGTAATTATATAATTTGTTATATAATTGTTCCCCTTTTGTTCCCCTTTACATTAATGTATCAGTGAAATAAATAAGCCCTATTTTGCATTAGTTTTTTTTCAAGTTTTTAATTTAAATTCCAGTTAACATACAGTGTAATATTAGTTTCAGGTATAGAATTTAGTGATTTAACACTTCCATATAAGACCCAGTGCTCATCACCCTTTAATCCCCATCACCTGTTTAAACCATCCCTCACCCACCTCCCCTCAGGTAACCATCAGTTTGTTCTCTACAGTTAAGAGTTGCATGCATGGAATGTTTTTCCAGTTCTTCCTGTCATCTTCAATGGAACGGAATAGCAAATATTGTCATAATGTCTATACTACCCAAATCAAGCCACAAATTTAATGCAATCCCTATCAAAATACCACAACCATTTTTCACAGAGCTAGAACAAACAATCCTAAAATTTGTGTGAAACCACAGAACACCCTGAATATCCAAAGGAACTTTGAAAAAGAAAAGCAAACCTGCAAGTATCACAATACCTAGGAATTAAAGCTATATTACAAAGCTGTAGTCATTAAGAGAGTGTGGTACTGGTACAAAAATATAGATCAATGGAACAGATAGAAAATTCACACTCCACACTCCACACACCACACACCACCAGAGTGTGGTACTGGTACAAAAATATAGATCAATGGAACAGAATAGAAAATTCAGAAATGGGGGCGCCTGGGTGGCTCAGTGGGTTAAAGCCTCTGCCTTCTGCTCAGGTAGTGATCTCAGGGTCCTGGGATGGAGCCCCACATCAGGCTCTCTGCTTAGCAGGGAGCCTGCTTCCCCCTCTCTCTCTGTCTGCCTCTCTGCCTACTTGTGATCTCTCTCTGTCAAATAAATAAATATAATCTTTAAAAAAAAAGAAAATTCAGAAATGGACTCACACTCTATGTCAACTAATATTTGACAAAGCAGGAAAGAATATTGAATGGAAAAAAGACAGTCACATAAAAAAAATGGTGTTGGGAAAACTGGATGGCCACTTGCAGAATCATGACTCTGGGTCACTTTCTTACACCATACATAAAAATAAATTCCAAATGGAGAAAGTCCCAAATATGAGACAGGAATCTATCAAAATCCTAGAAGAGAACACAAGAAGTAACCTCTTTGACGACAGTCATAGAATTTCTTTATTTTTCTCCCCAAATATGTTTATTTTATCTTTTTAGTGTTATAAGATTAATTGTTCATGCACCACACCCAATGCTCCATGCAGTACGTGCCCTCCTCAATACCCACCACCAGGCTCGCTCAACCCCCCCACCCCTCCCCTCCAATACCCTCAGTTTGTTGCTCAGAGTCCACAGTCTATCATGGTTCATCGCCGTCTCTGATTCCCCCCATTCACCCTTCCCTTCCTTCTCACAATGTCCTCCATGTTTTTCCTTATGCTCCACACGTAAGTCATAGAATTTCTTACTGAACACGTCTTCAAAGGCAAGGGACACAAAAGCAAAAATGAACAACTGGGACTGTACGTGAAGGAGAAAATAAACAAAACTAAAAAAGCAACCTACAGAATGAGAGAAGATATTTGAAAATGACATATCTGATAAAGGGTTAGTATCCAAAATATATATAGAACTTATTAAACTCAAAGGCAAAACAAAACAAAACTAAGCAAAAAAAACAAACAAATAATACAGTTTAAAAATGGAGTTATAAAATCCAGTTAAAAAACATGAATTGAAATTTTTCCAAAGACATACAGATGGCTAATAGACACATTAAAAGGTGTTCAACAGGGGTGCCTGGGTGGCTCCGTGGGTTGGAGCCTCTGCCTTCGGCTCAGGTCATGGTTTCAGGGCCCTGGGATCGGGCCCCACATCAGGCTCTCTGCTCAGCGGGGAGCCTGCTTCCCCCTCTCTCTCTGCCTGCTTGTGATCTCTCTCTGTCATATAAGTGAATAAAATCTTAAAAAAAAAAAAAGGTGTTCAACATCACTTATCATCAGGGAAATACAAATCAAAACTACAATGAGATATCCCTTCACTCCAGTCAGAATGGTAAACTCAACAACACAAGAAACAACCTGTGTTGGTGAAGATATGGGGAAAGGGGACCCCTCCTAAACTAATGGTGGGGATCATCATAAACTGTGGCAGCCACTCTGGAAAACAGTATGGAGATTACTGAAAAATGAAAAATAGAAATACCCTATGATTTAGCAACTGCACTACTAGGTATTTACCCAAAGGGTACAAAAATACTTCAAAGGGACACATGAACCTCAATGTTTATAGCAACATTATCAACAATAGCAAAATGATGGAGAGCCTATATATATATATATATATATATATATATATAGAGAGAGAGAGAGAGAGAGAGAGAGAGAGAGAGAGAGAGAGGGAGCGTGCAGCTTGGGGGCCACAGCCCAGCCCCAGGCCCCCCTCACACCCACACTCAAATGCACTACATGGAGGGATTTGGGATTTGGGAGGGAAATTAAGGCAGGAAGCTGGCCGTACTTTACTAGCAATCAATACAGTTTCCCTTGACCCATTGATATTCCTTCCCTTCTATTTTTTTTGAGGATCTCCATAAATTGAAAATAAACTAGTAGAAAATTGCTATAGAAAAGATGTGGTGGGGCACCTGGGTGGCTCAGTTGGATATGCATCTTCCTTCAGCTCAGGTCATGATCTCAGGATCCTGGGATCAAGCCCTGAGTAGGGATTTCTGCTCAGCAGGGAACCTAATTCTCTCTCTCCTCCCCACTCATGCTCTCTCTCACTATCTCTGTCTGTCTCTCAAATAAAATCTTTAGAAAGAAAAAGGGGGGACCTCGGTGGCTTAGTTGGTTAAGCTTTTGCGTTGGGCTCCGGTTATGATAGAAGTTTCTGGGGTGGAACCCTGCATCAGACTTTCTGCTCAGTGGGGAGTTTGCTTCTCCTTCTCTCTCTGCCCCTTCCCCTGCTCATGCTATCAACTAAATAAATAAAATCTAAAAAAAAAAAAAAAGAATGAAACTTGACCATTCTTTTACACCATACACAAAGATAAACTCGAAATGGATAAAAGACCTCAACGTCAGGCAGGGATCTATCAAAACCCTAGAGAATAACATAGGCAGTAACCTCTATGACATTAGCCACAGCAACTTCTTTCAGGACATGTCTCCAAAGGCAAAGGAAACAAAAGCTAAAATAAACTTTTGGGACTTCATCAAGATAAAAACATCTGCACAGCAAAGGAAACAGTCCACAAAACAAACAGGCAACCCACAGAATGGGAGAAGATATTCGCAAATGACAGTACATACAAAGGTCTGATATCTAAGATCTATAAAGAACTCCTCAAACTCAGCACTCACAAAACAGATACTCATGTCAAAAAATGGGCAAAAGACATGAACAGACACTTCTCCAAAGAAGACATATAAATGGCTAACAGACACATGAAAAAATCTTCATCATCCTTAGCCATCAGAGAGATTCCAATCAAAACCACACTGAGATACCACCTTACACCAGTTAGAATGGCCCAAATCAACAAGACAGTAAACAACAAATGCTGGAGAGGATGTGGAGAAAGGGGAACCCTCCTCCACTGTTGGCGGGAATGCAACTTCGTACAGCCACTTTGGAAAACAATGTGGAGATTCCTCATGAAATTAAAAATAGAGCTACCCTGTGACCCTGCAGTTGCACTACTGGGTATTTAACCCAAAGAAGCAGATGCAGTACAAAGAAGGGCCACATGTACCCCAATGTTCATAGCAGCAAGGGCCACAATCGCCAAACTGTGGAAAGAACCAAAATGCCCTTCAACAGATGAGTGGATAAGAAAGGTGTGGTACATCTATACAATGGAATATTATGCCTCCATCAGAAAGGATGAATATCCAACGTTTGTATCAACATGGACAGGACTAGAAGAGATTATGTGGAGTGAAATAAGTCAAACGGAGATAGTGAATTATCTTATGGTCTCACTTACATGTGGAGCAAAAAGAAAACATGCAGGGCATTGTGAGAAGGAAGGGAAGGGTGAATGGGGGGAAATCGGAGGGGGAGATGAACCATGAGAGACTGTGGACTCTGAGCAACAAACTGAGGGGTTTGGAGGTGAGGGCGTGGGAGGTTGGGTGAGCCTGGTGGTGGGTATGGAGAAGGGCATGTATTGCATGGAGCACTGGGTGTGGTACCTGAACAATCGATCTTGTAAACTGAAAAAATAAAATAAACATATTTGGGAAAAAAAAGAAAGGCATGAGTTAAAATACTTAATAATATTGAAAAATATATATTACACTATATATATATATTACATTTTAATATTCATATATATGTATATATGACATGCATAAATGGAGCTAGGGTGTATAATATCAAGCTAAATAAGTCAGGGAAAGACAAATACCATATAATTTCATTCATATATGGAAATTAAGAAATGAAACAGATGAACATAGAGGAGGAGAAAGTGAGAGAGAGAAACCATAAACTAGACTTTTATTTTTTTTAGAACTACAGGTTTCCCTTCACGTGTTAATGCCCTGCTCATCTTTATAGGAGTCAGTAAAGTATGCTTACAGATGCTGTTTAATATGTGCCTTTAAAAATTTCAGCTTTCCTGTTTCTCAACTTGTTTACCACTGTCTCTTCTCACAGGTGAATCCTGAAGGTTCATTTTTAACATCTTTACTGAGGTATAATTAATATATGATTAAGTGCCCGTATTTAAAGGATATAATTTCCACCTTTTTGTGTCTTCTTCAATTTCTTTCATGAGCATTCTGTAGTTCCTCGAGTACAGATCCTTTACCTCTTTGGTTAGGTTTATTCCCAGGTATCTAATAGTTCTTGGTGCTACAGTAAATGGAATCAATTCTCTAATTTCTCTTTCCACATTTTTATTGTTAGTGTATAGGAAAGCAACTGATTTTTGTGCATTGATTTTGTATCCTGACACATTACTGAATTGCTGTATGAGTTCAAGTAGTTTGGGGGTGGAGTCTTTTGGGTTTTCCATATAAAGGATCATGTCATCTGCAAAGAGAGAGAATTTGGCTTCTTCATTGCCAATTTGAATACCTTTTATTTCTTTTTGTTGTCTGATTGTTGTTGCTAGGACTTCTAGTACTATGTTGAGCAAGAGTGGTGAGAGTGAGCATCCTTGTTGTGTTCCTGATCTGAAAGGAAAGACTGTCAGCTTTTCCCCCTTGAGAATGATATTTGCTGTGGGCTTTTCATGGATAGACTTTATGATGTTGAGGAATGTTCCTTCTATCCCTATACTTTGAAGAGTTTTAATCAGGATCGGATGCTGTATTTTGTCAAATACTTTTCTGCTACAATTGAGAGGCCAGTGTGGTTCCTCTCTCCTCTTACTGGTTTGTTCTATCACATTGATTGGTATGTGAATGTTGAACCACCTTTGCATCCCAGGGATCAATCCCACCTGGTCATGGTGGATAATCTTTTTAATGTGCTGTAGGATCCTATTAGCTAGGATCTTGTTGAGGATCTTGGCATCCATATTCATCAGTAATATTGACCTGAAATTCTCCTTTTTGATGGGGTCTTTCCTTGGTTTGGGGATCAGGGTAATGCTGGCTTCATAGAAAGAGTTTAGAAGTTTTCGTTGTGTTTCTATTTTTTGAAAGTGTTTCAGGAGAATAGGTATTATTTCTTTCTTGAATGTTTGGTAGAATTCCCAAGGGAATCCATCAGGCCCTGGACTCTTATTTTTTGGGAGGTTTTTGATCACTGCTTCAATCTCATTATGAGATATTGGTCTATTCAGGTTGTCAATTTCTTCCTGTTTCAGTCTTGGAAGATTATGAGTTTTCAAGAATGCATGCGTTTCTTCTAAGTTGTTTAGCTTATTGGCATATAGCTATTGATAATAATTTTTTCCCAAACATGTTTATTTTTTCACTGTTACAAGATTGATTGTTCATGCACCACACCCAGTGCTCCATGCAGTACATGCCCTCCTCAATACTCATCACCAGGCTCACCCAACACCCCACCCCCACCCCTCCAAAGCCCTCAGTTTGTTGCTCAGAGTCCACAGTCTCTCACGGTTCATCTCCCCCTCTGATTTCCCCCCCATTCACCCTTCCCTTCCTTCTCACAATGCCCTGCATGTTTTCTTTTTGCTCCACATGTAAGTGAGACCATAAGATAATTCACTATCTCTGCTTGACTTATTTCACTCCACATAATCTCTTCTAGTCCTGTCCATGTTGATACAAAAGTTGGATATTCATCCTTTCTGATGGAGGCATAATATTCCATTGTATAGGTGTACCACACCTTTCTTATCCACCCATCTGTTGAAGGGCATTTTGGTTCTTTCCACAGTTTGGCGATTTTGGCCCTTGCTGCTATGAATATTGGGGTACATGTGGCCCTTCTTTGTACTGCATCTGCTTCTTTGTGTTAAATACCCAGTAGTGCAATTGTAGGGTCATAGGGTGTTTACTTCAATGTTATCGACCATTTTCCTTATACTATACTTTAACTCTCATGACTTTTTTCTTTTTTTTTTTAATTTTATTTATTGATAGAGAGAGAGAGAGATCACAAGTAGGCAGAGGCAGACAGGGAGAAGGGGAAGCAGGCTCGCTGCTGAGCAGAGGGCCTGATGCTGGGCTGGATCCCAGGTCCCTGAGATCATGACCTGAACCAAAGACAGAAGTTCTAACCCACTGAGCCACCCAGGCACCCCTCATGATTTATTTATTTCATAACTTAATCCTCTATTTTGTCCATAGCCACCAGTTTGTTCTCTGTTTCTGTGTATCTATTTCTGTTTTTGTTTGTTTAGATTCCACATATAAGGAAAGTCATTTGGAATTTATCTTTTTTCTGTCTCAGTTATTTCACTTGGCATAATACACTCTGGGTCCATCCATTTTGTCCTAAATGACTGAGTGATATTTTATATATCTATACACATATATATCACATTTTCTTTATTCATTCATCTGTTGATGGACACTTAGGTTACTCCCATATCGTGGCTAATGTAAATAATACTGCAATAAGCAAAAGGGTGCATATATCTTTTTGAATTAGTGTTTTCGTTTTCTTTGGATAAACACCTCGCAGTGAAAATTTTTAATTTTTTGAGGAAACTCCATACTGTTTTCCAAAGTGGCACACAAATTTACACTATCACCAACAGTACACAAGGGTTCTCTTTACATTACATCCTTGCCAACACTGTTTAAACTTTGTCTTTTTGATACTAGCCATTCCGATTTGTGTGAGGTGAAATCTCATTGTGGCTTTGACCATCATTTCCCTGATGATTAGTATGTTCAGCATTTTTCTTGTCTGTTGGACACCTGTATGTCTTCTTTGGAAAAATGTCTATTCAGAGCCTCTGCCCATTTTATAATTGAGTTTTGATGTTGAGTTGTGGCTTTTTATATATTTTGGAATTTAACTCCTCATCATTTATTTCATTTCCAAATATCTTCTTCTATTTAGTAGGTTGTCTTTTTCTTTGTAGATGGTTTCCTTTGTTGTTCAAAAGGATTTTAATTTTATGTAATCCAAATTGTTTATTTTTTTTATTTTGTTTCTCTTGCCTAAGGGGAAATACACAGAAAAATGTTGCAAAGTCCAATGCCCAGGAGATTCCTGCTTATTTTTTAAAGAAGTTTTGTGCTTTCTGAGCCTGGTGGTGGGTATTAAGGAGGACACACATTGCATGAAGCACTGGGTATGGTGCATAAACAATGAATCTTGGAACATGAAAAAAATAAAATTAAATTAAGATGTTACAAAAATAAAATAAAATAAAATTCTCTATCTAAAAAAAAAGGAGTTTTGTGCTTTTAGGTCTTACATTTAGGTGTTAATCAATTTTGAGTTTATTTTTGTGTATGGTGTAATAAAGTGATCCAGTTTCATTCTTTTGCATAGATACTCAGTTTTCCCAACATCATCTATTGAAGTGACAGTCTTTTTCCCACTGTATATTCTTGTCTCCTTTGTGATAGATTATTTAATTATTTAAAGTGGATTTATTTCTGGGCTTTATTCTGTTCCATTGACATGTGTGTCTATTTTTGTGTCATACCATAAAGTTTTGATTCCTACAGTTTTGCAATATAGCTTAAATTAATATTGTGATACCTCCATCTTTGTTCTTTCTCAAGATTGCTTTGGCTATTTGAGATCTTTTGTTGTTTCATACAAATTTTAGTACTGTTTGACCTAGTTCTGTAAAAAAATACTATTGGTATTTTCAGAGGTATTGAAAATATCTACAGGTGTTGCCCTGTAGATTGCTTTGAATAGTATGGATGTTTAACAATATTAATTATCCCAACTCATGAACATGATATATCTTTTTTTATTTGTGTCATCTTTAATTATGTCCGTCAGTAACCTACATTTTTGGGAGTACAGGTTGTTTGTTCACCTCCTTAGTAGAATTTATTCCTAGGTATTTTATTATTTTTGATGCATTTATAAGTGGGATTATTTTACATTTTTTTCCAAATATGTTTATTTTATTTTTTCGGTGTTACAGGATTGATTGTTCATGCACCATACCCAGTGCTCCATGCAATACGTGCCCTTCTCAATACCCAGTGGGATTATTTTCTTAATTTATCCTTCCGCTACTTTATAATTAGTATATAAGAATGCAACCAATTTTTCTATTGGTTATATTAATAATTAATTATTAATTATAATAATTATTATATGTTTATATTAATTTTGCATCTTGTGAATTTGCAACATTTATTTATTAGTTCTAATAATTTTTAGTGGAGTCTTTAGTATTTTCTATATGTAGTATCACAGTATTTGTCATTTACAAATAGTAACAGTTTTACTTTTTCCTTACTAATATGGATGCCTTTTTTTTTGTCTGATTGATACAGTAGGGACTTCCATTACTATGTTGAATAAAAGTGGTGAGAAGGCGCATCCTTGTCTCATTCTTGATCTTAGAAGAAAAGTTTTCAGTTTTTCACCATTGAGTAAGACATTAGCTGTGGGTTTGCCATATATGCCTTTATAATATTGAGATATATTCCATCTAAACCTTTTTTGTTGAGAGTTTTGTCATGAATGGGTGTTGAACTTGGCCAAATGTTCTTTTTTGCACCTTTGATATGATTATACAATGTTTACCCTTCATTTTGCTTTGTTTTGTTTTTTAATTTTATTTTTCCAGTGTTCCAAGATTCATTGTTTATGCACCACACCCAGTGCTCCATGCAATACGTGCCCCCCTTATTACTCACCACCAGACTCGCCCATCCCCCACTCCCCTTTCTTCCAAAACTCTGTTTGTTTTTTGAGTCTGAGTCTCTCATGGTTTGCTTCCCCCTCCTCATTAATGTGGTGTAATGCTGATTGATTTGCAGGTATCAAACCAACCCTTCTACTCCACATTAAATCCCACCTGATTGTTGTAAATTATCCTTTTAATATATTGTTGAATTGGTTTGTTAAATATTGTTGAAGATGTTTGCACTGCGTTCATCAGTACATTGGCCTGCAGTTCTCTTTTTTATTGTTTTTGTCTACCTTTGGTATTAGCATAATGCTGACCTCTTAAAGTGAATTTGGAATATTTCCCTACTTCTCCTCCTTCTCTGTCTCCTTCTTTTGGAATATTTTGAGAAGTACCCTTAAACGTTTTGGACAATTCACCAATGAAACCATCATGTCCTAGACTTCTCTGTGTTGATAGTTTTTCTTTAATTTTTTTTTTAATTACAAATTTAATATCACTACTCATAATTGGTCTGCTCAAATTTTGTATTTCTTCTCAATTCAGTTTGGGAGATTGTATGTTTCTAGATATCTGTCCATTTCTTTTAGGTTGTCCAATCTGCTGACCTGCAATTTTTTCGTAGTAATTTCTTATAATTATTTATATTTCTGTGGTGGTGTTACTTTCTTTCATTTCTGATTTTATTTATTTGAGTCATCTCTATTTTTTTCCCTTGATGAGTCTAACTGCTTATCAATTTTGTTTATCTTTTCAAAGAATCATCTCTTCGTTTTGTTGATCTTTTCGTAAGTGTGTGTGTATGTGTCTTTGTTTCATTTATTTCCATTCTGATCTTTACTATTTCCTTTCTACTGCTAATTTTTTAGTCTTTTAGGCTTTTTTATTGTTGTTGTCCTTTCTGTAGTTCCTTTAGGTGTAAAGTTAGATTGTTTAGTTGAGATTTTTCTTGTTTTTAGAGTTAGGGCTTCATCACTATAAACATCCCTTTTAGAACTGTTTTTACTGTGTTTCAAGTATTTTTTTCTCCCCAAATATGTTTATTTTAATTTTTCAGTGTTACAAGATTGATTGTTCATGCACCACACCCAGTGCTCCATGCAATACATGCCCTTCTCAATACCCATCACCAGGCTCACCCCCCCACCCCCTCCCCTCAAAAACCCTCAGTTTGTTGCTCAGAGTCCACAGTCTCTCCTGGTTCATCACCCCCTCCAATTTCCCCCCATTCACCCTTCCCTTCCTTCTCACAATGCCCTCCATGATTTTCTTTATGCTCCACACGTAAGTGAGACCATAAGATAATTGACCCTCTCCGCTTGACTTATTTCACTCCGCATAATCTCTTCTAGTCCTGTCCATGTTGATACAAAAGTTGGATATTCATCCTTTCTGATGGAGGCATAAAGAAGCAGATGCAGTACAAAGAAGGGCCACAAGTACCCCAATGTTCATAGCTGCAAGGGCCACAATAGCCGAACTGTGGAAAGAACCAAAATGCCCTTCAACAGATGAGTGGATAAGGAAGATGTGGTACATCTATACAATGTGTTTCAAATATTTTGAACCATTGTTTTTCCATTTTTTTAGTCTCCAAATTATTTTTTTTATTTTGTGTTTGGTTTCTTTTTTGGCCTATTTGTTTAGTAGCATGCTGTTTAGCATCCATGTGTTTCTGGGTTTTTTTCCAATTTTTTTTCCTGATACTTGATTTTTAGTTTTACACCACATGGTCAGAAAAAGATGCTTGATATGATTTCAATCTTCTTAAATTTATTGAGACTTATATGGTTTAATATGTAATCTATCCTAGGATATGTTCCATGTGTACTTGAAAAGAATGTGTATTCTGCTGTTTTTTAAATTAAATTTTTATTTAAATTTTATTTAATTAACATATACTTTATCCTTAGTTTCAGAGGTATAATTTAGTGATACATCATTCATGATGTTAGTTGCATGTAACATCCAGTGCTCATTATTTCAAGTGTGCTCCTTAATGCCCATCACCCAGTTACCCCATCCCTCCACCTCCCCTCCAGCAATCCTCAGTTTGTTTCCTATAGTTAAGAGTTTCTTATTCTTCTGTTTTTCGTGTTCTGTACATATCAGTTAAGTCCACCTGACTAAATGTGTCATTCAAAGTCACTGTTTCCATATTGATTTTCTGTCTGGATTATCTATTCATTAATGTAAATGGGGTATTAAATTTTTCTTATATTATTGTATTGCTGTAAATTTCTCCTTTCATGTCTGTTGATATTTGCTTTATGTGTTTTGGTGCTACTACGTTGGATGCATAGATATTTACAATTGTTATATTGTTGCATCAATCCTTTTATCATTATGTAATACCTTTCTTTGTCTCCTGTAAGTCTTTGCTTTAAAGTCTATTTTTAAGGAGGGCAGGCACTGCATGGAGCACTGGGTGTGGTGCATAAACAATGAATCTTAAAACACTGAAAAAATTAAATTAGAAAAAACAATCTATTTTACTTATTTTACCTATCATTACCCTGGTTTTTTTTTTCACTTTATTTTGCATGGAATATCTTCTTTTCAGCCCTTCGCTATTGGTCTGTATGAATATTTAGCTTTGATGTAAGCCTTTTATAGGCAACAAATCATTGTATCTTGTTTTTTTGTGTGCACTCAGTCATTTTGTCATTTAATTGAGACATTTAGACTATTTACAGTTAAAGTAAATTATTAACAAATATGTACTTATTACCATTTTGATAATTGTTTTCTGGTTGTTTTTCTACTTCTTTATTATCTTCTTCCTCTTTTGTGCTCTTCCCTTTTGATTAATGTTTTCCTTTAGTGTCATGCTTGGATTGCTTTCTCTTTGTTTCTTTGTGTATCTATTATAGGCTTTTTGTTTGTGGTTACCATGAGGTTTTTATAGCGTCCTAAATATATAGCACTCTATATTAAATAGATGTTTGCTTAACCTTCAACACATTATAAAAGAACTTCATTTGTACTCTTCCCTGCATGTGTTGTGTATATGATGTCATATTTTACATAATTTATTTTGTGACCTAAACTCTGAGTCACAGAGCAAAGAGTTCTTAAAAATTGTTTATGTTAGTAAAGAATCTTCACTTTAAAGTACAAAAATACATTCCCAAGAAGTTTTATGCATCATTTTTCCATGTTTAACATAACAAATTTTGATGTTGTCTATATTGCTAGACTTTACCAAAAAAAGATCTACAAGAACATCATTTTTGATTATTTTACAACTCAATAGTCAATACACTAATCTTCTTTATTTTTTATTTCAAATGTTCCTTAAAGATAAATATAATAAATATTATTTATTTTTTATTTTTAAGGATTTATTTATTTATTTGAGAGAGCAAGGGAAAAGAGAGAGTGGGGAAAGGGCAGAGGGAAAGGAAGAGAGAATTTCAAGCAGATTCTCTACTGATCAAGGAGCCCAATGCAGGGCTAGATCTCATAACCTGATGATCATGACCCAAGCTGAAATCAGGAGTTGGAAGCTTAAACAACTGAGCCACCAGGCGTCTCTACAATAAACATATTTTAAATAAATTCTTTTTCAAAACAACTTTTTTTAAAGATTTTACTTATTTCTTAAGCAGAGATAGAAAGACAGTGAAAGAGGGACACAAGAAGGGGAGTGTGAGAAGGAGAAGGAGACTTCTGGCTGGGCAGGGAGCTTGATGCAGGGCTCGATCCCAGGACTCCCAGATCATGCCCTGAGATGAAGGCAGACTCTTAACCAACTGAGCCACCCAGGCGCTCCTATTTTAAAGAAATTCTTGTCTAATATTTTATTATTTTCTTCATACTGATTCCTGAATGTGGAATTTCTCAGATAAAAATGATATGGCATTTCAGTGTACTTTTTATAATTTGCCTGACAGTGATGCAAAAAAAAAAAAAATGTTGTCGCACCAAATTAACAGTATATATATAAATCCCTGAATTAGGGGGGCCTGGGTGGCTCAGTGGGTTAAAGCTTCTGCTTTCGGCTCAGGTCACAGTCCCAGGGTGCTGGATCGAGTCCCGCATCAGGCTCTCTGCTTAGCAGAGAGCCTGCTTTCCGTTCTCTCTCTGCCTGCCTCTCTGCCTACTTGTGATCTCTCTCTCTGTCAAATAAATAAATAAAATCTTTTTAAAAATAAAAAAATAAATAAATCCCTGAATTAGACATGTAGAAATGGTATGTCACTCTGAGATTCTGAATTTGTTTAATTATTTGGAAGGTCAAACATTTTCTTATATATATCTTTAAAATTTCTGTTGTGAATTGCTTCTGTCTTTGCCCATCTTTTTTTTTAAGTTTTTTATTAACATATAATGTATTATTTGCCCCAGGATACATGTCTGTGAATAATCAGGCTTACACATTTCACAGCATTCACACATACCCTCCCCAATGTCCATAACCCTACCTCCTTCCTTCCAGACACCCTTAGTTTGTTTTGTGAATTTAGGAGTCTCTTATGGTTTGTCTCCTTCCTCATCCCATCTTGTTTCATTTCTTTTCCCCACCCCCCACGACCCCCTGCCCTGCCTCTCAAATTCTTCATATCAGAGACATCATGTGATAATTGTCTTTCTCTGACTGACTTATTTTGCTTAGCATAATACCCTCTAGTTCCATCCATGTCATTGCAAATGGCAAGATTTCGTTTCTTTTGATGGCTGCATAGTGTTCCGTTGTATATATATACCATGTCTTCTTCATCCATTCATCTGTTGATGGACATCTAGGTTCTTTCCATAGTTTGGCTATTGTGGACATTGCTGCTATAAACATTTGGGTGCATGTGACCCTTCGGATCACTACATTTGTATCTTGAGGGTAAATACCCAATAGTGCAATTGCTGGGTCATAGGGTAGCTCTATTTTCAACATTTTGAGGAACCTCCATACTGTTTCCCAGAGTGGCTGTACCAGCTTGCATTCCCACCAACAGTGTAGGAGGGTTCCCCTTTCTCCGCATCCTCGCCAACATCTGTCGTTCCCTGACTTGCTAATTTTAGCCATTCTGACTGGTGTGAGGTGGTACTTCACTGTGGTTTTGATTTGTATTTCTCTGATACCGAGTGATGTTGAGCATTTTTTCATGCATCTGTTGGCCATTCGGATGTCCTCTTTACTGAAATGTCTGTTCATATCTTCTGTCCATTTCTTGTTTGGATTATCTGTTCTTTGGGTGTTGAGTTTGAGAAGTTCTTTATACATTTTGGATACTAGCCCTTTATCTGATATGTCATTTGCGAATATCTTCTCCCATTCTGTCAGTCGTCTTTTGGTTTTGTTGACTGTTTCCTTTGCTTTGCAAAAGATTTTGATCTTGATGAAGTCCCAATAGTTCACTTTTGCCCTTGCTTCCCTTGCCTTTGGAAATGTTTCTAGGAAGAAGTTGCTGCGGCTGAGGTCGAAGGGGTTGCTGCCTGTGTTTTCCTCCAGGATTTTGATGGAGTCTTGTCTCACATTGAGGTCTTTGATCCATTTTAAGTCTATTTTTGTGTGTGGTGTAAGGAAATGGTCCAGTTTCATTCTTGAAGAAAGAGAAATTAAGGAGTCAATTCCATTTGCAATTGCACCCAAAACCATAAGATACCTAGGAATAAACCTAACCAAAGAGGCAAAGTATCTGTACTCAGAAAACTACAAAGTGCTCATGAAAGAAATTGAAGAAGACACAAAGAAATGGAAAAATGTTCCATGCTCATGTATTGGAAGAACAAATATTATGAAAATGTCTATGCTACCTAAAGCAATCTATACATTTAATGCAATCCCTATCAAAATACCATCAATTTATTTCAAAGAAATGGAACAAATAATCTTAAAATTTATATGGAACTAGAAAAGACCATGAATAGCCAGAGGAATGTTGAAAAAGAAAACCAAAGTCGGTGGCATCACAATTCTAGACTTCAAGCTCTATCACAAAACTGTAATCATTAAGACAGTGTGGTACTGGCACAAAAACAGACACATAGGTCAATAGAACAGAATAGAGAGCCCAGAAATGGAACCCCAACTCTATGGTCCACTAATCTTTGACAAGGCGAGAAAGAATATCCAATGGAAAAAAAGACAGTCTCTTCAAAAAATGGTGTTGGGAAAACTGGACAGCCACATTCTTTCTTTTTTTTTTAATTTAATTTAATTTTTTCAGTGTTCTAAGATTCATTGTCCATGCACCATACCCAATGCTCCATGCCAAATATGTGTCCCCCTTATTACCCACCACCAGGTTCACCCATCCCCCACCCCCTCCTTCCAAAACCCTCATTTCCTTTCTCAGAGTCCACAGTCTCTCATGCTTCATCTCCCCCTCTGATTTCTCCCAATTCACTTTTCCTTTCCTTCTGCTACTGTCCTCCGTGTTATTCCTTATGGTCCACAAGTAAGTGAAACCATATGATAATTAGCTCTCTCTGCTTGACTTATTTCACTTAGCATAATCTCCTCCAGTCCCGTCCATGTTGATACAAAAGTTGGGTATTCATCCTGTCTGATGGAGGCATAATATTCCATTGTATATATGGACCATATCTTCTTTATCCATTCATCTGTTAAAGGGCATCTTGACTATTTCCACAGTTTGGTGATTGTGGCCATTGCTGCTATGAACGTTGGGGTACATGTGGCTCTTCTTTTCACTACATTTGTATCTTTGGGGTAAATATCCAGTAGTGCAATTGCAGAGTCTTATGCCATTCACAAAGATAAACTCAAAATGGATAAAAGACCTCAGCATGAGGCAGGAATCTATTAAAATCCTAGAGAAGAACATAGGCAGTAACCTCTTTGACATCAGCCACAGCAACTTCTCTCAAGACATGTCTCAAAAGCAAAAGAAACAGAAGCAAAAATGAACTTTTGGAACTTCATCAAGATAAAAAGCTTCTACACAGCAAAGGAAACAGCCAACAAAACAAACAGGCAACCCTCAGAATGGGAGAAGATATTCGCAAATGACACTACAGACAAAGGTCTGATATCTAAGATATATAAAGAACTCTTCGAGCTCAACACTTAAAAAATAGATAATCACGTCAAAAAATGGGCAGAAGATATGAAGACACTTCCCCCAAAGAAGCCATACAAATGGCTAACAGGCACATGAAAATGTGTTCATGATCATTAGACATCAGGGAGATACATATCAAAACCACATTGAGATACAACCTTTTACCAGTTAGAACAGCCAAAATTATCAGGACAGGAAACAACAAGTGTTGGAGAGTATGTGGAGAAAGGGGAACCCTCTTACACTGTTGGTGGGAATGCAAGTTGGTGTAGTCACTTTGGAAAACAGTGTTGGAGATTCCTGAAGAAATTATTTATTTGACACAGAGAGAGAGAGAGAGAGAGAGAGAGAGCACAATCTGGGGAGCACCAAGCAGAGGGATAGGGAGAAGCATGGCTCCCTGCAGAGCAGGGAGTCTGATGCAGGGCTCAATCCCAGAAGAACCCTGGGATCATGACATGAGCAGAAGGCAGACACAACTGGCTGAGCCAATCAGGTGCCTTTAAAATCTGTTTTCTGTTTTCCACTCTCGTTTTTAAGGATACAAAAATACTGATTTGAAGGGATGCACGCGTTCTGGTTCATAGCAACATTACCAACAGTAGCCAAATACTCTACAGAATCCAAATATCCATCAACTGATAAATGGATAAAAAAGTAGTACACACACACACACACACACACACACACGCACACTGGAATATTATTCAGCTATAAAAAAAGAATGAAATCTTGCCATTTGCAATGATATAGATGGAGCTAGAGAGTATTATCCTAAGCAGAATAAATCAATCCATTTCAATATATATAACAACAATTTAATTTTTGTATTTCAATAGTGCTATACTTGTGTATCCTATGAAAAATAATAATGGGGTTATATATGTATATGTTTTTACTTGGATATCTCATACACTTTAAAGAATAATCAATATTCTGTAATATTAATTAGGCATATTTTTTTCATATCTTATGGAGATATTTTTAGAATTTTTGCTAGTATTAGTCACCAATATTTTTATTCTTATTTTTGAGTACTTAATCTACATACTTTTAGAAATGAGAATGGTGTGTTAAGAAATATAATTATATTTTGTTGTACATTGCCAAATTGCCTTCACATATATTTCCACAAGTATGGCTCTCCCCTCAGGAGTCCACAGATGTACATTTCTCCACACACACATTAATGCTGTAAACGGATAATTCAGCTTTTAAATTTAAATGTATTTGAAAATACTTAGGTTGATGTAATTGATGATCCTATAATGTATAACGTCTTTCCAAATTATCTTTTTTTAAAAAATTATTTATTTATTTATTTATACACAGAGAGGGTGAGAGAGAGCATGAGAAGGGAGAAGGTCAGAGTGAGAAGCAGACTCCCCATGGAGCTGGGAGCCCGATGTGGGACTCGATCTCGGGACTCCGGGATCATGACCTGAGCCGAAGGCAGTTGCTCAACCAACTGAGCCACCCAGGCGCCCTCCAAATTATCTTTTTATCTTTAAATTACTTGTATCTATTTTTAGATTGAAGTATAGTTGATATACAATATTATATTAGTTTCAGTAATACAATATAGTGATTTGAAAATCATATACATTATGAAATGTTTATCATAATAAATGTTGCCACCCTTCACCATCCAAAGTTATTACAACAATATTGACTATAAAACAGTGTGGAGTTTCCTCAAAAAATTATAAATAGAACTATCCTATGACCTGGCAATTGCACTATTGGGTATTTACCTCAAAGATACATATATAGTGAAAAGAAGGGCCATATGCACCCCAACGTTCATAGCAGCAATATCCACAATAGCCAAACTGTGGAAGAAGCTAGATGCCCTTCAAAAGATGAATGGATAAAGATGATGTGGTCCATATATACAATGGAGTATATATATATACTTAGCCTTCAGAAAGCATGAATACCCAGCTTTTGCATCAACATGGAAGGGACTGGAAGAAATTATGCTGAGTGAAATAAGTCAAGCAGAGAACAACAATTATTATATGGTTTCACTTATTTATGGAACATAAGGAATAGCATGAAGGGCATTAGGAGAAGGAAGGGAAAAATGGTGGGGGGAATTGGAGGGAAGATGAACCATGAGAGATTGTGGACTCTGAGAAACAAACGGAAGGTTTTAGGGATGAGGGCGGTAAGGGGATAGGTTGGTCTGCTGAGGGTATTAAGGAGGGCATGAATTGCACAGAGCACTGGGTGTTATGCATAAACAATGAATCTTGGAACACTACATCAAAAACTAATAATGTATTCATCCTTTATGATGGCTGAGTAATATTCCATTGTACATATGGACCACATCTTCTTTATCCATCCATTCATCTGTTGAAGGGCATCTCAGGTCTTTCCACAGTTTGGCTATCATGGACATTGCTGCTATGAACATTGGGGTGCAATTGGCCCTTCTTTTCACTACATCTGTATCTTTGGGGTAAATATCCAGTAACGCAATTGCTAAGTCATAGGGAGATTATGCTAAATGAAATAAACAGTGAAAGTCAGTTATCATATGGTTTCACTTATTTGTGGAACATAAGGAATAGCATAGAGGACATTAGAAGAAGGAAGGGAAAAATGAAGGGTGAGAAATCAGAGTGGGAGAAAAACCGTGAGAAACTATGGAGTCTGGGAAACAAACTGAGGGTTTCAGAAGGGGGGGTGGAGAGATGGGTGAGCCTGGTGGTGGGCATTAAAGAGGGCATGGGTTGCATGGAACACTGGGTGTGGTACATCAGCAATGAATCTTGGAACACTGAAAACGATATCACATACTATTAAAAAAACAAACTAATGACATACTGTATAATGACGAACATAACATAATAATAAATATGCTATGTGTATGTTTTATCCTTGTGGCTTTTATATTTTATAACTGAATGTTTGCACCTCTTAATCTTCTTCAACTATTCCCCATTCCTGTCACCTACCTCATCTCTGGTAGCCACTATTTTATTCTTTGTATTTTTGAGTCTATTTATGTTTTTTTTGTTTGTTCATTTTTTTTAAGATTCCACATATAAGTGAAATCATGTAGTACTTGTATTTTTTCTGTCTTATTTATTTCACTTACCATAATACCCTTTAGGTATATCTATGTTGTCATAAATGGCATGATTTCATTCATTTTTATGGCTGAGTAATATTTTAATGTGTATTTTACACACACACACACACACATTTTTTATCCATTTATGGACACTTAGGTTGCTTCCTTACACTGGCTATAGTAAATAATGCTGTGTTAAACATATGGGTACATCTGTCTTTGGAAATTCATGTTTTTCTCTTTCCTACAGCTATATACCTAGCAGGGGAATTATTGGGTTCTATAGTACTTGTATTCTTATATTTTTGAAGAACATTCCTATTGTTTTCAATAGCGGCTGTTTCTAAATTACTTTTTTTCTAAAGATTTTATTTATTTATTTGACAGAGAGAGAGAGAGAGAGATTACAAGTAGGCAGAAAGGCAGGCAGAGAGAGGGGGGAAAGCAGGCCTCCTGCTGAGCTGAAAGCCTGATGCAGGGCTCAATCCTAGGACCCTGAGATCATGACCTGAGCTGAAGGCAGAGGCTTTAACCCACTGAGCCACCCAGGTGCCCCTCTAAATTACTTTTATTTTTTTCCCCAGATATGTTTATTTTATTTTTTCAGTGTTACAAGTTTGATTGTTCATGCACCACACCCAGTGCTCCATGCAGTATGTGCCCTTCTCAATACCCACCACCAGGCTGGCCCAATCCCCCACCCCCACCCCTCCAAAACCCTCAGTTTGTTGCTCAGAAGCCGAGAGAGTCAATTATCTTATGGTCTCACTTATGTGTGGAGTATAAAGGAAATCATGGAGGGCATTGTGAGAAGGAAGGGAAGGGTGAATGGGGGGAAATCAGAAGGGGGGATGAACCAGGAGAGACTGTGGACTGTAAATTACTTTTAAAAAGATCTTTCTGCCCTTTTCTTGTCTTTTACTTATTGATAAGGTCAAGAAATAACTATTAATTGACTACAAATGAGGCAAATCTCTTTTTTATGTTTCTTTTTTTTTTCTGCCTGTTAATCTTACCAGTATTTCATTTGTAAATCATCAACCTCTTGCTGTGATTCTTTCTACTCTTTTATAGTTGGACTTATCTAGGCTATACTCTCAACTTGGATATACAGTTAAGCCAGTTATACACATTTTGGGCAATATTTTGACTCTACAAGTAATTTTCTTAGGAAAGAACTTTTTTTTTTCTTTTTTCGGAAAGAACTTTGATAAGTACTTCATGAGGGCACGTATTCAAAACATTAAAAGAACTGGGTGTGGTGCATGAATAAATGGATCTTGTAACACTAAATAAAATAAAATAAAATAAAATATTAAAAGAACACACACTGAACAGAGAAAGCTGTGACAAGATTATCAGTTCAAAGAAATAAGTAAGGTCCTGAGTACATATGGGGATCAAGGAAATGCTATGTTTGTATCCCAGGAAGAGCTGACAAAATGAAACAACCAAGTTCACTGGGTTTTAATTCATTTTTATATAAACAGTATAAATTTAATTGCAAATTTTGAATAATATAGAAATGAAAAAAAATTCTTATAACCTCATGGCTGCAATCCAACCATTTTGGGTTTTGGAGAATTCTCATGCAGTTATCTTTGCAATGTTTTTGTGGGATGCAGTGCCTCTTTCCAATTTTTTTTTCCATCACTGACTGCTCATCACACATTACTCACTGCAGTGCAATCCCTTTCTGTGCTCTTCTTTAATTTGCCTAATAACACATTCATCCAGTTCTCTCTCTCTTCTACCAGTCTCTACCAGGAATGGACCACAAACAGGCCCAGGACTTGTGCTTTTTCCCTCATGATGGGAGAGGGACCAGATCTACCTTTGGATATTTATTTAGTTCCACCATCACCTTCCCATACTTCTCAACTCACCCATCCCCAACAATTACTTGAAGGGTGAGCCTGATCTCCCTTCTCTTCTTTACTTTAATCTGGGAGGCAACTGATAAGCCTTCATCCCTGTAAGCCTCTTAACTGTTCACCTTCCAGAGAGGCAAATGCTGCAAACCTCAGTCTCCAAAATAGCAAAGTAACAAGCATGAAGAAAATAAAGGATTTTAGCAACATGGTTAACAAAAGAATAATTGAAAAGAATCAGAGAGAGAGGGAGAGAGAGAGAGATGATGATGATGACTTTCAGGTTGGTACAGGTCTGTATATCCCACTTCCATTTTCAAGGCATTAGGCATGTAGTTCAAGGTTTAGGGTAGGGTCTGATATCTGGTAGGAATTCTAGATCTCCGACTCACTGGTTATGTGATGGGGTACAGAGCACTTAACTCTGCTCACCTTAGTTTTCCCCTCCTTAAAATGATACTGAAAGAAACAACATAGGCTACAATAAAAGATAACAAGAGGTAATTTCCTGGCACTGATTAGGTAATTAATAAATAATAACTAATATTTCAATCTCTTCTAATAGTGAGAAGGCCCATTTAAGATTTATTTTCTGCTTTTTTATCCTGAAGAAAAAAATATTCTTCTTTATGATATGGTCTTTCTTTAAAAAAAAAAAAAAAGTAGTAACCTCAATATTTCCTTTCCCTTTATCCCCACAGCCTTTGCCTTGGTTTAGAATTTCATCAACTCTCATTTACGCTATTTCAGGAGCCTAGTAACCAGTATCCCTGGCAACAGTTTCCACTCTACTCATTTTTTCCTAAGGACTGATTTTCTTCCCTTGCTCCTCAACCCCTTCTATTATTCTATCTTCCCCATCAAATGAATTTCAATGCCACAATCATAATACATGTTATAATATTGTTTGTGTGCCTGGTTAGTCCTTTTTGCATATGAATAAATGTTTTTTTCAGTAGTTGAAATTATAGCAATATATAATTTCTATTCTGATTTTCACCTAGCAGTAATTTCACAAGCCCTTTCCTGACTGTGAGAGAACACTAATTATTTTTCTAGACAACATGTGGATTCATGAGTGAAAAAAACATTATTCAATTAATTATTATACGCCATTGTTAGAAACATGGTTGTTTCCAATTATTCAGGATTGTTTTAAATGATGTTATATTGAGGGGTCTGAGTATGCATTGTTATTTTTCTTTTAACTGATTCATTGTAGATAAGTTCTATCTATCTTATCCAGTGTCAGTGGGGAAAAGAGAAAATATTTTCTGGTGTTTGATAATGTTGTCAGCTGCTTTCTAAATGTAATAGCTCAACCCCACTAACCCATGTTGTATATTATTATGTCATTTTGCTACAAGACCTATGAATCACAAATTATCACATAAACAAATTTTGCATTTAAGGAATGAAACATTTTCTTAATTTAATGATTATAAATTGGAATCCTTAGTTTAATTATTAACAGCATTCAAATTATCTACATTTCACTCTGTGTGTGTAATCTGAATCATAACTATTCATATAATTTGATTAATTATTACTTTTTTATTATTGTACTCACTAAGAACACTTGATTAATGAAGACAGCAACAATGTCTCTGTAATATTTATTGCAATATTTCTTACCGTTGTTTTGTTTTGTTTCTTTTTGTCAGTGTTGATGGTGAAGGACTTAGTTCTTTCTTTTTCCCTATATAGACCAATGCCGTTTAGTGCTCTGAGATTTATATATTCTTTTCCTTGTTAGAACTTCTGTACCATCTTTTCAAGGTTTATCAAGGTGTAATTGATAAAAAAAATGCACACATGGAATGTATACATCTTGATAATTTGGGACATAAGATAAACACATAATAACCATAATAACATTACCACAATCAAGATATAAAACATATGCATTACCTCCAAAAATTCCCATGTGTCGTTTTGTGTTTTGTGCATGTGTCTATGTGCAGACACATACGGTAAGAACACTTAAAATGAGATTTAGACTCTTAACAGACTTTAAAGTTTTTGGTACCATATTGTTAATTATAAGTACTATAAAGCAGGTCTCTATAACTTATTGACCTTCTACAATTGAAACGTTATAATCATTGAATAACAACTCTGCATTCACCTCACTCCCTGGTACCACCATTCTATTCTTTGTTTCTCAGAGTTTGACTATTTTATACACCTTAAAAAATTGGATATATGCAATATCTGTCCTTATGTGACTAGCTTATTTCACACAGAGTAATGTCCTCTAGGGGTGCCTGGGTGGCTCAGTCATTAAACATCTGCCTTTAACTCAGGTCATGATCTTAGGGTCCTGGGATTGAGCCCTGCATTGGGTTCCCTGCTAAGCAAGCTTGTTTCTCCCTCTCTCTCTGCCTGCTGCTCCCCTGCTGTGCTCTCTCTCTCTCTCTGTCAAATTAATAAATAAAATGTTTTAAAATAAAATAAAATAAAATTTAAAAAGAAATATATATATATATTTCCCCAATTTTGTTTATTTTATTTTTTCAGTGTTACAAAATTACTTGTTCATGCACCACACCCAGTGCTCCATGCAATACGTGCCCTTCTCAATATCCCCTACCCTCACCCCTCCAAACCCCTCAGTTTGTTGCTCAGAGTCCGCAGTCTCTCATGGTTCATCTCCCCCTCCGGTTTCCCCCCATTCACCCTTCCCTTTCTTCTCTCAATGCCCTCTATAATTTTCCTTATGCTCCACACGTGAGTGAAACCATATGATAACTGACTCTCTCTGCTTGACTTATTTCACTCAGCATAATCTCTTCAACTCCTGTCCATGTTCATGCGAAAGTTGGGTATTCATCCTTTCTGATGGAGGCATAATATTCCATTGTATATATGGACCATATCTTCTTTATCCGTCTACCTGTAGAAAAACATCTTGGCTATTTCCACAATTTCTCAATTGTGGCCATTGCTGCTATGAACATTGGGGTACATGTGACCCTTCTTTGTACTACATCTGCAACTTTGGGGTAAATACCCAGTAGTGAAATTGCAGAGTTATAGAGTAGCTCTATTTTTAATTTCCTCAGGAATCTCCACACTGTTTTCCAAAGTGGCTGCACCAACTTGCATTACCACCAACAGTGGAACAGGGTTCCCCTTTCTCCACATCCTCTCCAATATTTGTTGTTTACTGTCCTGTTGATTTGGCCATTCTAACTGGTATAAGGTGCTACCTCAGCATGGTTTTGATTTGAATCTCCCTGATGGCTAATGATGATGAACATTTTTCTCATGTTTCTGTTAGCCATTTGTAAGTCTTCTTTGGATAAGAGTCTGTTGATGTCTTCTGCCCATTTTTGACATGGTTATCTGTTTTTTGAGTGTTGAGTTTGAGGAGTTCTTTAAGATCTTAGATATCAGACTTTTGTCTGTAGTGTCATTTGTGAATATCTTCTCCTATTCTGTGGTTTGCCTGTTTATTTTGTTGCCTGCTTCCTTCACTGTGCAGAAGCTTTTTACCTTGATGAAGTCCCAAAAGTTCATTTTTGCTTTTGGTTCCTTTGCCTTTGGAGATAGTCCTGAACGAAGTTGCTGTGGCCAATGTCAGTGAGGTTACTGCCTATGTTCTTTTCTAGGATTTTGATAGAATCCTGCCTCACATTGAAGACTTGTATCCATTTCAAGTTCATCTTTGTGTATGGTGTAAGAGAATGGTCAAGTTTCATTCTTCTGTATATAGCTGTCCAATTTTCCCAGCACCATTTATTGAAGAGACTCTTTTTTCCACTGGACATTTTTTCTTGCTTTGTCAATGATTATTTGACCATAGAGTTGCGAGTCTATATCTGTGTTCTCTACTTTGTTCCACTGGTCTATGTGTCTGTTTCTGTTCTAGTACCATGCTGTCTTGGTGATCACAGCTTTGTAGAAAAGCTTGAAATCAGGGAATGTGATACCCCCAGGTTTGTTTTTCTTTTTCAACATTTCCTTAGTGATTTGGGGGCTTTTCTGGTTCCATACACATTTTAGGATTGTTCCAGCACTTTGAAAAATGTCAGTGGAATTTTTATCGGGATGGCATTGAAAGTACAGATTGCTCTGGACAGAATAGACATTTTAACAATGTTTATTCTTCTGATACATAAGAAGAATGCTTTTCCACCTTTTTGTGTCTTCTTCAATTTCTTTCGTAAGTGTTTTGTAGTTCCTTGAGTACAGATCCTTTACCTCTTTGCTTAGGTTTATTCCAAGGTATCTTATGGTTCTTGGTGCTGTAATAAATGGAATAGATTCTCTAATTTTCCTTTCTATATTTTCATTGTTAGTGTATAAAAAGCACCTGATTTCTTTGCATTGATTTTATATCCTGTCACATTACTGAATTGCTTTATGAGTTCCAGTAGTTTGGGGGTGGAGATTTTTGTGTTTTCCATATAAAGTATCATGTCATTTGCAAAGCAAGAGTTTGACTTCTTCTTTGCCAACTTGAATACGTTTTATTTCTTTTTGTTGTCTGATTGCTATTGCTAGGACTTCTAGTACAATGCTGAACAAGAGTGCCAAGAGTGGGCTTCCTTGTCATGTTCCTCTTCTCAAGGGTAGGCTGTCAGCTATTCCCCAATGAGAATATTTGTGGTGGGCTTTTCAGAGATAAATTTTATGAAGTTGAGGAATGCTCCCTCTATCCCTATAATTAGAAGAGTTTTAATCAGGAACAGATGCTGTATTTTGTCAACTTTTTCTGCTACAGTTGAGAGGCTCATGTGGTTCCTCTCTCCTCTTACTGGTTTGTTCTATCACATTGATTAAGATATGAATGTTGAACAACCCTTGCATCCCAGGGATCATTCCACCTGGTCATGGTGGATAATCTTTTTAATATGCTGTTGGATCCTATTAGCTAGAATCTTGTTGAGGATCTTGGCAGGATATTGGACTGAAATTCTCCTTTTTGATGGTGTCTTTGCTTGGTTTGAGGATCAGGGTAATGCTGGCTTCATAGAAAGAGTGGAAGTTTTAGTTATGTTTCTATTTTTTGAAATAGTTTCAGGAGAATAGGTATTATTTCTTCCTTGAATGTTTGGTAGAATTCCTCAGGGAATCCGTCAGGTCCTGGACTCTTGTTTTTTGGGAGGTTTTTGATCACTGCTTCAATCTCGTCACTAGATATCGGTTTATTAAGGTGGCCAATTTCTTCCTGATTCAGTCTTGGAAGTTTATAGGTTTTGAGGAATGCATCCATTTCTTTTAGGTTGTTTAACTTATTGACATATAGCTGTCGATAATAATTTCTGGTGATTCTTTCTATTTCCTAGCTGTTAGTCATGATCTCTCCCCTTTCATTCACAATTTTGTTAATTTGGGTCCTCTGTCTCTTTTCTTTTGGATTAGTTTGGCCAGTGGTTTATTCCTCTTATCAATTCTTTCCAAAAACCAACTTCTAGTTTCATTGATGTGTTCTACTGTATCTCTTCTTTCTAACTCATTGACCTCTGCTCTAATCTTGATTATTTCCCTTCTCATGCCTGAGGTTGGCTTAATTTGTTGTTAATTTTCCAGTTCTTTAGTGTGCAAAGAGAGCTGGTGTATTTGGGATTTTTCAACTTTTTTGAGTGAGGCTTGGGTGGCTATGTTTTTCCCCCTTAGGACCGCCTTTGCCATATCCCATAGGTTTTGGACCTATGTATCTTTATTCTCACTGCTTTCCATGAATTGATTAAGTTCTTCTTTGATTTCCTGGTTGATCCAAAGATTCTTGAGCAGAATGGTCTTTAGCTTCCAAGTGTGTTTGAATTCCTTCCAAACTTTTTCTTGTGGTTGAGTTCCAGTTTTAAAGCATTGTGGTCTGAAAATATGCAGAGAATAATCTCAGTCTTTTGGTTGAGTCTTGTTTTGTGACCCAGTACGTAGTCTATTCTGAATAAAGTTCCATGTGCACTTGAGAAGATTGAATATTCTGTTGTTTTAGGGTGGAATGTTCTGTATATATCTATGAGGTCCATCTGGTCCATTGTGTCATTCAAGGCTCCTATTTTTTGTGGCGCGTGGGTGGTTCAGTGGGTTAAAGCCTCTGCCTTCAGCTCAGGTCATGATCTCAGGGTCCTGGAATCAAGCCCTGCATTGGGCTCTCTGCTCAGCAGGGAACCTGCTTTCCCCTCTCTGTCTGCCTGCCTCTTTGTCTACTTGTGATCGCTCTCTCTGTCAAATAAATAAATAAATAAGATCTTTAAAAAAAAAAGCTCATTTCTTTATTGATTTTTCTGCTTGGATGATCTGTTACTGGGAGGGCCGTGTTAAGATCTACAATTAATGTATTCATGTAAATATGACTATTTTGATTAACAGTTGGCCTACATAGTTGGCTGATCACATATTAGGGGCATAAATATTTACAATTGTTAGATCTTCTTGGAGGATAGACTTTTTAAGAATGATGTAGTGTCCTTGTGTATCTTTGACTACAGTCTTCTGCTTAAAATCTAATTTATCTGATATGAGAATTGCTATCCCAGTCTTTGTTTTTTTTTTTTTTTTTTTTTTTTTTTGAGGCACATTGGCATGAAAGATGGTTCTCCATCCTTTCACTTTCAGTCAGGTTGTATCTTTTGGTTCCAAATGTGTCTCTTGTAGACAGCATATGAATGGGTCTTGTCGTTTTATCCATTCTGCAACCCTGTGCTGTTTTATGGGAGCATTTAGGCCATTCACGTTGAGAGTGATTATTGAAAGATAAGTTTTTATTGATGTCATGTTGCCTGTGAAGTCCTAGTTTCTATAGATTGTCTGTGTAAGTTTCTGTTCTATGTCACTCTTGATTTCTTTCTCCTTTTACAGAACCCCCCCCCCCCATATTTCTTGTAGTACCAGCTTCGTGCTCACATACTCTTTAAATCTTTCCAGTCTTGGAAACTCTTTATCTCTCCATCCATTTTGAATGTCATCCTTGCTCAATAAAATATTCTTGGTTGTATGTTCTTCTTAGTTAGTGCCCTGGATTGCCAGGTTTCTGTGGACTGGTCTGATATTTTTCTTTTTCTTTCTTTTTTTTTTTTAAAGATTTTATTTATTTATTTGACAGAGAGGAGAGAGATCACAAGTAGGCAGAGAGGCAGGCAGAGGGAAAGAGGGAAGCAGGCTCTCCGCTAAGCAGAGAGCCTGATGTGGGACTCGATCCCAGGACCCTGAGATCATGACCTGAGCCAAAGGCAGAGGCTTTAACACACTGAGCCACCCAGGCGCCCCTGGTCTGATATTTTTCTGATTGACCTTCCTCTGTATGTAAAGAATCTCTTCCTCCTATCTGTTCTTAGGACCTCTTGTCTAAAATTAAGTTTTGTGAATTTCACAGTCAAGTGCCTGGAGGTCTTTCTAGATTCATTGATCTTGGTGGGTGTCCTTTCTGCCTTCAGAAGTGTATGATCTTACATCTCAGGCTGATTTCATAGGTGTTCAGAGTGTTCTGGTAGATATTCAGCTCACTTTAGGGGACCAATTGGAATGGGTCTCCTACTTCTCCACCATCTTGCACCTCCTACTATATTCCATCTTTTAATCAACTCATCAATTGATGGACGTCTTGGCTTTTTCCATAATTTGGCTATTATTGATAAAGCTGCTGTAAACATTGGGGTGTGTGTATCCCTCTGAATTAGTATTTTTGTATCTTTTGTTTAGATACTCAATAGTGCAATTTCTGGGTCATAAGGGAGTTCTTGTTTTAACATTTTGAGAAACCTCCATACTGTTTTCCAGAGTGGCTGCACCAACTTGCATCCCCACCAAATGTGTAAGAGGGTTTCCCTTTCTCTGCATTCTCAGAAACACCTGTTGCTCTCTGTTTTGTAAAATTTAGCCATTCTGACAGGTGTGAGGTAATATTTCATTGTAGTTTTAATTTGTATGTCCTTGATGATCAGCAATGTTGAGCATCTTTTCATGTATCTGTTGGTCGTCTGTTGTCTTCGGAAAAAATCAATTCATGTCTTCTACCCATTTTTAAATGGTTTATTTATTTATTTATTTATTTGGTTCTATAGTGATCAAGCTGTATGAAACTGACACAAAAATAGACACATCGGGCTAGGAGAGATCCTGGGTTGGTGTTCTGGCTCAGAACAGAAGCAGGTGTGCAGGCTTTAGGTCAGAGGTGCCTCCGTATCCCCACCTGACAACACTTCTCTGATCTGACTCCATGAGCCCCGAAGTTTTGAACATGAGGGTCTGAGTCGGTCATGCAGCTTGTCACAGGACGTCAGCTTTTCAGAGAAAGCAGCAGGATCTGGAGCAAGTGTGCATGCCTTAGGTGGGAGGTGCCTTCTTATCCCTAGCTGACAACACTTCTCCATTGTGGCTCCACAAGACCCAAAGTATAGAACATCAGCGACTGAGTCAGTCATGCAGCTTCTCACAGGACATCAGCATTCAGAGAAAGCAGCAGGCTGAAAACCCGGCCCATGCCCAGCAGCCGTACTGCAGACGAGCCCGTGCCCATGCCCGCACCACTCAGGATCTCTGCTAAGCAGTAAGTGATCTGGAGATTCAGGGATGATCTCAAATAAAACTTGCCTATGAGATTTTCAGTTCTGCCAAGTTCTTAGCACTATTGAGAGATCTCCCAGCTGGACATTGGAAATAACTTTTGATGGTTTAGGGCCATTCTCATTTAACTCCAGGTTTTTCAGACCATATAATCATCATATAATTTTCTGACCTCAACTGTACTTCTCAGAAAAAGACAAATAACAGGTAGGACATGTGGAAAAGTGAATCCAAAGTGACGGGAAGAGAGACCACAGGGAGAGGGGTCGGCTACCGGCAGCCACAGAGTAGCAAAACATAAAATTGGAACTTTTAGAGTCTGCTCTGCTGGGGGACATCACTCCAGAGGCTAAGTGGAGGGTTTAGCCATCATGGGAACAGTGTAGTTTCAGGACCCGTGGGATCACAAAGGGACTGGGGCGTGTCTGAGTGTGGCAGAGCTCCCACGTATCGGGGCAGAGAAGCTGGCAGCAGAGAAGGAGCCGGGCAGTGTGCTATCAGCTTGGACTTACCTTATACCATGATCTGTGGCACGGTCAGGCCACAGCTCTCTGCGCAGGGACCCTGAAGGACGCAGCTCTGCAGAGACCACCTCCTGCCTCCTCCGGGAGGAGTGGCGTGGGAGAAAGCAGCAGAAGTCTGCTGGGTTTGGAGACTCCAGATGGGGCCGCACCAGAGATAGAGGCGCTCCCTCAAGGGCAGCTGAGCTCGGAGCTTGGGCAGGGACCAGGGAGATGGGAATGATTGACTGCTTTCCTCTGAGGGTGCACTGAGGAGCGGAGCCCTGAGCACTCAGTCCCTCCAACCGGAGACTGGAAGGCCACCATTTGCATTCCTAGCCCCCAGGGTGGTACAGAAAGTGCTCAGGGAACAAAGACTCCCAAGAGTGAACCTGAGCAAATTGCTTAGCCCCTGGCAAGGGTGGGGCAATTCCACCTCAGGCAAAGACATTTCAGATTCATGGCAACATGCCCCTCCCCCAGAAGATCAGCGAGAATATCCAACCAAGGTCGAGGTCTTCAATCAGTGAAAACTGTGGAACTCCAGAGTACTTTTCTCTCTCACTCATCTATTCTTATCTCAATAAAATGACAAGGCAGAAAAACTCACCACAAAAAAAAAAAAAGAACAAGAGACAGTACCAATGGCTAGAGACCTGGTCAATATGGACATTAATAATATGTCAGAAATAGAGTTCAAAATGACAGTTATCAAGGTGCTAGCTGGGCACCTTGATATTAAAGAATCAATGTTAAGATATTGAAATGGAAAAATTTTCCATGCTCATGATTGGAAGAACAAATATTGTGAAAATGTCTATGAAATCTACACATTTAATGCAATCCTTATCAAAATACCATCAATTTATTTCAAAGAAATGAAACAAATAATCCTAAAATTTATATGGAACCAGAAAAGTCCATGAATAGCCAGAGGAATGTTGAAAAAGAAAACCAAAGTTGGCGGTATCACAATTCCAGACTTCAAGCTCTATTACAAAGCTGTAATCATCAAGACAGTGTGGCACTGGCACAAAAACAGACACATAGATCAATGGAACAGAATAGAGAGCCCAGAAATGGAACCCCAACTCTATGGTCCACTAATCTTTGATAAGGCAGGAAAGAATATCCAATGGAAAAAAGACAGTCTCTTCAACAAATGGTGTTGGGAAAACTGGACAGCCACATGCAGAAGAATGAAACTGGACCATATCCTTACACCGCACACAAAAATAGACTCAAAATGGATCAAAGACCTCAATGTGAGACAGGACTCCATCAAAATCCTGGAGGAGAACACATGCAGCAACCTCTTCGACCTCAGCCACAGCAACTTCTTCCTAGAAACATCTCCAAAGGCAAGGGAAGCAAGGGCAAAAGTGAATTATTGGGACTTCATCAAGATCAAAATCTTTCACACAGCAAAGAAAACAGTCAAAAAAACCAAAAGACAACTGACAGAATGGGAAAAGATATTCACAAATGACATATCAGATAAAGGGCTAGTATCCAAAATGTATAAAGATCTTCTCAAACTCAACATCCAAAGAACAAATAATCCAATCAAGAAATGGACAGAAGAGGGGCGCCTGGGTGACTCAGTGGGTTAAGGCCTCTGCCTTCAGCTCAGGTCACGATCTCAGGGTCCTGAGATCGAGCCCCGCATTGGGCTCTCTGCTCAGCAGGGAGCCTGCTTCCCCCGTTCTCTCTGCCTGCCTCTCTGCCTACCTGCGATCTTTCTCTCTCTGTCAAAAAATAAATAGAATCTTAGGAAAAAAAAAAAGAGAAAGAAATGGACAGAAGATATGAACAGACATTTCAGCAAAAAGGACATCCAAATGGCCAACAGACACATGAAAAAATGCTCAACATCACTCGGCATCAGAGAAATAAATCAAAACCACAGTGAGATACCACCTCACACCAGTCAGAATGGCTAAAATTAGCAAGTCAGGGAACGACAGATGTTGGCGAGGATGTGGAGAAAGGGGAACCCTCCTACACTGTTGGTGGGAATGCAAGCTGGTACAGCCACTCTGAAAAACAGTATGGAGGTTCCTCAAAATGTTGAAAATAGAGCTACCCTACGACCCAGCAATTGCACTATTTACCCTCAATTGCAGTATTTACCCTCAAGATACAAATGTAGTGATCCGAAGGGTCACATGCACCCGAATGTTTATAGCAGCAATGTCCACAATAGCCACACTATGGAAAGAACCTAGATGTCCATCAACAGATGAATGGATAAAGTAGATGTGGTATGTACACACAATGGAATTCTATGCAGCCATCAAGAGAAACAAAATCTTGCCATTTACAACAACGTGGATGGAACTAGAGGGTATTATGCTAAGCGAAATAAGTCAGTCAGAGAAAGACAATTATCACATGATCTCTCTAATATAAAGAATTTGGAGGGGGTAGTGGGGGTGGGGGAGAGAAATGAAACAAGATGGGATGGGGAAAGAGAAAAACCGTAAGAGACTCCTAAACTCATGAAACAAACTAAGGGTTGGCTGGGAGGTGGGGGGGGTAGGGTTGTGGACTTTGGGGAGGGTATGTGCTATGGTAAATGCTCGGAAATGTGTAAGCCTGATGATTCACAGACATGTACCCTGGGGCAAATAATACATTATATGTTAATAAAAAATTTTTAAAATTTAAAAAATATACACATCAACCAAAAGAATAGAACAGAAAACCCAGAAATGAATCTGCAACTATGTGGTCAATTAATCTTCAACAGAGAGGATAGAATAGTCAGTAGAGAAAAAAAAAATCAGTCTTTTCAACAAATGTTGTTGGAAAAATGATAGAAACATGCAAAAGAATGAAAGTGGACCACTTTCTTACACCATACAAAAAACAAATTAAAATGGATTAAAGACTGAAATGCGAGACAGGAAACCATTATAATCCCAGAAGAACTCAGACAGTAACCTCTTTGACATTGGCTGCAGCACCTTCTTTCTAGACACGTCTCCAGTGTAAGGAAAACAAAAGCAAAAATAAACTATAGGGATGTCATGAAATAAAAAGCCTCTGCAAAGCAAAGGAAACAATCAACAAAACTAAAAAGCAACCTTCAGATTGGGAGAAAATAATTTCAAATGACATATCTGATAAAAGGTTAGTATATAAATAATTTACATAAATATGTAAAGAACTTAGCAAACACAACATCCAACACCATCTTATTAAACTCAAGTTGAGACATACAATGAAAAAGAGGTTGTGTAGCTCTATTTTTAATTCCACTTACTTGCAGAACATAAGGAATAGCATGGAGGACATCAGGAGAAGGAAGGGAAAAATGAAGGGGGAAATCGGAAGGATTTGAAGCACGGAGAGAGAAGCAAGGAGATGAAGCACGAGAGACTGGACTCTGAGAAACAAACTGAGGGTTTTAGAGGGGAGGTGGTGGAAGGTTGGGTTGGTCCCATGATGGGTATTAAGGAGGACACATATTGCCTGGAGCACTGGGTGTGATACGTAAACAATAAATCCTGCAACACTGCATCAAAAACTAATGACATACTGTGTAGTGACTAACATAGCCTAATAAAAAAGAATAATAAAAAAAAGAAAAAGAGGTTAGAATTTGGCAGTGCAAAGAACTCTGTATAAGGTGAACATTTCTCAGGAAACCCATATAAATTTATTGTGTATATAATTTTTAGATTTGTACAGCAAATTACAACAAACTTTGCAAAAACGACAGAAATGTATCCTCTCATAGTTCTGTAGATCAAAGTTCCAAAATCAAGTTGTAGGCAAGGTGGTTTCTTTCCAGTGTTCTGGGGTATAATCCTCTCTTGCCTCTCTCCTAACTTCTGGTTGTTGCCAGCAATCCTTGCTTTCCTTGGCTTTTAGCTGTAGCACTTCAATCTCTGCTTCCCTCTTCACATTGCCTTCTTCCCTGTGTGTTTCTATGTTTTAAATATTATTTCACTTTTTATGCCAGTAATTGCAGGGTTTTTTTAAATCTTATATGGGCTTATTTTATACAAAATACTTAATTTAATTACATCTGCAAAATCCCTATTTCCAAATAAGGTCAAATTCACAAGTATTAGGGGTTCAGGACTTTGACAGATCTTTTGGAGTGGACACTATTCAATTTAAAACTGAGATTTTTCCCAAGAAATCTGTAACCCAAGTCCATCTGTGAAAACTTTATTTCTAGGTTAAAGTGGGCCCAAGCTGTTGGAATGTGAGAAGGAGCAGCACTGTGCAGTAAAGTTCTGCCAGGAATTAGCAAACTCTAGGCATGCATGTCCTTCAAGCTGTGGGGCCCCTTCTGGGTTTGATTTACTGGTGGACATTAAGGGTGAGGTAATGTTACATAGTATTTTTTCCTGCCTGTTGATTTATTTCTCTGACTTCTCCAAATTTTATAGTTTTATTTCTTACATTTAGAGCTCAGATTTATTGTAAGTCACTTGTGTTGGTAGAAGAAATACATTTGAGGTTTATCTGTTGTTTTTCCAGAATAATTTGTTGATAAGATTATTCTTATCCTATTGAGTTAACTTGGCCCTTTTGTCAAATATCAATTGACCATACCTGTGTGGTCTATTGCTGGATGTATTCTGATTTATTAAAATCTATATATCTATCCTTAGGCATGTAACAAACTCAATTACTATAACACTTTAACTTTTTCAAATATGTTTAGCTATTCTATATAAATTAGTACTCCCATGTAGATTTTAGAAATAGTTTGAAATTTCCTCCCCCAAAAAGAACCTACTAGGATTTATTTTGGATTATGTTGAAACTATAAATCTGTTTTAGAGGCTTGACATCTTAGTAAAACTGAGTCTTCCAATTCATGAATTTATTTAGGTCATGTTGAATTTATCCCAGCAATGAATTTTGGGTTTTGATATAAAACTTTTCACATATTTTGTTAAATTTATTATAAATTTTTAAAAAGATATGTTAATGCCAAAAAAGATATGTTAATGTCGTTCTACATGCTATTTTAAATTTTGCTTTTCAATTTTTCAATGTTAATATATAAATGTAAAATTTTCTGTATTTTTTTGATCACACAACCTTGCTAAACTCACTAATTCTAGTAGTTTTTGTAGATTACTCTGAAAAAGGCCCTCTACAGAGATAAACATTTCATCTACATAAAAAAGGCTATTTTACCTTTTAAATTTAATCTGCACAGATTTTTTTTTCTCCCCAAATTTGTTTATTTTAATTTTTCAGTCTTACGAGATTGATTGTTCATGCACCACACCCAGTGCTCCATGCAGTACGTGCCCCTCTTGATACCCACCACCAGGCTCACCCCCCCCACCCCCTCACCTCCAAAACCCTCAGTTTGTTGCTCAGAGTCCACAGTCTCTCCTGGTTCAACACCCCCTCCGATTTCCCCCCATTCGCCAGATTTTATTTACTTTTACTTCTTGATTGCAGTGATTAGAGTCTAGAATACACTGTTGAATAGAAGTTGTAAGAAAGGGCATCCTTGTTGTTTTTCTCATCTTAAGAAGAAAGCATTCAATTTGTATCTCTTAAATATGATGCTATGTGTAGGTTTTTCAAAGATGCTTTTTAGCAAGTTGAGGAAGTTCTCTTCTATTCCTAGATTGTTGACAAGATTTATCATAAATGGGTCTGATTAGTCATATGAATTCCCTGTATCTACTGAGATAATTTTTTTTAAAGATTTTATTTATTTATTTGACAGAGAGAAATCACAAGTAGTCAGAGAGGCAGGCAGAGAGAGAGGGAGAAGCAGGCTTCCCGCCAAGCAGAGAGCCTGATGCGGGGCTCGATCCCATGATCAGTTTGTTGCTCAGAGTCCACAGTCTCTCCTGGTTCATCGCCCCCTCCGATTTCCCCCCATTCACCCTTCCTTTCCTTCTCACAATGTCCTCCATGATTTTCCTTATGCTCCACATGTAAGTGAGACCATAAGATAATTGACCCTCTCCGCTTGACTTATTTCACTCCACATAATCTCTTCTAGTCCTGTCCATGTTGATACAAAAGTTGGATATTCATCCTTTCTGATGGAGGCATAATATTCCCTTGTATAGATAGATGTACCACATCTTCCTTATCCACTCATCTGTTGAAGGGCATGTTGGTTCTTTCCACAGTTTGGCTATTGTGGCCATGGCTGCTATGAACATTGGGGTCCATGTGGCCCTTCTTTGTACTGCATCTGCTTCTTTGGGATAAATACCCAGTAGTACAATTGCAGGATCTTTGAAAAATAAATAAATTTCAGTTAGTTAACATACAGTATATTAGTGTACAATATAATGATTCAACACTTCCATACAATACTTAGTGCCCATCACAATAAAAGTACTCTTTATTTTTTTTTCCCAAATTTGTTTATTTTAATTTTTCAGTGTTACAAGATTGATTGTTCATGCACCACACCCAGTGCTCCATGCAGTACATGCCCCTCTCGATACCCACCACCAGGCTCCAACACCCATTTAACCCATCCACCCACGTACCTCCATTTCTATTTTGTTATATATTTTTGCTTCTATGTTCATGGGGAAAATTGATCTGTAATTTTATTTGCTTTTATATTTCTATAACTTTTTTGTTTTTGTTTTTTTATTATGTTCAGTTAGCCACTGTATAGTACAGTTTTTAATGTAGTGTTCAGTGATTCGTTAGTTATCTGTAACACCCAGTCCTCATCACAACGCATACCCTCCTTAAAAATGGTAAGTAGGTTTTCACAATATTAGTTAAAGAGTATGCATGAAAGGACTAACTCAGTAGTCCTGGGAGGTTCAGACCTGAATAATTCTAAGACCTGTCTTCATGACTTGGCCTCGACCTGGTCCCAGAAGATGATCTCTCTAAGCCCTTGGGATATCTTACCTGATGAGAGTGTTTTTGTATGGAGGCCTTGGCCTATTGTGCCCGTTTCATCAGATAGTTTATGTTAACAATGTGATTCATGGTGAATTCCTTATTTTGCTCTGGGGGGCTGGAGTTCGAGTAGTTGTGGTTAGTCATGAGGAGCTCCATGCTTATGTCAGTGACCTTCAGTGTCCGGAAAAACTCTGGACAACAAGGTTCAGTTGAACTTTTCATGTTGACACCATTTCACACATATTGTCACACATTGTTGCTGGGAGAATGAAGCATATCAAGTGACTCTACTAGGAGAGGACACCTGAAAGCTTGCATTTGTTTCTTTTGGACTTCACCTCATGCACCTTTTCCTTTTTCAGATTTTAATGTTTCCTTTCACTGTAATAAACCATACTGTGAGTATAACAACTTTATTGAGTCCTGTGAGTCTTAGTGAATCATCAAGACTGGGGTTGCATTGGGAATCCCGTTTTCAAGTTTGTACTAAAGGAAAGATTCACAAGAATGGCTCTGACTGACTGAAACATGGTGGAAGCATTATTTGGGAAAAGGATGTAGACATAAACAAGGGATAGAAAACATTAGATGAATGAGCCACTACCAGAATACCCATAATGATACAGCAGCTCTTTTGAGATCCCTTACTAGAGGCAAAATGTTACTAATGGGATTTAGGGAGGGTGGAAGAATGTTTTCCAATTAAAAAAAAAAAAGAAATTGGGGCGCCTGGGTGGCTCAGTGGGTTAAAGCCTCTGCCTTCGGCTCAGGTCAGGATCTCAGGGTCCTGGGATCGAGCCCCGCATCGGGCTCTCTGCTTAGCAGGGGGCCTGCTTCCCCCTCTCTCTCTGCCTGCCTCTCTACCTACTTGTGATCTCTCTGTCAAATAAATAAAATCTTTAAAAAAAAATAAATGATAGAACCAACTCCTTAAAAGTTGGTTCACTGGATACCTAAGGAAATGCAAACTAAGTTTAAAAATCCCTCCTATGACCCTGCAATTGCACTACTGGGTGTTTACCCCAAAGAAGCAGATGCAGTACAAAGAAGGGCCACATGGACCCCAATGTTCATAGCAGCCATGGCCACAATAGCCAAACTGTGGAAAGAACCAAAATGCCCTTCAACAGATGAGTGGATAAGGAAGATGTGGTACATCTATACAAGGGAATATTATACCTCCATCAGAAAGGATGAATATCCAACTTTTGTATCAGAAAGGATGAATATCCAACGTGGACAGGACTAGAAGAGATTATGTGGAGTGAAATAAGTCAAGCGGAGAGGGTCAATTATCTTATGGTCTCACTTACATGTGGAGCATAAGGAAAATCATGGAGGACATTGTGAGAAGGAAAGGAAGGGTGAATGGGGGGAAATCGGAGGGGGTGATGAACCAGGAGAGACTATGGACTCTGAGCAACAAACTGAGTGGTTTGGAGTGGAGGGGGTGGGGGGTTGGGCGAGCCTGGTGGTAGGTATTGAGAAGGGCACGTATTGCATGGAGCACTGGGTGTGGTGCATGAAAAATCAATCATGTAACACTGAAAAATTAAAATAAACATATTTGGCGATAAATAAATAAATAAATAAATAAATAAATAAATAATATCTAAATCATACAAAACCCTGGCAGTTTTTATTGGTGATAGCTAAAATTAAGTAGAAGGCGGTCACTTCGGTGGCTCAGTCATTAAGCATCTGCCTTCTGCTCAAGTCATGATCTTTGGTCCTGGAATCAACCCCTGAGGTCCCTGCTCAGTGGGGAGTCTGCTTCTCCTCTCCCTCTGCACCTCCCCCACCAACTTGTGCTTGCTCTGTCTCTCTCCCTGCCTCTCTCTCCCTTCTTTCAAGTAAATCAACGAAACATTTAAAATTAAGTAGAGGATATTGTGGAGCAGAATCTGTACCTGTACTAAGCTTGAATTTTTGACACTCTTAGTTATAGCCACTAGCCCAAAGGTAGTAAACAAAATGGAAATTATTCTAGAATAAACTCTGGTCACCAGGAAGGTAATCTAGTGGATCTGGGGTCTCAAAATCAAGAAACTATTGACAATAAGGAAGGCAATGTGAAGTAGTTGTTTCATTTGATAGAAGGAAGCAAGGAGGGAAGGAAGGAAGGAAGGAAGGAATGTAGGAAGGAAGGAAGGAAGGGGAAGGAGGGAGGGGTTAAGGGAGCTAAGAAGGAAGTGAGGAAGGGAAGAAAGAAAGAAAAGGAAGGAAAGAATGGAATGAAGGAGGGAAGGAAAGAATAGGAAGGAAAGAAGGAGGAAAGAAGAAAGAAAGAAAAAAAGAAAGAAAGAAAAAGAAAGACTCAGAAGCTGTCTGCTTTATTTTTGATAATGCTCTATAGAGAAGCATATTGGGATTGATGCAGAACCCACAGCTTACTATTCAACAATCACAGATGGCTGTATATTATGTAAACATAGAGTAGGTTAATAATGAGGGAACAGCTAGTCTGATATACTGAGAAAAGATGCTTTAAGGTTTGTTTACCCTTAGAAAATTTTACTTTCTCCCCAGGTGTTATTTCTCAGATTAAGTGGCTGATATACTGTGTATGAAAGCCATGCAGGATTGGCTTTATGATGATGGGTATGTCCATTCATTTAATAATATCCTTACCCAAGTCATAATAGGTGCAATAATCAAGGAGTCTTCTTTCACATGAGCATACGATGTAAGCTTACCCCTGAGAAGTCAGGCAATATTCTGAGATGCTATATCTTTTTTTTGGGGGGGGTGGTCTCAGCTGCTCTTTATGGGCCTTCCAGAAGCTAAGAAAATTATCCACACACACACACACACACACACACACACACACACACACAAATAGAGGAATAGAATAATCAAGGGACTTCTCCCAAAAGGATGGAAACCTTTAAATGATTGTTCAGGAATTAATGAATAAAGCAGACAATGAGGGGGTCATTGCAAATGTCTTACCATAGTACTGTTAAGGTCAGGTGAACAAATGGAGTGCTTCACTGGACCAGAATTTTGAAGAGTTCTAAACAAATTCATTATTTAACTCTAGTTTAGAGGGATTTTTAAAGCTAGAAGGCAGAAATAAAAATGAGAAGTCTATAGTATTTTTATGGTTTCCTGTCTCACATTTAGGTCTTTCATCCATTTTGAATTTATTTTCATGTATAGTGTAAGAAAGTGTTCCTTTTTCCTTCTTTTGCTTGTTGCTGTCCTGTTTTCACAACACCATTTGTTGAAAAGACTGTCCTTTTTACCATTGGGTATTCTTTCCTGCTTTGTTGAAAATTAATTGACCATATAGTTGTGGGTCTATTTCTGAGTTTTCTGTTCTGCTCCATTGATCTGTGTGTCTGTTTTTGTGCCACTACCATACTATCTTGGTGACTACAACTTTATAATATAGCTTGAAGTCTGGAATTGTAATGCCTTCAGTTTTCCTTTGATTTTCCAATGCTGCTTTGGCTATTTTGGGATTTTTTTTTCTGCTCCCATACACATTTCAGGATTGTTTGTTCCAGCTCTGCAAAAAGTGCTGGTGGTGTTTTAATAAGGATTGCATTAAATGTGTAGATTGCTTTGGGAAGTATAGACATTATCACTAGAAGAGAACACAGCCAGCAATCTTTTTTACATAGGCCATAGTAACTTCAATGGAAAAGGGAAACAAAATGAAAATGAAGTATTGAGACTCTATCAGGCTAAAAATCTTCTGCAGAGTAAAGGAAACAATCAAAAAAAAAAAAAAGGCAACCTGAAGAATGGGAGAATTTATTTGCAAATGACATATCTGATAAAGAGTTAGTATCCAAAATCTATAAAGAACTTATCAAACTCAACACCCTAAAAAACAAAAAATCCAGTTAAAAAATGGGCAGAAGACATGAAATGAAATTTTTCCAAAGAAGACATTCAGATGGCTAACAGACTCATGCAAAGATGTTCAATATCACTCATCATCAGGCAACTACAAATTAAAAGTACAAGATATCACTTGACATCTGTCAGAATGGCTAAAATTAACAATGCAGGAAACAACAGATGTTGGCAAAGATGTGGAGAAGGGAGAACCCTCTTACACTTTTGGTGGGAATACAAACTATGCAGGCACTCTGGAAAATAGTATGGAGGTTCATGAAAAAGTTAAAATTAGAACTACCCTATGATCCACCAATTGCATTCCTAGGTATCTACCAAAAGGATACAAAAATACAACTTTGAAGGGGCACACACTCTCCGATATTTATAGCAGCATTATCAACAATAACCAAATGATGGAAAGAGCCCAAATGTCCACCGACTAATGAATGGTTAAAGAAGATGCAGTATAGGGGCGCCTAGGTGCCTCAGTCAGGTAAGCTTCTGACTCTTGATTTTGGCTTGGGATATGATCTCAGGTTCATGAGGTCAAACCCCATGTTGGGATCCACACTCAGCATGTAGTCTCCTTGCAATTCTCTCTCTCCCTCTCCCTTTCTCCACACCCATACTCTTTCTAAATAAACAGATAAAATATTTTTAAATATCAGTGATATGATATGTATATGTTTATGTATATAATGAATTACTCAGTCATCAAAAAGAATGAAAATTTCCATTTGTAATAATGTGGATGGAGCTAGAGTATATAATGTTCAGCAAACTAAGTCAGTCAGAGAAAGGCAAATGCAATATGATTCCACTCATATGTGGAATTTAAGACAAAAACAGATGAGGGGTGCCTGGGTGGTTCAGTGGGTTGAAGCCTCTGCCTTTGGCTCAGGTCATGATCTCCAGGTCCTGGGATAGAGCCCCACGTTGGCCTCTCTGTTCAGCAGTGAGCTCAGGAGGAAGCAGGGCTTCCTCCTCTCTCTGCCTGCCTCTCTGCCTACTTATGATCTCTCTGTCAAATAAATAAATAAAATCTTAAAAAGAAAAAGTATCATATATCTGCAAAGAGTGAGAGTTTGACTTCTTCATTGCCAATTTGGATGCCTTTTATTTCTTTTTGTTGTCTGATTGCTGAGGCTAGGACTTCTAGGACTATGTTGAACAGCAGTGGAGATAGTGGGCATCCCCGCCGTGTTCTCAGGGGAAAAGCTCTCAGATACAAATGTAGTGATCCGAAGGGTCACATGCACCCAAATGTTTATAGCAGCAATGTCCACAATAGCCAAACTGTGGAAAGAACCTAGATGTCCATCAACAGATGAATGGATAAAGAAGATGTGGTATATATATATACAATGGAATACTTTGCAGCCATCAAGAGAAATGAAATCTTGCCATTTGCAATGACGTGGATGGAACTAGACGTTATTATGCTAAGTGAAATAAGTCAGAGAAAGACAATTATCACATGATCACTCTGATATGAAGAATTTGAGAGGCAGGGCAGGGGGTTATGGAGGGGTGGGGAAGAGAAATGAAACAAGATGGGATGGGGAAGGAGACAAACCATAAGAGACTCCTAAACTCATGAAACAAACTAAGGGTTGCTGGGAGGTGAGGGGGGATAGGGATATGGACATGGGAGAGCGTATGTGCTATGGCAAATGCTGTGAATTGTGTAAGCCTGATGATTCACAGACATGTACCCTGGGTCAAATAATACATTAATGTTAATATAAAAAAATTAAAAATAAATAAATAAATAAATAAATAAATAAATAAATAAATAAATAAAAGGAAACAGAAAAAGAAAACAGATGAATGTAAGGGAAGGGAAGAAAAGATGGGGAAGCAAACCATAAGAGACTCTTAGCTATAGAGAACACACCGAAGGTTGATGGAGGTGGGTGGGGGATGTAGGCTAAATGGGTGAAGGGTATTAAGGAGGGCACTAGTGATGAGCACTGGGTGTTAAATATAAGTGATTAATCACTAAATTCTACTCCTGACACCAATATTACATTTTATGTTAAACAACTAGAATTTAAATACAAACTTGAAACAAAAGAAAAATAAAAAGAGAAAAAAGATGAGAAACCTGATGTCAAATCTCCAGGGATGTCCAGCAAAGTAATCAGGATTTTGAATGGCACATATTCTAATCTGAAAATATTACTAGCTTCTACTCATAAAACTACCCGGAAGGACATATTAAAATGGGAGCCTGAACAATGGTAAATTATGTTGACATTGCTAAAAGTGGTGGCTTAGGCAATGCTTTTAGACCATTATGATATATATTCAGATGTAATTTGAATGTAGCTTTAATTCACATTTATGCAAACTAAAATTTATGGCAAAATCTGGTGATTGCTGGATTCTGATTCCCAGACATGGTGGTATATTAAAACCATTTGAGAAACAATTACCAGTTTGGTATTGAACATTAATTGGAATTGCCCCTATTACTGGAGGGAATAAAAATCTTGAAAACTGAAATATCCATAATGTCTTTTTATTAATCTTTTCTTTCTCCCCAAATATTTTTATTTTAATTTTTCAGTGTTACAAGATTGATTGTTCATGCACCACACCCAGTGCTCCATGCAATACGTGCCCTTCTCGATACGCACCACCAGGCTCGCCCACCTCCCCACCCCCTATCCTCCAAAACCCTCAGTTTGTTGCTCAGAGTCCACAGTCTCTCCTGGTTCATCACCCCCTCCGATTTCCCCCCATTCACCCTTCCCTTCCTTCTCACAATGCCCTCCATGATTTTCTTTATACTCCACACGTAAGTGAGACCATAAGATAATTGACTCTCTCTGCTTGACTTATTTCACTCTGCATAATCTCTTCTAGTCCTGTCCA
>CM052797.1:19121065-19148913 GCA_028533885.1 Nasua narica
TTTTTAATATGCTGTTGGATCCTATTAGCTAGGATCTTGTTGAGAATCTTGGCATCCATATTCATCAGGGATATTGGTCTGAAATTCTCCTTTTTGATGGGGTCTTTACCTGGTTTGGGGATCAGGGTAATGCTGGCTTCATAGAAAGAGTCTGGAAGTTTTCCTTCTGTTTCTATTTTTTGAAACAGTTTCAGGAGAAAGGTATTATTTTTTCCTTGAATGTTTGGTAGAATTCCCCAGGGAATCCGTCAGGCCCTGGACTCTTGTTTTTTGGGAGGTTTTTGATCACTGCTTCAGTGATCAAAGTCATCAAGTCAGTGATCAAGACTGCTTCAATCTCAAATCTTTATTAATCTTTTTTTAATTTAATTTTTTTCTTCCCAAATATGTTTATTTTAATTTTTCAGTGTTACAAGATTGATTGTTCATGCACCACACCCAGTGCTCCATCCAATACGTGCACTTCTCAATACCCACCACCAGGCTCGCCCAACACCTTCCCCTGCCCCTCCAAAACCCTCAGTTTGTTGCTCAGAGTCCACAGTCTCTTATGGTTTTCTCCCCCTCCGATTTCCCCCCATTCACCTTTCCTTTCCTTCTCCTAACGTCCTTCATGTTTTTCCTTATGCTCCACATGTAAGTGAAACCATATAATAATTGACTCTCTCTGCTTGAATTATTTCTCTCAGCATAATCTCTTCCAGTCCCGTCCATGTTGATACAAAACTTGGGTATTCATCCTTTCTGGTGGAGGCATAATATTCCATTATATATATGGCCCATAATGTCTCAGATAATGGAAACATCCAATATGTTCTTTGTTTTTTTCATGATTTTATTTATTTATTTGACAGAGAGAGAGAGAGATCACAAGTAGACATAGAGGCAGACAGAGAGAGAGGAGGAAGCAGGCTCCCTGCTGAGCAGAGAGCCAGATGCATGGCTAGATCCAAGGACCCTGAGATCATGACCTGAGCTGAAGTCAGAGGTTTCAACCCACTAAGCTACCCAGGTGCCCCCCCAATATGTTCTTTGATTCTATGAGTGTATTAGGTTTTTTTGTTTGTTTGTTTTTTGGGTTTTGGGGTTTTTTTTTCCTTTAGATTTCATGTATAAGTGATATCATACAGTATTTGCCTTTCTCTTTCTGACTTATTTCACTTAGTATAATGCTCTCACAGTTCATCCATGTTGTCACAAATGGCAAGTTTTTCTTCTTTTTATGAGTGAATAATATTCCAGTATGTATATTCCATTTTATACCATCACCCATTGACAGACACATATGTTGTTTCCATGTCTTGACTATTATAAATAATGCTGCAACAAACATGGGAGTGCATATATCTCTTTGAGAAAGTGATTTCTTATCCTTTAGATATACACCCAGAAGTAGAATTGCTGGATCATACAGTACTTCAATTTTAATTTTTAAGGACCTTCATGTTGTCTTTCATAGTGGCTGCACCAGTTTATATTCAACATATATATATATATCAACATTGCATGAGACAATATATCAACATTGCATGAGAGTTCTCTTTTCTCCACATCACTGACAACATTTTGTATCTGTTGCCTTTTTGATAATAGCCAACACGACAATTGGAGGGGGAGATGAAGCATGAGAGTCTGTGGACTCTGAGAAATAAACTGAGGATTTTGGAGGGGAGAGGAATGAGGGGTTTGGTGAGCCTTATGGTGGGTATTAAGGAGGGCATGTATTCCATGGAGCACTGGGTGTTGTGCATAATCAATGAATCTTGGAACTACTGAAAAAATAAAATAAAATATTTAAAAAATAGCCATCACAACAGGAATGAGGTGATAGCACCTTATGGTGTTATTTTGTTTTTCTAATTAAGTGATCAGTGAATCAGGTACATGATTCTCATGTACCTGTTGGTCATTTGGATATTGGCCTTCAAAAAAACATCAAGTTATATCTTTGCCCATTTTTAAATTAATTTTTTAATATTGAGCTGTATGACTTCCTTATATATTTTGTGTATTAATCCCTTATCAGATAGGTAGTTTGCAATTACTCTCTCCCATTCTGTATGTTGTCTTTTCACTCGTAGTCTCATAAGTCTGTGTTTTGTTTTGCTTTTTTAATCTCTAATCCTATTTGTATAGTTTTTATTGTCATATCTTTCATTACTCTTGTCATTTTTTTCAGGATTTAATCTTCAGCCTGTCCTGTGAGATTTTACTTCAGTTGTATTCCAGCTCTAAAAGTTCCATTTTTTATTGTTTATGTTCAAACTGTAACATAGGTTTAAAATGTGGTTTGCTATTTCATTGTTTGCTAATTCCATCACCCCTATAATTTCTAACTTTATTTATTTTAAGTGACTTTTCTCCTAGTTATAGATCTTATTTTCCTGCTTCTTTGCTGTGGCAGATCTAGAGTAGCTTTATTCTAGAGATGGAATATAACTATAATTAATGTATGCCCTTTCTGGTATCTTTACGCAATGTCCCAGGTGCCCGACAAAGACTACTTTGCCTGTTCATAACTCAAATATCTCATATTCCTTTCTGAACTCTGGGAATTTTTCAAGTAACAGCTTTCCATAATCTCTTTGTACCTCCTTATAGAGTCTCACCCTGTGCAAATGCCTCTTAGCATTATTCAGCAATAGTATTAGCGGTGGCAACGGATGGATCTTGACCTTTTCTGTCTGTTTGCTACTCCTTTTCTCTGAGCTCCCTGTATTTGATGAGCCACTTTTTGGTGTTTTACTGAAGAAACTAGCCTAATCTTTACGTCTCAAGAATTACCTCATTCTGTCATCCCACTAATCTTCCTACATGTAATTGCAGGTCCCTGGGATTTGAAAGAGACAACTAAGATCGCTGATTTATGTGTAGAAGGAAAGATTAAGTCCTCATATTCTGCATGCGTGTGTGTCTATATGTGTGGGTGGGGGAGTGGGTGGATGTTTAACACAGGATGAAAAGGCTGTAGGGCTTTGACAAGGAGTGGGTTAAGAGCTTGACAGCATAAGAATGCATCATAAAAACTAAAGAGAAAAACAGGTAGCAATGCCTTACCTTCATAAATTTGTGCTTTGTGATCTTGGCTGCATTCCTTATTGCTAGGGTATTGAGAATGGATGTGGGGCCAGATACAAGGCAAAATGATTAAAATTAGGGCTATCCAAGGGAAATCTGGTATAATGGCACATTCAGGCATTATTTCTAAAGATAAAACCACCAGTGTCAGAGTGCTGAAGAGAGTCTAGGGGAGGAGAGGGGGACAAAAGGGGACCCTCTGACCGCAGGAGAGCCTTCTAGGAGCACTGGCTTCTCTTTTGTATCAGTTCCTTATAGATGTGGGGTTGGGACAGAGAGGTATGAGAATGTGGGCATATTTTTTGTTCTCCATCCCTAACTAACCCCCTCTCCTTCATTCTAAATTTGAGGTTTTGACAGATAAATTTTGTAGTATGTCTCTTATAGAGCAACATGAGTTTGACTTCAAATGACTGACTCTATCAGTTTCTCTGGTTAATTTTTTCAGATACTTGTGGGTGCTGAATTCCGATGTGGGTTAATTGGGTCCCCTAGAGTAGATACATGTTATAGACCATGTAAAACTGAAATGGAAAAGAGATTTTAATTTCACAAACTGAGTAGTAATGGCTCAGAGGACTGAAACAATATCAGAAATAGAACAAAACATTTGTAAGTTTGGAAAAGTCAGTTCCATTTTAGAAATGTCCACAACTTCTCTATTAGCTTCATTTCACACTCGAGCCCTAGATAAAATGATTGTTTAGGATTCAAAAGATACCCAACATGAATAAACCAATGCGGAATACTTGAAACTGTGGCACTTCGGAGAATGTGGTGTCCAGACTTTGTGTCTGGAGAGGTTGTGCATGAGAACCAGCTGCTGGCAGCACCGGGTATGGTGTGGGGAAAGAAGACAAGGGGAAGTCTTCTTTGTGCATAAGGGGTCTCCCTGCTGGGCTTTGTGCATAAGGGGTCCTCTTTGTGCCTGTGTTCTTTTCTTCTTTCACAGGAGCAAACTCTTGGGGGAGGAGTATGAGGGCTGAGGGAGATGCTGGCTGCTCTGTTTCTCCATTCTAACCCTCCCACCTATCCTTCTTCCTGGAGCCCTAATCATCTATTTTATATTCTACGACTGTTCCGACTTAAATTGCCTCCACTTAAGTTGCCCTAATTTGCTGATCAGCCACAGAAAGGTCTAAAGGGATCTCTGGTTCCTATGTGGAACAAAAGGTTAACAAAAACCTTGAGAGTCTCTGGCTTCAGACAGCAAATCTCTTAAAGCGGGGACTGGACAATACAAATTAAGAATGTAAAGGAGAGAAGAGTCTTAGTGAAGACTGAATGAATAAATCATTAAAGCTTCAGGTAGCTCCACCAAGATTTCTGAAATAGTGCAGTCCTGCTCATTATTCCATGTTTCCCAAACCCAACATTCTGTTGCTGATAACATGCGGTGATGTACTTCAGATGTGATATCCCTGACTGTTTGACAAGACTCTGAACAGAATGTTTAGGATTGGGGGTATTCTCCGGAAATCTGGAGTGCGGGTCTCTGCCTGTGAGAGCTTTGTTTCTGAGAACAAATGTGTGGACAGACAGCTGGGAGGGAGCTGTGCAGGAGGGAGGGGCAAGCGGTGAGCCCTCCCGTTGAGAGGAGGGGGCTTCCGGCCTTGCACTCTCTTTGATGCCTGGCAAGTTCTTCATTGTGCTTGTGTCTCCTTTAGGGTCACAGCAGAAGCAGGGGTGGGAATTGTAGGGAGATACAGAAGGCTAATGCTTTGCCTACCCTTCTAACCCGCCATTCTTTCCTTTAGGCTGACAGCCGTTCATCAGCCATTTTCTATTCCGTTACTATGAAGACAGCCTTCAGTGGCTCCAAATAAATTGCTTTTCTGCCCATCTGCTCCCCATCCAAATGCAACTGTCGGTGTGGACAGTCGGGATGGAATATTGGGGGGTCTTCGATTCAGGTGTGGATGAATGGAGAAGCCCTGATCATCTATGGTTTAAGATGTGGAATTAAAAGGCAGATGGAATTCAACAAGAGGTGAGTTAAGAACTTCATAAAGCCAAGGGTGACTTCAAGAACAACTCAAAAGAAAAATGAAAAAAAAAATACATAGCTTTAGGTGGTCCTAATGAGAAATGCAAATTGTGCTCAATGAAAACCTTTCCCCCACTTTACCTCTCCATGCCCAGAAGCATGCCTAGCTCAGGACTGGTACAGGGTGTTAATAATATTCTACATACTTATCCAAGGAAAGGCCATGGTAGGTAGTTTGCCTCAGCCCAGTGTCATATCTGTGCAAGTGTTTCTTTTTTGTCCTTTTGATGGCAAAGGTGATTAGTCTGCTAGAAGGGACTTTTTTTTTTTTTTTTAACATTTGCTATGTTCACCAGTGTAGTAAAGCTTGAATGTTTGAAATTAGGACTCTTGAGTAAAAGCTGATTTCAGGCCTATGACTAAAAGGCTGTGTTTCTGAGAACAAAGCTCCTAAGGAACCACTTGTGTTTGCAGCGGCAGCGGGGGAAGGGTGGGGGCCTGTGTCTCTCAGTGCTGGGAGGGGTCTTCTGGGAATGTGCTTGCACACTCCTCTTTCTGCATTGCAGTCAGTGTCTGGTAGGCTTTTGCGCCAGCACTGATCTCTTGGTTGGGGTTGTTTGCGCAGGAGAGGGGAGGAAGCTGTTCCTTTGTCGTCATCTCCTGCTCGCTCTCTCTCTTCTCTTTCCCTCTTATTGGCGTCATGATTATTAATAAACCATTTCTCACTTATCGCTCCAGATGTAAACACTTCACCAGAATTGCGCAGTTCTTGTGATCGCTGTCGTATTCACTTACCTAGGGACCTGAGATTTGGAATGGGTTTGCGTGTCTCAAATTTAGACGTAAAATAAGTTCAAAATTTTACAGAACTCATCAACTTGGAATTATGATACAGAATAATAGAACAACTGATATTTCACAAAAATGTAATCGAAAGCATGAGGGGGTGAGGATAAATTTGAGCATTGCTTCCTGTTGACCTCCCTCCTCAATTAACCCTCTTATTCCCAGTAGCTCTGTCAGCCTCAGGGCAGGAATAGGGTGCTGAGCACCTATAGATATATGAATGTTTACATTGGGTCTCTTTCAGAGGAATCTGTGCAAGTTTCTATTTGAGATAAAGATGATAGGAACTCCACAAGAGGGTACAGGGTGTGCTGGCTTCAGAGTTTAAATTAGTCTGCATCTGAGGAGTAATTTTCCTCAAATAAAAAATGATCGTAGGGACAAGGTCTTTCCTGAACCTACTGCTTTGGACTATGAAATTGGGGAGTTGAGAAGGTTGTGTGGTACAGTTCTATAAGTTTTTATAAATGCAAAGTGTTATATATCCACTATTACAGTGTCCTACAGAATAGTTTCACTGCCCTAAAAATTATCCCCTGTGTTTCACCTATTCAGTGGTCCACCTTTCCCAACCCCTGGCACCACTGATCTGTTTAGCTTCTCCATAGTTTTGCCTTTTCCAAAATATTATATAAATGTAATTATGCAATAGGTAGCCTTTTCTTAGTGTATTCTTTCAATTGGTGATATACATTTAAGGTTCCTCTGTGTTTTTGCAGGGCCTAATACCCCATTTCTTGTTTGTTTGTTTTTTTAATTTAATTTTGTTTCTTCAGTGTTCCAAGATTCATTGTTTTTGCACCACACCCAGTGCTCCATGAAATATGTGCCTCCCCTTATTACCCACCACCAGGCTCACCCATACCCCCACCCCTCTCTTCCAAAACCCTCAGTTTGTTTCTCAGAGTCCAGTCTTTCATGCTTCATCTCCCCCTCCCATTTCTCCCAATTCACTTTTCCTTTCCTTCCCCTAATGTCCTCCATGTTATTCCTTATGCTTCACAAGTAGTGAAACCATATTATAATTGACTCTGCTTGACTTATTTCACTCAGCATAATCTCTTCCAGTCCCATCCATGTTGATACAAAAGGTGGGTATTCATCCTTTCTGACTGAGGCATAATATTCCATTGTATATATGGACCATATCTTCTTTATCCATTTGCCTGTTGAAGGGCATATTGGCTTTTTCAACAGTTTGGTGATTGTGTCCATTTAATGCTAGGAACACTGGGGTCCATGTGGCCCTTCTTTGTACTGCATCTGTATCTTTGGTGTAAATACCCAGTAGTGCAATTGCAGGGTCATAGGGTAGCTCTATTTTTAATTTCTTGAGGAATCTCCACACTGTTTTCTGAGGTGGCTGCACTAACTTGCATTCCCACCAACAGTGGAAGAGGGTTCCCCTTTCTCCACATCCTTTCCAAAATTTGTTGTTTCCTGTCTTGTTGATTTTGGCCATTCTAACTGGTGTAAGGTAGTATCTTAGTGTGGTTTTGATTTGAATCTCCCTGATGGCTAATGATGATGAACATTTTTTCATATGTCTGTTAGCTATTTGTAAGTCTTCTTTGGAGAAGTGTCTGTTGATGTTTCTGCCCATTTTTTGACGTGATAATCTGTTTTTTGAGTTTTGAGTGTTGTGGAGTTCTTTATAGATCTTAGATATCAGACCTTTGTCTGTAGTGTCATTTGTGAATATCTTCTCCCAATGCCTCAGTTGCTTGTTTGTTTTGTTGACCATTTCCTTTGCTGTGCAGAAGCTTTTTTATCATGATGAAGTCCCAAAAGCTGGGGGCATCATGCTGCCTGATTTCAAGCTTCACTACAAATCTGTGATCACCAAGATAGCATGGTACTGGCACAAAAACAGACACATAGACCAGTGGAACAGAATAGAGAGCCCAGATATGGACCTGCAACTCTGTGGTCAAATAAACTTCGACAAAGCAGAAAAAAATATTCAGTGGAAAAAAAGACAGTCTCTTCAATAAATGGTGCTGGGAAAATTGGACAGCTATGTATAGAAGAAAGATACTTGACCATTCTCTTACACCGTGCACAAAGATAAACTCGAAATGGATAAAAGGCCTCAATTTGAGGCAGTAATCTATCAAAATTCTAGAGGAGAACATAGGCAGTAACCTCTTTGATATTGGCCACAGCAACTTCTTTCAAGACATGTCTCCCCATTTCTTTTTATCACTGAATAATATTCCATTATAAGGATATACCACAGTTTGTTTAGTCATTCACCTGTTGAGCGACCATCTTGATTGCTTTCAGTTTTTACTGGTTATGAGAAAAGTTTATCCAAAAATTTTTCTATGGATGTCAGTTTTCAGATCAACAGGTCACAAACATGGGTATGTTCACTGTATGGAAATGCTATGGCTAGCTTTGTGAGACACTGCCAGACTATCTTTCAAAGAGCTCGTGCCATTCTTCTTTCATGTCAACAATGAATGAATGAGTGCTCTGAATCTTCACCCACAAATGGTTTTGTCAGTTGTTTGGAATTTAGCCATTCTAATAGATGTAGTAGTATCTCGTTGCTATTTTAATTTGTAATTCCTGAATGACAGATGATGCTAGGATTTTTTTTATGTTCTTATATTCTATCTGCATATCTTTTTGATGAGACATCTGTTTAATCTTTTGCCTATTTTTATTTGGGTTGTTAAATTTATTCTTGTTGAATTTTAAGTGATCTCTGCATATTTATATGTACTTATGTACTTATAAGTACTCTGATATAAGTACTTTATCTAATATGTGTTTTGCAGATTTTCAGCCAGTATGAGCATTGACTTGCCATTCTCTTAACTTGTATTTAAGAAAAAACTAGTGTTTTTTTGCAAAGTGGTTTTAAATTTTAATAAAGTTCAATTTATCAAATTTTTATTTCATGAAACTTGTTTTTGATGTATATTTAAAACTCATCACCAAACCCTAAGTCACCTAGATTTTCTCCAGTGTGTTATTTTATAATATGTATAGTTTTGCAATAGGTTTATGATCGATTTTTAATATATTTTTGAATGGTGTAAGACTTTTGTCTAAGTTTATATTTTAACATATGGCTGTTTAATTGTTCTGGCACTATTTGTGAAAAACTATTCTTTGTCCATTGGATTGCCTTTGTGACAAAACTCGGTTGACTATGTTTCCATGGGTCTTTTCCTGGACTCTCTATTCTGTTATATTCATCTATTTTTGTTATTGCTGTTTTTACTTTTTGGTTTTGTTTGTTTTGGTTTGTTTGTTTGTTTGGGGGTTTTTTGTTTTTGTTTTCTGTTTTTTTGTTTGCTTGGCCAGTACCATACCGTCTTGATTACTGCAAGTTAATATTAAGTTTTGAATCTGGTAGTGTGAGTCCTCCAACTTTGTTTTTCTTCAGTTTTGTGTTGGTTATTCTAGGTCTTTTGTGTTTTCATAGGTATTTTTTAATCAGTTGATTGATATCTACAAAATGGCTCTTTGGGGTTTTGATTGGGATTCCACTGAGTATATAGGTCAAGTTGGGAAAAATTCACATTTAGCAATATAGGACTTTCAAACTATCAATAGTGAATTCCTCTCCAATTAGTTAGATTTTACTTTTACTTGATTTCTTCCATTAATCTTATGGATAGAAATCCTATGTGTATGTATGTGTATATATATATATATATATATATATATATACACACACACACATATATATTTCACTTTTGGTATTGTTATAAATTTATTTTTCAAATTTCAAGTTCTAATAGTTGATTTTTGATTTATAGGAAAACAGTGTATCCTGCAGCCTTGTTATGTTACTTATTAGTACCAGAAGTTTTCTTGGAAATTATTTGAGAATTTCTACACAATTATGTCATATGTGAATAAAAATATCTTACTTATTCTTTTTTTATCTGTATGCCTTTTATTTCTTTTTGTCTTATTACACTAGCTAGGACAGCCAGTACAATGCTGAAGAAGAGTGATAAGAAATACGATACTGGCCTTGCTTCGGATTATAAGGAGAAAACATTTAGTCTTTCACCATTGTATGTTAGATTTAGATTTAGATTTTAGATGTAGATTTTTTCATATATACCAATTAATTGAAAATTTCTTCTAGCCCTAGTTTTCTTTTTAGAGTTTTTATTATGAATAGGTATTGAATTTTGTCAAATACTTTTATTTTATTTTATTTATTTGACACAGAGACAGATAGTCAGAGAAGGAACACAAGCAAGGGGAGTGTGAAAGGGAGAAGCAAGCTTCCCAATGAGCAGAGAGCCTGATGTGGGGCTCCATCCCAGGACCCTGGCATTATGCCCTGGGCTGAAGGAAGAGGCTTAACTGACTCAGCCACCAGGGCACCCCTTGCCAAATACTTCCCATGCTTCTATTGATATGATTGCATTTTTTTCTTATTCAGTCTGTTAATACGATGAATTGCATTGATTGATTTGCACATATTAAACCAGTCTTATATTTAATTAATCTCCCTTGGTCATGGTATATATTCTTTTATACACTGCTTAACATTTTTTTAAGGATATCTGCATCTGTGTTCATGGGAGATATGTTGTCTTTAGTTTTCTATTCTCACAGTATATTTTCCTGGTTTTGGTATTTGTAAAATACTGGCCTCATAAAATGATCTGGGAAGTGCTCCCACTGGTTCTATTTTGGGAAATATATTGTAAAACTTAGGTATTATTTATTTCTTAAATGTTAGAATTCATCACTAAAACAGTCTAGCACCAATGTTTTCTTTTTGGGAATATTTTAATTATCAAGTTATTTTATTAATAGATATAAGACTACTCAAGTTATCTATTTATCCTAGATGAAGTTTTCATAGTTGTGTCTTTCAAGTAATTAATCCATTTCATCTAAGTTATCAAACTTGGGGGCATAGAATTCTTTATTGTATGAGTTCATTATCATTTTAACAGGTATGAAATCAGTAGTGATTTCCTCTTTTTCAACTGTGATATTGTTTACTTATACATTCTCTCTTTTTTATTAGTTACCCTAACCAGAGATTTTCAAACACACAAGCAAACAAATGGTTGGTTGTTCTCACTGTAATCCCTATCCTTGTTCTTTTTTAGGTAAAGATTTTATGTTGCTATTTGTTTGTTTTGTTTTGTTTTTACTTAAAATACTTATTCTTCTCTTTCTTATCATTCTGATACTCCAGTTATGAGTAGGTTATACCTTTCCATATTGTCATATAGTTTTTAAATTTTATTGTATATAGTTATTTTATTATTTTTAATTTAACTTAAATTTTCCAGGATTCATTGATTATTCACCACACCTAGTGCTCCATGCAATACATGCCCTCCTTAATATCCACCACCAGGCTCATCAAAGTCCACACCCCCTCCCCTCTAAAACCCTGTTTGTTTCACAGATTCCACAGTCTTTCATGCTTTGTCTCCCTCTCTGATTTCCCCCAATTCACTTTTCCTTTCCTTCTCCTAATGTCCTCCATGTTATTCCTTATGCTCCACAAGTAAGTGAAACCATATGATAATCAACTTTCTCTGCTTGACTTATTTCACTCAGCATAATCTCTTCCAGTCCTGTCCATGTTCATACAAAAGTTCGGTATTCAGAGGGGGCGATGAACCATGAGAGGCTGCAGACTCTGAGCAACAAACTGAGGGTTTTGCAGGGGTGGGGATGGGGGGTTGGTTGAGCCTGGTGGTGGGTATTGAGGAGGGCATGTATGGCATGGAGCACTGGGTGTGATGCATGAACAATTAATCTTTTAACACTGAAAAAATAAAATAAATATATTTGGGGATAAAAAAAGTTGAGTATTCATCCTTTCTGATGGAGGTATAATATTCCATTGTATTTATGGATCATATTTTCTTTATCCATTCATCTGTTGAAAGGCATCTTGGCTCTTTCCACAGTTTGGTAATTGTGGTCATTGTTGCTATGAACATTGGGGTACCTATGGTCCTTCTTTTCACTACTTCTGTATCTTCGGTGTAAATACCCAGTAGTACAATTACAGGGTTATAGGGTAGCTCTATTTCTTATACACTAACAATGAAAATATAGAAAGGGAAATTAGAGAATTGATTCCATTTACTATAGCACCAAGAATCATAAGATACCTTGGAATAAACCTAACCAAAGAGGTAAAGGATCTGTACTCAAGGAACTGTAGAACACTCATGAAAGAAACTGAAGGCACAGAAAGATAGAAAAACATTCCAATCTCATGGATTGGAAGAATAAACATTGTTAAAATGTCTATACTGCCCAGAGCAATCTATACTTTCAATACTATGCCAATCAAAATTCCACCAGCATTTTTCAAGGTGCTGGAACAAATAATCACAAAATTTGTATGGAACCAGAAAAGACCCTGAATCACTAAGAAAATGTTGAAAAAGAAAAACAAAGCTAGGGCCATCATGTTGCCTGATTTCAAGCTTTACTACAAAGCTGTGATCACCAAGCATGGTACTGGCACAAAAACAGACACATAGAACCAGTGGAACAAAGCAGAGAGTCCAGATATGCACTCTCAACTTTTTTTTATTTATTTTACAGAGAGAGAGAGATCACAAGTAGACAGAGAGGCAGGCAGAGGGAGAGGGGGAAGCAGGCTCCCCACTGGACAGAGAGCCCCATGCAGGGCTTGATCCCAGCACCCTGAAATTATGACCTAAGCTGAAAGCAGAGGCTTTAACCCACTGAGCCACCCAGGCGCCCCTGCACCCTCAACTTTATGGTCAAATAATCTTCAACAAAGCAGGAAATAATATGCAATGGAAAAAAGAGAGCCTCTTCAATAAATGGTGCTGGGTAAAGTGGGCAGCTATGTATAGAAGAATGAAACTTGACATTCTCTTACACAATACACAAATATAAACTCGAAATGGATAAAAGATCTCAACATGAGGCAGGAATCTATCAAAATTCTAGAGGAGACCATTGGCCATACTGGCCACAGCACCTTCTTTCAAGACATGTCTCCAGGGCCCCTGGGTGGCGCAGTTGGTTGAGCGACTGCCTTCGGCTCAGGTCATGATCCCGGAGTCCCGGGATCGAGTCCCACATCGGGTTCCCAGCTCCATGGGGAGTCCGCTTCTCACTCTGACCTTCTCTCTCTCACTCTCTCTCTTTCCTAATAAATAAATAAATAAAATCTTTAAAAAAAAAAAAAAAGACATGTCTCCAAAGGCAAAGGAAACAAAAGTGAAAATGAACTTTTGGGACTTCATCAAGTTAAAAAAAAAGCATCTGCACAGCAACAGAAACAGTCAACAAAACAATCAGGCAACCCACAGAATAGGAGAAGATATTTGCAAATGACTCTACAGACAAAGGTCTGATATCTAAGATCTATAAAGAACTCCTCAAACTCAACACTCACAAAACAGATAATCATGTCAGAAAATGGGCAGAAGACATGAGCAGACACTTCTCAAAAGAAGACATACGAATGGCTAATGGATACATGAAAAAATGTTCAGCATCACTAGCCATCAGGGAGATTCAAATCAAAACCACACTGAGATACCACCTTACACCAGTTAGAATGGCCAAAATCAACAAGACAGTAAACAACAAATGCTGGAGAGGTTGTGGAGAAAGGGGAACCGTGTTCCACTGTTGGTGGGAATGCAAGTTAGTGCAGCCACCTCAGAAAACAGTGTGGAGATTCCTTTAAAAATCAAAAAGTAGATTGCTTTTTTGTTTGTTTTTTTTTTTGATAGTTTTCTTTACTATGCAAAATATTTTTATTTTGATGTAGTTCCAATTGTTTATTTTCCTTTTATTTCCCTAGACTGGAGACACATCCAGAAAAATATTCCTAAGGTTGATTGATATCTAATAGATTAGTACCATATTTTCTTTTAGGAGTTTTATGGTTTCAGGTCTGATATTTATGTTTTTACCTTTTCAGTATATTTTTATAATGGTATAAGAGAGTGGTCCTGTTTCACTCTTTGGCTGTCTGGTTTTCCCAACACCCATTTATTGAAGAGTATGTTTATCTCCATTATATATTCTTGCCCTATTTGTTGTAGCGGGATTGACCAGAGGGGGGGGAATGTATTTCTTGGCTCTAATCCATTCCATTGAGCTATGTGTTTATTTTTGTCCTGGTACTGTAGAGTTTTTATTGTTATATTTTTGTAGTATATCTTGAAATCTGGAATCAGAATACTTTTAGCTTTGTTCTTTCTCAAGATTGCTTTGGTTGTTCAGGGTCTTTTGGGGATTCATACAGATTTTAGGATCATTTCATCTAGTTCTGTGAAAAATACTACTGGTGTTTTCATAGGGATTGCATTGAATCTGGTGATGGCATTGGGTAGTATAGACATTTTAACAATATTAATTCTTTCAAGGCTTTCAATTGAAAGAATATTAATTCTTCCAATTCAGATTCAAATCTTTCCATTTGTGTGACCTCCATTTTTTATGTCAGTGTCTTATAGTTCTCAGAGTACACCTCCTTGGTTAAATTATTCTTCGATATTTCATTCTTTTTAATGCAATTATTAATGGGACTATTTTCTTAATTTCCTTCTGCTGCTTTGTTATTGGTGTATAGAATTACAGGAGATCTCCCTGATATTGATTTTGTATGTTGTAATTCTACTGAATTCATCTTTTTTATTCTAGTAGATTTTGGGTGGAGTTTTTAATTATTCCTGTACATATTATGTCTTCTGCTACTGTCAAACATCTTCTGAATGTTCTGTTTACTTTTCTGTTGTTGTTCATTATTTTTTCATCTTGCATTTGATTTAGAAAGTTTCTACTAACTTACATTTGAGTTCACTGATTCTTTTCTCAGGGGAAAAGCCTGTCAAAGACATTCACTATATGTTACTGTGTTTACTATATCTAGTATTTTCTTTTGATTCCTTTCTTAGAATTTTCATATCTCTGTTTGACAGTCTCTGTATGACAGTCTCTACTTGCATATTGTCTTCTTTTACTTACTATAAAGGATAGCTATTTTAAATTCCTTGTCTGACAATTCCAACATCTGTGTCATATCTAAGCCTGGTTCAGATAATTAAATTATTTATATGGCCTGTGTTTTTTCTTCTTATAGCATGGATTTTTGTTTTGAAAACTAGACATGTTATATCAGCTATTAGGAACTGAGGTAACCAGGACTTTTGTTTGAGGGTTTGTGTCAATTTGGCCATAAATTGTGTTTTGTTTAATGTTTGTTGTAGCTATAGGTACCAGAGGCTTCAAATTCCTTTATGACTTTGTTTTTGTCTCCTTTTTTAGCTCTGGGAATTCCCTGTGTCTTACTACTTAGAACATTTGGATCTTGCAGCTGTTTCAGCTGTAATCCACTTCATTATATTGGGACTGCCTTGCTGTGGTCATAAAGTCTGAAAGAGAGTGAATATTCTATGATCTTGAGTAAATATCAAGCTTTTAGTCTGCTTGTATTTCAGAGCTGTGGTCTTCACAAAATGTTTATATCCCTTTTCTAGTAGTAAATCTTCCCTCAGCTTTGCGACCTAATTTGTACTCCCTTTGTTGGCTATGGCACTTTAAATCTATTTCTTTGGATCCTGTGTTGATATGGTTTTCATTTTGTTTTATTTTTCTCTTAGGTGAGACAGAAAGGCTGGAGGGGGCTGGAGAGAACAGTTCCCTGTTCTTAGCTTGGGTAAGTTTGTGTGTATGTGTGTGTTGAAATGAAGTCCTTCCCTCTGGAGAGTGACTACCCTATGGAGAGGGATTTGGGTATGTTTCACAATGGTTGCATTCCTTCCCTCCACTCCCATCAGGGTTGAGTGTGGGTCTTTCAGAGATACTCACTTTGAGAATTTGATGAAGTTCCTCGAGGAAAGGATTTGAGTTTACTTTAATCCTTATTTCTGCATCTAATTTTAAGAAACTGTCTGTCAAGAGAACAGAAATGAAGTGCTAAAGTCTTTCAATATACATCAATATACAGGTGAAAAAATATATCTTCCTACTTCAGGTCACACCATATATAATAAGTCCAAATGTGTTACAGTTCTAGGAGTGAAAGCTAAAATAAAAATAAACTTCTAGACATAATGAAGACTTAGGGAACATCTCCATGACACTGAAATAGGAAAATATTTATTAAACAATATTTATGGTAATAATTTCTTTTAAATATTGCTGATTTGGACACCATTAAAAGTAAGAACTTTATGGGGCACCTAGGTGACTCAGTTAAGTGTCTGACTTCAGCTCAGGTCATGATCTCAGAGTCCTGGGATTGAGGCCCAGATCGAGCTCCATGCTCAGTGAGGAGTCTGCTTCTCCCTCTCTCACTCTCTCTGCCCCTTCCACTGCTCATATTCTCTCTCAAACAAATAAAATCTTAAAAAAAATAAGAACTTTGCATCTCCAAAGGACTTATAACCAAAATTTATTTTTTTAAATACCTTCTAATCAAAAATAAAATAAAATACCTTCTAATCAATGAGAAAAAGTTAGGTAACCACATTTAAAATTGTTTGTTGGCCAGTTCAAAATGATGATACTGAAATGGCCAACAAACATACACAAAATATTCAACACTATTAGTCATTGGAGAAGTATAAATAAAAATAGAGATATCAATATGTCCACTTCACTATGATTAAAAGGACTAGCAATGCTATGAAGAAAGTTAAACTCTTGTATTCTACTAGTGCGACTGAAAAGTGGTATAGCAACTTTGAGAAAATGTTTGGCAGTATTTGGTGCATGACTAAGTATACATAGACCCTGTAACCCAACAAATTACATCCTGACTATACTCAAGAGACATGACTGTTCATCGAAAGGCATCTACAATAATGTGGATAGCAACTTCATTTGTAATATCCCCAAACTGGAAACAATCCTTCTGTTCATCAGCACAAACAGGGGACAATAAATTGTGGCATAGTCACATAATGGAATACTACATAGCAATTAAAAAATATAGATACACATAATAATGTGGATTAATCTCATAGTAATAATGTTGGATGAGAAGGACCACATACTGCTTGATCCCATTCATGGGAAAACCCAAAATATTCAAAACAAATCTAGGTAATAGAATTCAGAATAATGTTTAACTTCAGGAGACCACTAGCCAGACACAAAGGAACCTCCTAGAGCATTGGGTCTACATCTTGGTCTAGAGGGCTAATTGCATGGTTTCATACTTGGGTAAAACTTTGTTAAGCTCTTTAGGTAATATTTATGTATTTAATGGATATAATATATACTTTTTCTTTTATTTTATTTTTTACTTGTGTTATGTTAGTCACCATACAGTATATCATTAGTTTTTGATGTAGTTTTCCATGATTCATTAATTGCATATAACATCCAGTGCTCCATGCAATCTGTGCCCTCCTTAACACCCATTACCAGGCTCACCTGCCCCCTGCACCCTCTCCTTTCTAAAACTCTCCATTTGTTTCCTGGAGTCCATAGTGTCTCATGGTTCATCTCCCACTCTGGCTTCTGCCCCTTCATTTTTCCCTTCTCCTAGTATCCTCCATGCTAGTCCTTAATGTTCCACAAATAAGTTAAACTATATGATAATTGACTTTCTCTGTTTGACTTATTTCACTTAGCATAACCTTCCCCAGTTCCATCTAAGTTGATGCAAAAATTGGGTATTCATCCTTTTCAATGGTCATATGCACCCAAATGTTCATAGCAGCAGTGTCCACAATAGCCAAAATGTGGAAGAGCCAAGATTCCCTTCAACAGGTGAATGGATAAAGATGTGGTCTCTATACACAATGGAATATTACTTTTCTTTTTGTCTGGAGGAAGATGTGGAGAGCAGGGTTGAAGAAATAGAAAGATTATAGCACAGAATGGACAGAGGGATGATGACACTGCCTTCTCTTCTTACATGTTCCTTGCTCCTGATAAGCTGTCACTATAAATAGAGACCAAACAAGTGAACCCATATATATCACAATCTGCCCACCCACTGCCTGTCTTATGGGTAAACCATGGGAGCACCTCACATAAGTAGCAATCTAGTGAATAAGCAAACCTAGATAATATGTTTTAATGGCATGAAGTGGACAAGAAATAAACTTGAGGAGCTGTAACTGAAGAACAATTTTGATCACCAAATGGGTAGGTTGCCTACATTGGTCACATTTCCATTGAATATGGCTGGATCCCAGATGGTTTTAATGTATACAGGGCAGCGACTTCAGATGGAGAGAATAAACACAAGATCTCTAATATTCAAGGATGTTTTAATCAGATTAGGCAGATTATGAACAAAGTCTGGCATCAGACCTATTAGGGCACCATGTTTCTGAGATGAGTGCTGGAGGAAATTGTTTGAGAGTTTGGAGAATGCAGGGAGAGAGAGAGAGAGAGAGAGCGGAGAGTCTAGTGTAGGCATATGAGGTCTCTGTGCTTCATCTGTGCCTGCCTTTGACTCATAGAAGGCAAGGACTAGAGGGACAGTGTTTGTTCATTTGTTTCCTTTCTCTGCCTACCCCCTCCTCATTTGAGTTCATGTTTATTAGTGGGACATTTTTTTAAATTAGCCTTTGTAGAGAGAGTCCTAAGTGTGACTTCAGGTTAATTTTTCAGCTATCCCTCACATTTCTGTTTACACACAAAACTGCAGGTGTTGAAGTGGGTTGGGGGATATAGCTTAGATATAGGATAAAATAATTCACCTTAACAATCTGTGAAAAATGATGTGGGATGGTGAGGCAGCTGCACTTTCATAAAGGTTGATTTCAGCCTATGGGGATAAAATTTCAGGAGGACTGAATGGAGAAAGCCCTTAAGGAGAGCTAAAACTTATCTACAAAATCTGTACTCTGCTCCCTAGTGGCCCTGTTCCTTATCTCAGACTGCTGCTGCCCAGATATTTTTCTCTAAGCAGAGGCAGAAATGAGCAGCCAAGAGGATGGTGTGTGTGACTAACTCTAGCCCAAGGCTGTATGTTTGAAATTAGATCCAGCATTGTCTTAAATTGTTCTAGAGAAAAGCTGGTCTCCATGGCCATTCCTGCCAGGTAAATGTGTGTGTGTTGGGGGGGGCTGCATCTGGAGACCATCCTGCAGCCTAAATATTTGTTTGCTGCCCTGCACGTTTTGCAAGCCAGTCAGGCCTGAGGAAGTCCAGCTATAACACTGGGAGTCAATATCTTTTTTAATTATCAATAGTGGAATTTATATAGTTTTCATTTTTTTATTTACATATACTTGACACACAATGTTACATTAGTTTCAGGTGTACAACATAGTGATTCCACTTTTCTATACCTTATGCTATGCTCACTACAAGTCTAGCTACCATCTGTTACCATACAATGCTGTTACCATATCATTCATTATAATCTGTTGTGTCTTTTATTCCCGTGCCATATTCATTCTGTAACTGGAGCTTCACCCATTTTGCCCTTCACCCATTTCACCCTTATCCCCATCCCCCTTCCCTGTGGCAAACATCAGTTTGTTCTCTATACTATAGGTCTGATTCTTCTATTTGTTTATTAATTCATTTGTTTTGTTTTTCGAGTCCACATGTTATTGAAATCATATGGTATATGTCTTTCTCAGTCTGACTTATTTGTCTTAGCTTTACACCCTCTAGGTCCATCATGTTGCTGTGAGTAGTGTCACCTCATTCTTTTTTTATGGCTGAGTAATATTCCATTGTGTGTGTGTGTGTGTGTGTGTATATATATATGTATATATGTATATATATACCATGTCTTCCTTATCTATTTGATTATTCATGGATACTTAGGTTGCTTCCATATATTGGCTATTGTAAGTAACTCTGCTATAAACATAGTGATGCATATATATTTTGAATTAGTTTTTTTTTATTCCCTTGGAGTGAATGCCCAATAGCGGGATTATTAGGTCATATGGTATTTCTATTTTTAATTTTTTGGAGGTCCTCCATACTATTTTCTAAGGTGGTTGTACCAATTTACATTTTCATCAATGATGCACAAAGATTTCTTTTTCTCCACACCCTTGGCAATACATATCCTTCCTTGTTTTTGTTTTTGTTGTTTTTTTTTATATACTAACAATTTTGAGAGGAGTAAAGTGATATTTCATTGTGGTTTTGATTAACATTTCCCTCATAATTAGTGTGATAATTAGTGACACATCTTATGTGTATGCCATCTTTGGGAAAATGTGTATTGAGATATCTGTCCATTTTTAAGATTTTATTTATGTATTTATTTGGGGTATATGGAGGGGGAATATGGAGGGGGAGGGGTACAGGGAGAGAGAGAGAGAATTTCAAGATGACCTTGAGATCATGAACTGATCTCTTATGAAGGACGCTGGGCCCACCGTATAAGCTGTGTCCTCTTAGTCCTTCTCCTCATCCTGTGTGCTCATTCTTAGAAGCATTTTCTGGCTTTAGGATGGGGCAGCTGCTGAGTACATGTAATGTGATTCACACTTTTACAAGCCAAAACATGTAAAACTGGGGACAGAGTTTTAAAAAAGTGTATTCAAAGCAATGTTCAGATCTATTTGTCCATATCGAACTCTAAAAACAAAGTTTAGAAACAGACAGATAGGAGGGCATTTATGGAGAAGGGTAAAGGGAGAGCTCATGGTTCTGATTGGAGTCTACAAAGCATTTTATTTGCAGTGTGAACATTTTTTCTGCCCATAGTCAGGCTTGCCTCCTTCTAGAAAGATAGGTGGGGTTGTCTCTGGCAAGGTGTTTCCTGATCATTTTCTCTCTAACATAGATAATTGTCTCATAAAAGTTATTTTAACTTGCAAATTTTGAGAAATAATGATAACTTGAATTAGCCCATTCTGACACTGAGCTTTCTGGACACTGAAAAAGTGACCTAAGCAAGCACATTACTCTTGATATGCACCCAGATGTTGCAGTCTGTTTTCTCAGCCATGTCTGTTTAAAATGCCATTCACTAGTATCTTGAAAAATATATCTATATATACATGAAAATGCAACTTTTGCATTTTACATAAAATAATCTCAGTAGTATTATAGTAGCTACTTTAATGGTTAATATTTGGAAGTGATTGACACTTCTAATAGGCACTTTTCTACACAGCATGATATTTTATTTATTTATTTTAGCATGATATTTTAAACTGGATTTTTTCTATATCAAGGAAATTGTTAAGTTAATATTTTTAATTTTAATTTTAATTAATGTCTATTAAAATGGAGAAAAATATAAATGACAAAAATGTGAGGTGTTCTTGAAAGAAGCCAAAAAGAGCAACAATTAAATGAACAGATCTAATTATTTTATTTTATTTTATTTAAATTCAATTAATTAACATATAGTGCATTATTAGTTTCAGAGGTAGAGTTTCAGAGGTAGAGTTCAGTGATTCATCAGTTGCATATAACACCCAGTGCTCATCCTATCACATGCGCTCCTCAATACCTGTCACCCAATTGCCCCATGCCCCCACCCACCTCCCTTCCAGCCACCCCTTAGTTTCTTTAGTATAGTTTAGTCTCTTAAAGTTGAAATCTCTCTAATTTCATGTTATTTGATTTTCCCTCCCTTCCCCTATGATCCTGTTTTGTATCTTAAATTCCACATATGAATGAAATCATATAATAATTATCTTCCTCTGTTTGATTTATTTCGCTTAGCATAATACCCTCTAGTTCCATCCATGTCCTTGCAAATGGCAAGATTTCATTATTTTTGATGCCTGAGTAATATTCCATTGCACGTGCGTGTGCACACACACACACACACACACACACACACTACTTCTTTATTCATTCCTCTATCAATGGATATCTGGGCTCTTTCCATAGTTTGGCTATTGTGGACATTGCTGCTATAAACATTGGGGCACAGTTATCCTTTCAGACAACTACCTTTGTATCCTTTGGGTAAATACCTAGTAGTGCAATTGCTGGGTAGTATAGTAGCTTTGTTTTTAAGTTTTTGAGGAACCTTCATACTGTTTTCCAGAGTGGTCGTACCAGTTTGCCTTCTTACCAGCAATGTGAAAGGGTTCTCCTTTCTCCACATCCAAACCATCATTTGTTGTTTCCTGACTTAATTTTAGCCATTTTGACTGGTGTGAGGTGGTATCTTATTGAGGTTTTGATTTATATTTCCATGATGCCAAGTGACGTGGAGCATTTTTTCATGTGTCTGTTGGCCATTTGGATGTCTTATTTTTTTTTAATTATTATCTTTTATTATGTTATGTTAGTCACCAATATAGTACATGATTAGTTTTTGATGTAGTGTTCCAAGATTCATCGTTTTGTATAACAACAAGTGCTCCATGAAATATGTGCCCTCCTTAATACCCATCACCAGGCCAACCCATCCCCTATGCTCCTCCCCTCAGGTTGTTTCTTTGAGTCCACAGTCTCTCTTAGTTCATCTCTCCCTCCGATTTCCACCCCCTTCATTTTTCCCTTCCTTATTTGAGATGCCATTCAACAGATGAATGGATAAAGAAGATGTGGTCCATATATTCAATGGAATATTACTCAGCCATCAAAAATGATGAATATCCAGCTTTTGCATCAACACAGATGGGACTGGAGGAGATTATGCTGAGTGAAATAAGTTAAGCAGAGAAAGTCAATTATCATATGGTTTCACTTACTTGTGGAACATAAGGAATAGAATAGAAGACATTTGGATGTCTTCATTGGAGAAATGTGTGTTCATATCTTCTGCTCATTTATTGACTAGATTATTCATTCTTTGGGTGTTAAATTTGATAAGTTCTTTATAGATCTTGGATACTGGTCCTTTCTCTGATAAGACATTGGCAAATATTTCTCCCCTCTTTTATAGGTTGTTTTTTGGTTTTGTCAACTATTTCCTTTGCTGTGCAAAAGCTTTTTATCTTGACGAAGTCCCAAAGTTCATTTTTATATTTTTGTTTCACTTATATTTGGAGACATGTCTAGCAAGAATTTGCTGTGGCCAAGGTTGAAGAGTTTGCTGTGTTCCCCTCCAGGATTTTGAATGATTCCAATCTTACATTGAGGGCTTTCATCCATTTTGAGGATTGTGTGTGTGTGTGTGTGTGTTTGGTGTAAAAAAATCATCCAGTTTCATTCTTCTGCATGTGACTATCCAACTTTCCCAATGCGATTTGTTAAAGATACTTGTCTTTTTTCCATTGGATATTCTTTCCTGCTTTGTCAAAGATTAGTTGACAATGGCGTTGAGGGTCCATTTCTGGGCACTGTATTCAGTTTTATTGATCTCCATGTCTGTAAAAAATACAGATTTAAAAAGAAATAATTGAACCAAGAATTCAATAGAATGCCTTCTCATAACTAAAAATGAGTAAGTAAGTAGCGTCAGTAAGTAAAATAACAGATGACCAAGATTCTATATTCAATCATTCTTGTAACACTGAAAAAATAAAATACACATATTTGGGAAAAAAAGAAATATTGTTTAAAATTAAGATAAAATGAATAAGATTTTAGGGAACATTTACTAACATACCACTTTATTTTTCAAATTTAATTTTATTTATTCAGTGTTCCAAGATACCTTGTTCATGCACCACACCCAGTGCTCCATGCAGTACATACCCTCCTCAATACTCAGCACTGGACTCACACAACCCCCCAACCCCCACCCCTTCAAAACCCTCAGTTTGTTTCTAAGAATCCAAAGTCTCTCATGTTTCATATCCCCATCCAATTTCCCACAATTCACCCTTCCTTTCCTTCTCCCAATGTACACAACGTTTTTCCTTTTGTTCCACACATAAGTGAAAGAATATGATAATTGACTCTCTTCTTGACTCATTTCACTCAGCATAATCTCTTCCAGTCCCCTCCATTTTGATACAAAAGTTAGGAATTCCTCCTTTCTGACGGAGGCATAATATTCCATCGTATATGTGGACCATATCTTCTTTATCCATTTGTCTGTTGAAGGACATCTTGGCTCTTCCCACAGTTTGGCAATTGTGGCCATTGCTCCTATGAACGTTGGGGTACATGTGGACCTTGTTTTCACTGCATCTGTATCTTTGGGGTAAATACCCAGCAGTGCAATTGCAAGGTCATAGGGTAGCTCTATTTTTAATTTCTTCAGGAAGCTCCACACTGTTTTCCAAAGTGGTTGCACCAACTTGCATTCCCATCAACAGTGTAAGAGGGGTCCCTTTTCTCCACAACCTTTCAAACACTAGTTGTTTACTGTCTTGTCGACTTTGGCCATTCTAACTGGTGTAAGATGGTATCTCAATGTGGTTTTGATTTGAATCTCCCTGACAGCTAATGATGATGAACATTTTTTCATGTGTCTGGTATGCTAGCCATTTGTATGACTTCTTTGGAGAAGTGTCTGTTCACATCCTCTGCCCACTTTTTGACGTGATTATATGGTTCTTGAGTGTGGAGTTTGAATGGTTCTTTATAGGTCTTAGATATCAGTCCTTTGTCTGTAGTGTCATTTGTATCTTCTGCCATTCCATGGGTTACCTATTTGATTTGTTGACTGTTTTCTTTGCTGTGCAGAAGCTACTTATCTTGCTGAAGTTGCAAAAGTTCACTTTCACTCTTGTTTCCTTTGCCTTTGGAGACATGTCTTGACAGAAGTTGCTTTGGCCAATGTCAAAGAGGTTACTGCGTATGTTCTTCTCTAGGATTTTGATAGATTACTGCCTCAAGTTGAAGTCTTTCTTCTTTTAATTTAATTGAATTTTTTCAGTGTTCCAAGATTCATTGTTCATGCACCACACCCAGTGTTCCATGCAACATGTGCCCTCCTCAATACCTACCACCAGGCTCACCCAACCTCCCACCACCTCCCTCCAAAACCCTCAGTTTGTTTCTCAGAGTCCATAGTCTCTCATGGTTCATCTCCCCCTCTGATTTCTCCCAATTCACCCTTCCTTTCCCTTTACCAATGTCCTCCATGTTTTTCCTTATACTCCACATATAAGTGAAAACATATGATAGCTGACTCCCTCTATTGAGTTCTTTTATCCATTTCGAGTTTATCTTTGTGTATGGTGTAAGAGAATAGTCAAGTTTCATTGCTCTGTGTATAACTGTCCAATTTTCACAGCACCGTTTATTGAAGGGACTCTCTTTTTTCTACTGGATACTTTTTCCTGCTTTGTCGAAGATTATTTGACCATAGATTTGTGGATCCATATCTGGGCTCTCTGCTCTGTTCCACTGGTTTATGTGTCTGTTTTTGTACCAATACCATGCTATCTTGGTGATCACAGCTTTGTAGTAAACCTTGAAATCAGGCAAAGCAATGCCCCCAGCTTTCTTTTTCTATTTCAACATTCCCTTAGCAATTCAGAGGTCATTTATGTTTCCATACAAATTTTAGGATTGTGTGTTCAGCACTTTGAAAAATGCCTGTGGAATTTTGACGAGGATGGCATTGAAAGTATAGATTACTCTAGGAAGTATAGATATTATAACAATGTTCATTATTCCAAACCATGAGCATGGAATGGTTTTCCATCTTTTCGTGTCTTCTTAAATTTCTTTGATGAGTGCTCCGTACTTCCTTGAGTACAGATCCTTTACTTCTTGGTTAGGTTTATTACCAGGTATCTTATTTTCTTGGTGCTGTACTAAATGGAATCAATTTCCTAATTTCCATTTCCATATTTTCATTCTTAGTGTATAGGAAAGCAACTGATTTCTGTGTGTTAATTTTGAATCCTGCAACATTACTGAATTGCTTTATGGTTCTAGTAGTTTGGGGGTGGAGTCTTTGGGTTTTCCATATAAAGTATCATGTCATCTGCAAGGACAGAGAGTTTGACTTCTTCATTGCCAATTTGAATACCTTTTCTATCTTTTTGTTGTCTGATTGCTGTTTCTAGGACTTCTTGTACTATGTTGAACAAGAGTGGCAAGAGTGGGCATCCTTGTCACGTTCCTGATCTCAAAGGGAAGGCTGTCAGCTTTTCCCCATTGAGAATGATATTCATTGTGGGCTTTTCATAGGTAGATTTTATGAAGTTGAGGAATGTTCTGTCTATCCCTACACTTCGAAGAGTTTTAATCAGGAATGGATGTATTTTGTCAAATGCTTTTTCTGCATCAATTGAGAGAACCATGTGCTTCTTCTCTCTTCTCTTATTGATTTGTTCTATCACATTGATTGATTTGCGAATGTTGAACCACCCTTGCATCCCAGGGATAAGTTCCACCTGGTCATGGTGGATATTCTTTTTAATGTGCTGTTGGATCCTATTACCTAGGATCTTGTTGAGGATCTGGGCATCCATATTCATCATGGATACTGGTCGAAATACTCCTTTTTCATGGGGTTTTTGCCTGGTTTGGGGATCAAGGTAATGCTGGCCTTATAGAATGACTCTGGAAGTTTTATTTCTTTTTTTTTCTCCCCAAGTTTGTTTATTTTAATCTTTCAGTGTTACAAGATTGATTGTTCATTCATCACACCCAGTGCTCCATGCAGTGCGTGTCCCTCTCGATACCCACCACCAGTTTTATTTCTATTTCTATTTTTTTCTCCCCAAATATGTTTATTTTAATTTTTCAGTGTTACAAGATTAATTGTTCATGCACCACACCCAGTGCTCCATGCAGTATGTGTCCTTCTCAATACCCACCACCAGGCTCCCCCACCCCTCCCACCCCCTCCCCTCCAAAACCCTATGGGAATAGGTATTATTTCTTCTTTGAATGTTTAGTAGAATTCCCCAGCCTCTTGTTTTTTGGGAGGTTTTTGATAACTGCCTCAATCTCATTAGTAGATATTGGTCTATTCAGGTTGTCAATTTCTTCCTGTTTAAGTCTTGGAAGTTTATAGGTTTCCAGGAATGCATCCATTTCTTCTAGATATTTTATCTTATTGGCATATAGCTGTTGATAATAATTTCTGGTGATTGTTTCTATTTCCTTCCTTGTTGTGATCTTTACCCTTCCATTCATAATTTTATTAATTTGAGTCCTCTCTCTTCTCTTTTGGATTAGTTTTGCCATTTGTTTATCAATCTTATTGATTCTTTCAAAAAACCAACATCTACTTTTGTTGATGTGTTCTACCTTGTCTCTAGTTTCTAACTCATTAATTTCTGCTCTAATCTTGACTATTTCCCTTCTTCTGCATGGAGTTGACTTATTTTGTTGTTGATTTTCCAGTTCTTTAGACTGTAAAGAGAGCTGGTGTATTTGGAATTTTTCAATTTTTTTTTGAGCGAGGCTTGGATGGCTTTGTATTTCCCCCTTAGGACCACTTTTGCCTTATCCCATTGGTTTTGAACCTATGTGTCTTCATTCTCATTGGTTTCCATGAATTGTTTAAGTTCTTCTTTGATATCCTGGTTTATCAAAAGATTCTTGAGCAGGTTGGTCTTTAGCTTCCAAGTGTTTGAATTACTCCCAAACTTTTTCTTGTGGTTGAGTTCCAGTTCCAAAGCATTGTGGTCTGGCCATATGCAGGGAATAATCTTGGTCTTTTTTTTCCCAATATGTTTATTTTATTTTTTCAGTGTTACAAGATTGATTGTTCATGCACCACAACCAGTGCTCCATTCAATACATGCCCTTCTCAATACCCACCACCATGCTTGCCCAATCCCACACCCCCACCCTTCCAAACCACTCAGTTTGTTGCTCAGAGTCCACAGTCTCTGCTGAATCATCACCCCTCCGATTTCCCCCTATTCACCCTTCCCTTCCTTCTCACAATGCCCTCCATGATTTTCTTTATACTCCACACATAAGTGAGACCATAAGATAATTGACCCTCTCCACTTGACTTATTTCACTCCACATAATCTCTTCTAGTCCTGTCCATGTTGATACAAAAGTTGGATATTCATCCTTTCTGATGGAGGCATAATATTCCATTGTATAGATGTACCACATCTTCCTTATCCACTCATCTGTTGAAGGGCATTTTGGTTCTTTCCACAGTTTGGCGATTGTGGCCATTGTGGCTATGAACATTGGGGTACATGTGGCCCTTCTT
>CM052797.1:19149413-19165361 GCA_028533885.1 Nasua narica
CATAATCTCTTCTAGTCCTGTCCATGTTGATACAAAAGTTGGATATTCATCCTTTCTGATGGAGGCATAATATTCCATTGTATAGATGTACCACATCTTCCTTATCCACTCATCTGTTGAAGGGCATTTTGGTTCTTTCCACAGTTTGGCGATTGTGGCCATTGTGGCTATGAACATTGGGGTACATGTGGCCCTTCTTTGTACTGCAACTGCTTCTTTGGGGTAAATACCGAGTAGTGCAATTGCGGGGTCATAGGGTAGCTCTATTTTTAATTTCTTGAGGAATCTCCACACTGTTTTCTGAGGTGGCTGCACCAACTTGCATTCCCAGCAAAAGTGGAGGAGGGTTCCCCTTTCTCCACATCCTCTCCAGCATTTGTTGTTTACTGTCTTGTTGATTTTGGCCATTCTAACTGGTGTAAGTTAGTATTTCAGTGTGGTTTTGATTTGAACCACTCTGATGGCTAAAGATGATGAACGTTTTTACATGTGTGTGTTAGGAATTTGTATGTCTTCTTTGGAGAAGTGTCTGTTCATGTTTTCTGCCTTTTTTTTTTGATATTATTATCTGTTTTGTGAGTGTTGATCTTGAGGAGTTCTTTATAGATCTTAGATATCAGACCTTTGTCTATAGTGTCATTTGTGAATATCTTCTCTCATGCCATCCTGATCAAAATTCCACCAGTTTTTTTCAAAGAGCTGGAACAAACAATCCTAAAATTTGTATGGAACCAGAAAAGACCCCGAATTGCTAAGGAAATGTTGAAAAAGAAAAACAAAGCTGGGTAGCATCATGTTCCCTGGTATCAAACTTTACTACAAAGCTGTGATCACCAAGACAGCATGGTACTGGCACAAAAACAGACACATAGAACAGTGGAACAGAATAGAGAGTCCAGAGATGGACCTGCAACTCTGTGGTCAAATAATCTCTGACAAAACAGGCAAAAATATCCAGTGGAAAAAAGACAGTCTCTTCAATAAACGGTGCTAGGAGAACTCGACAGCTATATGTAGAAGAATGAAACTTGACCATTCTCTTACACCATACACAAAGATAAACTCGAACTGGATAAAAGACCTCAACGTGTGGCAGGAATCTATCAAAACCCTAGAGAAGAACATAGGTAGTAACCTGTATGACATTAGCCACAGCAATTTCTTTCAGGATATGTCTCCATAAGCAAAGGAAACAAAGTGAAAATGAACTTTTGGGACTTCATCAAGATAAAAAGCTTCTGCACAGTGAAGGAAACAGTCCACAAAACAAACAGGCAGCCCACAGAATGGAAGAAGATATTTGCAAATCTCAGTCTTTTGGTATCAGTTGAGTCCTGATTTGTGACCCAGTACGTGGTCTATTCTTAAGAAAGATCCACGTGTGCTCGAGAAGAATGAATATTCTGTTGTTTTAGGGTGGAATGATCTGTATATATCTGTGAGGTCCATCTGGTCCAATGTTTCATTCAAAGCTCTTGTTTCTGTATTTATTTTCTGCTCAGTTGATCTGTCTGTTACTGAGAATGTAGTGTTAATGTATTAATGTATTCATATCAATATGACTCTTTATTTTGATTAACAACTGGCTTACATAGTTGCAAAACAACTGCTTACATCAGGTGGCTGATCCCATATTGGGAGCACAAATATTTACACTTGATAGATCTTCTTGGTGGATAAACCCTTTAAGAATGATGTAGTATCCTTCTGTTTCTCTGACTACAGTCTTTAGCTTAAAATATAATTTATCTGATATGAGAATTGCTACTCCAGCTTTCTTGTGAGGCCCATTGGCATGAAAGATGGTTCTCCATCCTTTCACTTTCTGTCTGGATGTATCTTTTGGTTCCAAATGTGTCTCTTGTAGATAGCATATGGACAGGTCCTGTCGTTTTATCCATTCTGTGACCTTGTGCCATTTTATGGGAGCATTTAGGCCATTCATGTTTAGAGTGATTATTGAAAGATACGTGTTTATTGACATCATGTTACCTGTGAAGTCCTTGTTCCTATAAATTGAAAATTTCTGTTCTAAGTCACTCATGTGTTCTTTCTGCTTTTATAAAACCCCGTTTAATATTTCCTGGAGTGCCGGCTTGGTGGTCACATACTCTTTTAATCCTTGCCGGTCTTGGAAGCTCTTTATCTCTCCATCCATTGTGAATGTCAGCCTTGCTGGATAAAGTATTCTTGGCTGCATGTTCTTCTCGTTTAGTGCCCTGAATATATCATGTCAGCCCTTTCTGGCTTGCCAGGTTTCTGAGGACAGGTCTGACATTATTCTGATGGGCTTTCCTCCGTATGTAAGGAATCTCTTTCCCCTAGCTGCCCTCAGGACCTCCTGTCTAAAATTATAATTTGCACATTTTAATATTATGTGTCTTGGCATTTTTCTAGATTCATTGATCCTGGCAGGGGTCCTTTCTACCTCTAGAACACAAACACTTGTTCCATTACCCAGATTGGGGAAATTCTCATGTAGAATTTGGTCAGCTATATCTTCTAGTCTTCTATCCTTCTCTACCACCTCTGGGATGCCAATGATTCTGACGTTGCAAGGTTTCATGGCGTCATTTATTTCTCTATGTTTGTTCTCATGATTCTTGAGCAGTATGTTCCAGCTCTCCTCCTGACCTTTCATCTCAACCATTTTATCCTCTAGTTCACTAATTCTATCCTCTGTCTCCATAACTCTAGCTGTTAGACTATTTAGATTGGATTGGATCTCATTAATAGTGCTTCTTACATCTGCTATACTGGATCTCATTTCTGCCCTTAGAGATTCTATAATGTTTTTCTCCATCCTAGCCATTGCCTGGATAATTGTCACCCTGAATTCCCTTTCTGACATACTGTTGATGTCCATGTCCAATAATTCTGAAGGAGAGGGTGTAGTCTCTGGGTTTTTCTTCTGTTGGGTGTTCCTCCTCCTAGTCATTTTGATGAGAAGTGGATGAGAGGATGTATAGCTGGATATATTGCCCCCGATCCAGGCAGGGTGCACCCTGGAGGGTTTTGGAGCAGTTGGGATTTACCACCAAAAAGAAAGAATAAGGATGCCCTTTTTAAGTGTTTTTAATGGACTCTATGTTAATGCTGGTCCCCCGCCACCGGGCACTTTCCTTTGGGGTATTACTGTCCTTGGTTAGCTTCTGGTGGCTCTCTCCCCCTTTTGTTTATCCTCCAATATCAGTTCGAGTGTTCCCACTTTGCTTTTACCTCTCCACTGCTGTCTTCTGCTCTCAGAGAGATCCCGGAGTGAGAAATCTTTCTCCTCAGCGTGATTTAATTTGTGCTCAGTGTGTTCTGGTAGATTTCCAGCTCACTTTTGGGGACCAGTTGCTGCAGGATCTCTTACTTCTCCACCATCTTGCCCCCCTCTCCTACCAGCCATATATTTCATTCCCTTATGGGTGGCACCAGCTTTTTTACCAAGAAAAAATATGACTAAAAGAGATTCTCTCTCTCTCTCTCTCTCTCTCTCTATCTCTTTTTTTAACCAAAAAAAGGATTATTAGCACTTCATTTCTACCTAAAACCCGAGATTTAGATATCCTGATCTCTGTCCAAATACACAGGCCCTCTCATCACCTAACTTGTCTAAGTCATTAAAATGAGATATGTCAGAATGAGGAATTTTGGTGATAAATCACTACAACTCTTTCTGATTCAGGTCTTTGAATCTTCAGATGAGGCTTATCTTTTGATCCATGTTTCTTATACACAATAGGAAACACCTGGAAATAGCTACAGTGCCCAAACTTTGGCATGCAACTCAGAAACAAAGAGGAAGAACATAATGATATATGCAGCAACATCAAAAACCTCAAAAAATATTATGCTAATGAATGGCATGGCAAAATAATCCATACAATTTGATTATGTTTATATGATTTTCAAGAACAAGGAAATAAGGTATTGTTAAGAAAAATCAGGCTATTGGTTGGCATGAATTGAGTAGAAAGAAGAAGGCAACTTTCTGTATTGGTGGTAATTTTCCATATTTTGATAGGGTTTTGAGGCCTGTTGGTTCAGCCACTTGTCAATACTCAATACTAAAGTTTAATACATTTCACTATATTCATATTTTATCTTAGTAAACAAATATTGTTATCTCAATGATATTTATAAGGATGATGTGTACTGATGTCTGCAATTTATTTTAAGTGCATAAAAATAAGATGGATTAAATGTAGGAATGGATAAATGAATAGATATTTGCTAGAGCAAATATAATAAAATATTAATTACAGAATCTAGGTGGTGGTAGGGGTGCCTGGATAACTCTCAGCTGAGCATCTGTCTTCAGCCCAGGTCATGATTCCAAGGTCCTGGGATCAAGCCCCACGTCAAGCTTCCTGCCCAGTGGGAAGCCTGCTTCTCCCTCTCCCTCTGCCTGCTGCTCTCCTACTTGTGCTCTCTCTCTAATTTCTTGTCAAATAAATAAAATATTTTAATAAATAAAATATTTTTAAAAAGTATCTATTCATGTCTTCTTCCCATTTTTGATGTGATTATCAGTTTTTTGAGTATTGATCTTGAGGAGTTCATTATAGATTTTAGATATCAGACCTATGTCTGTAGTGTCATTTGCAAATATCTTCTCCCATTCTGTGGGTTGCCTGTTTGTTTTGTTGACTGTTTCTTTTGCTGTGCAGAAGCTTTCTATCTTGATGAAGTTCCAAAAGTTCATTTTTGGTTTTGTTTCCTTTGCCTTTGGAGACATGTCCTGAAAGAAGTTGCTGTGGCTGATATCATAGAGGTTACTGCCTATGTTTTCCTCCAGGGTTTTGATAGGATCCTGACACATATTGAGATCTTTATCTTTGTGTATGGTGTAATAGAATGGTAAGTTTCATTCTTATATATATAGCTGTCCAATTTTCCCAGCACTATTTATTGAAGAGACTCTCTTTTCCACTGCATATTTTTTCCTGCTTTGTTGAAGATTATTTGACCATAGAGTTGCAGGTTCATATCTGGGCTGTCTACTCTGTTCCACTGGTTTTTGTGTCTGTTTTTGTGCCAGTACCAAGCTGTCTCGGTAATCACAGGTTTGTAGTAAAGCTTGAAATCAGGCAACGTGATGCCCCCAGCTTTGTTTTTCTTTTTCAACGTGTCATTAGCAATTTGGGGTCTTTTCTGGTTCCAAACAAAATTTAAGATTGTTTGTTCCAGCACTTTGAAAAATGCTGGTGGAATTTTGATTGGGATGGCATTGAAAGTATAGATTGCTCTGGGCAGTATAGACATTTTAACAATGTTTATTTTTCCAATCCATGAGCATGGAATGCTTTTCCACCTTTTTGTGTCTTCTTCAATTTCTTTCATGAGTACTCTGTAGTTCCTTGAGTATAGATCCTTTACTTCTTTGGTTAGGTTTATTTTCAGGTATCTTATGGTTCTTGGTGCTATAGTAAATACAATTGATTCTCTAATTTCTCTTTCCATATTTTTAAAATTATTTTTAAAGTTTTTTTTCAAATACTTTTATTTTCTCAGTCTTCTTTCCACATTTTCATTGTTAGTGTATAAGAAAGGAACTGATTTCTGTGCATTGATTTTGTATCCTGCCACATTACTGAAGTGCTGTATGAGTTCTATTAGTTTGGGGTGGAGCATTTTGGGTTTTCCACATAAAGTATCATGTCATCTACAGAGAGAGTTTGACTTTTTCTTTGCCAATTTGAATACCTCTTATTTGTTTTTGTTATCTGATTGTTGTTGCTGGAACTTCTAGTGCTATGTTGATCAAGAGTGGCTGGAGTGGGTATCCTTGTTGTTTTCCTGATCTCAAAAGGAAGACTGTCAGCTTTTTCTCCAAAGAAGACCTACAAATGGCACATGAAAAACAGACACATGAAAAAATGTTCATCATCATTAGCCATCAGTGAGATTCAAATCAAAACCACATCAAAATACTACTTTACACCAGTTAGAATGACCAAAATCAACAAGACAGTAAACCACAAATGTTGGAGAGGATGTGGAGAAAGGGGAACCCTCTTCCACTGTTTGTGGGAATGAAAGTTAGTGAAGCCACCTTGGAAAACAGTGTGGAGATTCCTCAAGAAATTAAAAATAGAGCTACCTTATGACTCTACCATTGCACTACTGGGTATTTACCCCAAAGAAGCAGATGCAGTACAAAGAAGGGCCATATGTACCGCAATGTTCATAGCAGCAATGGCCACAATTGCCAAACTGTTGAAAGAGTCAAGATGCCATTCGACAGATGAATGGATAAAGAAGATATGGTACATATATACAGTGGAATATTAAACCTCCATCAGAAAGGATGAATATCCAACTTTTGTATCAACATGGACGGGACTGGAGATTATGAGGAGTGAAATAAGTCGAGCAGAGAAAGTCAGTTATCATATGGTTTCACTTACTTGTGAAGCGTAAGGAAAAACATGGAGGACATTGTGAGAAGGAAAGGAAGGATGATTTAGGGGAAATCAGAGGGGAAGATGAATCATGAGAGACTGTGGACTCTGAGCAACAAACTCAGGGTTTTGGAGGGGTGGGAATGGGAGATTTGGTGAGCCTGGTGGTGGGCATTGAGGAGGGCACATATTGCATGGAGCACTGGGTGTGGTGCATGAACAATGAATCTTGTAACACTGAAGAAATAAAATAAAAGTATAAAAGTATTTGGGAAAAAAGTTACTGAGGAGAATATATATATATATGTGTGTGTGTGTGTGTGTGTGTTACTTATATATATATATTTTGATAAAAATATATCTTTAAAAATATTGAGGCCAAATACATAACATTTCAATACAAGACATATATTTGAGAATATGCCTATATTTTTGGTTCTGTTTGTTTGGTTCATTGGTTGTTGAAGACAAAGATGATCATCAGAGACCTGCACATAGCAGGGTAGGGGGTAGGGTGAAGAGGAAGCCAGTAGGCAGTGCTCTGGGACCTGATATGTCTTACTCGGGGCAGAACAAAATTCATGGGTCAACACAGCATTTCCCACGCTATCTGTGACTTCAGCTGTACTCATTGCCATATGGAAGTTGTGGAGGCAAAGGCATTAATGGAACCATGAACAAGAAGTTGAACGTGCTCCCTGTCAGATTCATTCTCAAATATATTTATCACCATGTCTTCTGCGTATCTCCGCCTCTTTCTGGGCATGCTTTTTCCAACTTAAAGTGTTTGGGGGAGCTGCAATTTGGAACTAACTTTGGGATTGTTCAGTGAAGAAATTATTAATCATGCCCCAACAATTCACAATTTAGGTATTAGATATAAGCTTATAAGTTTCCTTAGTTTCACATGATTAGTTGTGAGATCTTTAGGAGAGGAAGACTTTTCAAAATATGTATCTTCCCTCAAATATCATACCCTGGGGAAACATTCCTTCCTTTTGGATGACATTTTCCGGTCTTTGGTATTTCATGATTAACCCCTATGGAGCCTGAACATCTTAACCTGCAGTATCATACCTCCTTCCCTTCCTGCTGTCATACCTCCTCTTTCCTTTTATTCCATACCATTCCAGTATCATTCCAGTATCATTCCATACTATCATACCTCCTCTTTCCTTTCCTGCTCCTCCTGGGCAGCTCTGGGATTTTGGAGAGGCTTGTGGGCAATGCCAGCTTTTAATATGTGCCTAACACTTCCATAACCCATAACATTTTTGAGGTGAAAAGTGCTCTTCTTAAGACTGTATAATAACTCATGTAAATACCATCAGAACCCTATGGTATCCGTGCTATTATTTTTCCCCACTTTACAGTTGAAATAATAGTATAGAGAAGTTAGATGATTTTCATAGATTCAGAAAGCCAATGAAAATCAGAATCAGAGTTTGAGCCGAGATGATTGCAAAGCTGATTCTGTGTTCCTACCCAGCACGCTCTGACATTTCTCATAGTGTTTAAAGTAATGATGAACATGAGGCTTGGCAAGGGGTTAAGCAACAGAGAGAATAAAATGACAAGAACAGCTGCCTATGATCTATTTAAGACAAGGAATGGAAAATCCTGTGAAAGTTGACCAGGGATGAGGTAAGAACTCAGAGATCCAGAGGGGTTCCTGGTGGCCAAATGGCCTGAAGAACAGCACCTAAGGAATGGTCTTCCTGACCTCAGAAACATGAGCTATGCTCTCACCAGCTGCTCTTCTCACCCTAGGTCCAGCCATTGGTTTAGGCTGAAGTGATGAGAGGCCACGCTGCCCAGGGTGGTTGGATTTAAGCCACAGTTGGCAACTGTCTGAGAAGATATCTGGGGAAATGTGGTATCCAGTGAAAATCTAAGCAGGTTGGTACAGTCAGGGTAGAGAGGTGGTAGTGCTCAATCAGGTGTAAGCACACAGTGGGGGAAAACAGGGAACAGAAATTCATTTTGCCAGGTGAGAGCGTCTTCCATTAGTAAATTATTTGTTATCCCTCTATCCTCTTCATTTCAACTTATATCTCTCTTATAGATCAATTTATGGGGGTGCAAGAATAAGGCTATATGTCTGTTGACTTCCCCACCTGAGCCGGCCCACTCCTTCCCATGCATACCCAAAGCTCATGTTTTCTGGGGAATTTTGCTATCGTGCATGTGCTTGTTGAGATTGACACACCTGTCCATAGTAACTGTCTTGCTCTGTTTACCTGCTTTCCTATCAATATATAACTCCTCAGCTTGGGACTTTGGGCGAGGTTCTCCATATTCCAGATATAAGTATAAAGCACAAATTATTTGATATTGCAAGATGTGATCTCTGGAGCTGTTAAAAAACTGTGGTTTCAGGGGTGTACATTGAAGGTCTTATATTTGCACATCAAAACAAATGAGAGAAGAAAATAGTACTGCCTAATAAATCCCAAGAAGCATCAGCATTCCTCCCTTTTGGCCCTCAAGTCCCACAAAACTTGGGGACTAAAAAGTATGAATAAAATGGTGAGGATACAGTGCATACTGTGCATACAAAAAGGCCCAAATATTCAAAATATTTTCTGTCTATAGACATTTGGGATTCACATCCCCAATTTTTTGCATTTTGTTCCTGAGAATAATAGGGGAGATAATGACAAGATTCTTCTAGGAGTATGAAGTAAGAGCAATATGACAAGCCAGGATAACTTCCTGGAACCTCCTCACTATACTCCATGCACTATGTAATGTATCTCCAGTGTAGCCACAGTCTTTTCACAGCACACAGCAAGGTCGTTGGAGGGTAAGACTAGAGAAGTGGGGGTGAGGGGTGTGCTGTGTGATCATTCATCTCTTTTCCATCAGCAACATTGTATCTTTTTTCACAACACAGGCTCTCATTTGGCTCACTAAAGCTGCCAAATTCCACTTCTTAGTCTATCTGTAATGCAATCATGAAGGTTTCATTTTGAAGTAAAATGTTACTATCTCTGGTTAAATATGAAGATGAAATTTAATTTTTCTAATTTCTAGTTTAAGATATGGAATAGACGGAATGAAGTTTCATGAAGGAAAGCTAAGAATTTGGTGGGATGAGCATTTTTACAAAACTAGGTGAATAAAACTGATGAGTCATACATCGTATTTTCTGATTCTGTTCACCAAAAGGGCCTAGAAGCAACAAACTAGAGCAATGACCACCTACAATGCCTAGATGGTAGTTTCTAGGTTCTATTGCCCAATAAAGAAACCAGAAACCAGGGCTTCAGCAGATTCTAAGGCTGGGACAGGAAAAATACAGGTGAACCTTAATCATCTATAAGTTGAGAAAATAAGGGGAAAAAAAGGACATATCACAGGGACATAGACGTAGACCAAAAGAGCTCCAAATGGCCAAACAAAGCTGGAACAATTGTAGCAACAAAATAATTAAGTAGTGTTGGATTATAACTAAAAGAATAAATACCCATGAATCCATAATGTTATTTTATTTTTATTTTTTAAAGATTTTATTTATTTACTTATTTGACAGAGAGAGAGAGAATACAAGCAGGCAGAGCAGCAGGCAGAGGGAGAGGGAGAAGCAATCTCCCCATGGAGCAGGGTCCAGATTTGGGGCTCAATCCCAGGACCCTGGGATTATGACCTGAGCTGAAAGCAGCCACTTAACCAACTGAGCCTCCCAAGCACCCTATAATGATATTTTAAAATTAATGATTGCACACACAAATAAATAGTAGGGAAGGGATAAATAATCTTTATGGAAGAATTCCCAACTATAAATGTAGAGATTTCTTCTTCCAGAGCTTAATTCTCTTCGAGTGTAGTGTTTCTAATAAGTATAGAAAGTGAAAGATACTGCATTCTTTGGGGTAAATACCCAGTAGTGCAATTGCAGGGTCATAGAGTAGCTCTATTTTTAATTTCTTGAGGAATCTCCACACTGTTTTCTGAGGTGGCTGCACCAACTTGCATTCCCACCAACAGTGGAAGAGGGTTCGCCTTTCTCCACATCCTCTACAACATTTGTTGTTTCCTGGCTTGTTGATTTTGGCCATTCTAACTGGTGTAAGGTGGTATCACCGTGTTGTTTCGATTTGAATCTCCCTGATGGCCAAAGATGATGAACATTTTTTCATGTGTGTGTTAGGAATTTGTATGTCTTCTTTGGAGAAGTGTCTGTTCATGTCTTCTGCCCATTTTTTGATGTGATTATCTGTTTTGTGAGTGTTGATCTTGAGGAGTTCTTTATAGATCTTAGATATCAGACTTTTGTCTGTAGTGTCTTTGTGAATATCTTTTCCTATTCTGTGGGTTGCCTGTTTGTTTTGTTGCCTGCTTCGTTCACTGTGCAAAAGCTTTTTATCTTTTTTTTTCCTCCCCAAATATGTTTATTTTAATTTTTCAGTGTTACAAGATTGATTGTTCATGCTCCACACCCAGTATTGCACGTATTGCATGGAGCACTGGGTGAGAAGCTTTTTATCTTGATGAAGTCCCAAAAGCTCATTTTTGTTTTTGTTTCCTTTGCCTTTGGAGACATGTCCTGAAAGAAGTTGCTGTGGCTATGTCAAAGAAGTTACTGACTTTTTTCTTCTCTAGGGTTTTGTTAAATTCCTGCCTCATGTTGAGGTCTTTTATCCATTTCAAGTTTATCTTCGTGTATGGTGTAAGAGAACAGTCAAGTTTCATTCTTCTACTTATGGCATTGTGAGAAGAAAAGGAAGGGTGAATGGGGGAAAATCGGAAGAGGTGATGAACCATGAGAGACTGTGGGCTCTGAGCAACAAACTGAGGGTTTTGAAGGGGAAGCTTAGTGGTGGGTATTGAGGAGGGCATGTATTGCATGGAGCACTGGGTGTGGTGCATGAACAATTAATCTTGTAACACTGAAAAAATAAACGTATTTAGGGGAAAAAAAGAAAGTGAAAAATAGTAACTCTACAGTGAAGTAAAATGGGAGACACAATCTTAACCAAGTTACCAAGGTTAGTCTCACTAGTAATAGGTCACAAAAATATCATGTACCCCTGATGTGATTTAATGTGATGAGAAGGGCACCCCACTTCAGTGGTATCCATCTGCAAACCCATAACCATAGTATAATGACCACATCTTCCATTTTCCTCACACTCTGGCAACCACCATTCTACTGTGCTTCCATGAGTTTAGTGTTTTTGGACTCCATGCGTAAGTGAAATGATACACTATGTGTCTGTTTGTATCTAGATTATTTCATATAGCTTACTATCTTCCAGATTCATCAACGTTGTCACATATGGCAGGATGTCCATCTTTTTTAAGGTTGAATAGTGTTCTGTTCTGTTTATTTGTGTGTGAACATATTATACATATGAATCGAATGCTATTCCATTGTATGTTTATGTATGCCTATGTAAATGCACAAATACATATACAATGGAATACTATTGCACCTTAAAAAAGGATATTCTGTCATGTGTGACAACATGGATGACCAAATCTAAGTATCTGCCAATCAATCTGAGTGTCAAAGACAATTTCCATATTTTGATTATTGTGAATGATGTCAAAATAATCATAAGAACACAGATAGGTCTTAAAGATACTAATATAGGGGTACCTGGGTAGCTCAGCCAGTTAAGTATCTATCTTTGGTTCAGGTCATGGTCCCAGGGTCCTGGGATTGAGCCCCACATCAGGCTCTCTGCTCAGCATGGAGTCTGCTTCTCCTTCCCCCATTCACTTCTTCCCTGCTCATGCTCTCTCTCTAATAAATAAAATATATTTTTAAAAAAGATACAGATTTCATTTCTTTTGCATATATACTCAGATGTGGGATTGTGCAATCATATAGAAGTTTTATTTTTAACTTTTTGAGGGATATCTGAACAGATTTCCATTTTCCATAATGGCTGTACCACATTCCCACCAGCAGGGTACTAGAATTCTTTTTTTTTTTAAGACTTTATTTATTTATTTGAGAGAGAGAGAGAGAGCATGAGAGGGGAGAGGGTCAGAAGGAGAAGCAGACTCCCTGTGGAGCTGAGAGCCTGATGCCCACTCAATCCCATGACTCTGGGATCATGACCTGAGCCAAACACAGTGGCTCAATCAACTGAACCACCCAGGCACCCAGATTCTTGTTTCTTTACATTCTCACTAGTACTCATTATCTCTTGTCTCTTGATAATATCCATTCTAACAGCTGTGGAGTGATGTTGTGGTTTGGGTTTTGGTTTTTAAATATATTATTTATTTGTCCGAGAGAGAGAGAGAAAGAACACACAAGTAGGGGGAGTGGCAGGTGGAAGGAGAAGCAGGCTCTTTACTGAGCGAAGAGCCTATTATGGGACTTCATCCCAGGATCCTGGGACCTTGACCTGAGCTGAAGGCAGACACTTAACTGACTGAGCAACCCAGGCATCCCTCACTGTGGTTTTAATCTACATTTTTCTGATGATTAGTGATATTGAACACCTTTTCATGTACCTCTTGTTCCTTGTATGTTTCTTTGAAGAAAAAATCAATACAGTGAATAAACAACATATGGAGTGAAAGTATTTGAAAACCATTATCTGATAAGGTGGGTATTGAGAAGGTCATGTATTGCATGGAGCACTGGGTGTGGTGCATGAACAATATCTTGTAACACTGAAAAAAGAAAATAAACATAATTTGGGGAAAAAAAGAAGTTAATATCCAGTATTTTGAAAAATGCCATTTATATTTTGATCAGGATGGGGTTGAAAGGCAAGATTGCTCTGGGCAGCATAGATTTTTTTTTTAAGACATTTAATTGGGGGCGCCTGGGTGGCTCAGTGGGTTAAAGCCTTTGCCTTCGGCTCAGGTCATGAGCTCAGGGTCCTGGGATCGAGCCCCGCATCAGGCTCTCTGCTCAGCAGGGAGCCTGCTTCCCTCTCTTTCTCTGCCTGGCTCTCTGCCTACGTATCATCTCTCTCTCTCTCTGTCAAATAAATAAATAAAATCTTTAAAAAAAAGACATTTAATTGAACATTTATATATTTTGGGGATTTTTTTTTTTTTCAGTTTTCCTTTTGTATTTAGACCCAGTAAAATTTCTCTTCTGGAATTTTTTAGTTATTTTATTTTATTTTATTTTATTTTATTTTATTTTATTTTATTTTATTTTATTTTATTTTATTATTTATTAATTTATTTTTTCAGTGTTCCAAGATACACTGTTCATGTTCCATACCCAGTGCTCCATGCAATATGTGCCCTTCTCAATACCCATCACCAGCCTGAGCCAACCCCACAACCCCCTCCCCTCTAAAACCTTCAGTTTGTGGCTCAGAGTCTACAGTCTCTCCTAGACATTTTTTTTTATTAGAGAGCGAGAAACTGAGAATGAGAGGGGAGAAGGTCAGAGGGAGAAGCAAACTTCCCGCAGAGCCGGGAGTCCGATATGGGACTCGATCCCGGGACTCCGGGACCATGACCTGAGCCGAAGGCAGATGCTCAACCAACTGAGCCACCCAGGCGCCCTCTCCTAGACATTTTAACAATATTTATTCTTCTGATCCATGAGCATGGAATGTTTTCCATCCTTTTGCATATTCTTTAGTTTCATGAGTGTTCTGTAGTTCCTTGAGTATAAGTCCTTCACCTCTTTTGTTAGGTTTATTCCCAGGTATCTTATGGTTCTTGGTGCTACAGTAAATGGAATCAATTCTCTAATTTCATTTTCCATATTTTCATTGTTCGTGTATAGGAAAGCAAGTGATTTCTGTGCATTGACTTTGTGTCCTGACACATTACTGAATTGATGTATGAGTCCTAGTAATTTAAGGGTGGAGTCTTTTGGGTTTTCCACATAAAGTATCATGTCATCTGCGAAGAGAGAGAGTTTGACTTCTTCTTTGCCAATTAAGATAACTTTTATTTCTTTTTGTTGTCTGATTGCTATTGTTAGGACTTCTGGTACTATGTTGAACAATAGTGGTGAAAGTGGGCATCCTTGTCATGTCCCTGATCTTAAGGTAAAGGCTCTCAGCTTTTCCCCATTGAGAATGATATTCACTGTGGGCTTTTCATAGATGATTTTTATGAAATTAAGGAATATTTCCTCTATCTCTACACTCTAAGGGTTTTAGTCAGGAAAGGGTGCTATATTTGTCAAATGATTTTTCTGCTTCAATTGTGATGACCATATGGTACTTCTCTCTCTTATTAATGTGTTCTATCACATTGGTTGACTTATGAATATTGAACCACCCTAGCATCCCAGGGATAAATCCCACCTCATCAAACATTAATGTACTGTTGGATTATATTAGCCAGGATCTTGTTGAGAATTTTGGGATCTACATTCATCATGGTCTGAAATTCTCCTTTTTGATGGGGTTTTTGACTGGTTTAGGGATCAAGGTATGCTGGCATCATAGAATGTGTCTGGAAGTTTTACTTCTGTTTCTATATTTTTGAAACAGCTTCAGGAGAATCAGTATTATTTCTTCTTTGAATGCTTGGTACAATTCCCCAAGGAATTTGTCAGGTTCTGGACTTTTTTCATGTGTCTGTTACCCATTTGTATGTCTTCTTTGGAGAAGTGTCTGTTCATGTCTTCTGCCCATTTTCTGATGTGATTATCTGTTTTGTGAGTGTTGAGTTTGAGGAGTTCTTTATAGATCTTAGATATCAGACCTTTGTCTGTAGTGTCATTTGCGAATGTCTTCTCCCATTCTGTGGGTTGCCTGTTTGTTTTGTTGACGGTTTCCTTTGCTGTGCAGAAGCTTTTTATCTTGATGAAGTCCCAGAAGTTCATTTTCGCTTTTGTTTCCTTTGCCTTTGGAGACATATCCTGGAAGAAGTTGCTGTGGCTAATCTCATAGAGGTTACTGCCTATGTTCTCCTCTAGGGTTTTGATAAATTCCTGCCTCATGGTGAGGTCTTTTATCCATTTCGAGTTTATCTTCATGTATGGTGTAAGAGAATGGTCAAGTTTCATTCTTCTACATATAGCTGTCCAGTTTTCCCAGCACCATTTATTGAAGAGACTGTCTTTTTTCCACTGGATATTTTTGCCTGTTTTGTCAAAGATGATTTGACCATAGAGTTGTGGGTCCATCTCTGGGCTCTCTATTCTATTCCACTGGTCTATGTGTCTGTTTTTGTGCCAGAACCACACTGTCTTGCTGATCACAGCTTTGTAGTAAAGCTTGAAATCAGGCAACATGATGCCCCCAGCTTTGTTTTTCTTTTTCAACATTTCATTAGCAATTCGGGGTCTTTTCTGGTTCCATACAAATTTTTGAATTGTTTGTTCCAGCTCTTTGAAAAAAACTGGTGGAATTTTGATCGGGATGACATTGAAAGTATAGATTGCTCTGGGCAGTATAGACATTTTAACAATGTTTATTCTTCCGATCCATGAGCATGGAATGCTTTTCCACCTTTTTGTGTCTTCTTCAATTTCTTTCATGAGTGTTCTATAGTTCCTCGAGTACAGATCCTTTACCTCTTTGGTTAGGTTTATTCCCAGGTATTTTATGGTTCTTGGTGCTCCAGTAAATGGAATGGATTCTCTAATTTCCCTTTCCATATTTTCATT
>CM052797.1:19165861-19178658 GCA_028533885.1 Nasua narica
CTTTGAATGTTTGGTAGAATTCCCCAGGGAATCCGTCAGGCCCTGGACTCTTGTTTTTTGGGAGGTTTTTGATCACTGCTTCAATCTCATTACTGATATTGGTCTATGCAGGTTGTCAATGTCTTCCTGTTTCAGTCTTGGAAGATTATGGGTTTCCAGGAATACATCCATTTCTTCTAGGTTGTTTAGCTTATTGGCATATAGCTGTTGATTATGATTTCTGATGATTGTTTCTATTTCCTTTGGATTAGTCGTGATCTCTCCCCTTTCATTCATAATTTTGTTAATTAAGGTCCTCTCTCTTTTCTTCTGGATGAGTTTGGCCAGTGGCTTATCGATCTTATTGATTCTTTCAAAAAACCAACTTCTGGATTCATTGATAAATTCTACTGTTTCTTTAGTTTCTAACTCGTTGATCTCTGCTCTAATCTTGATTATTTCCCTTCTTGTGCGTGGGGTTGGCTTGATTTGTTGTTGATTTTCCAGTTCTTTCAGGTGTAAAGAGAGCTGGTGTATTTTGTATATTTCAATGTTTTTGAGTGAGGCTTGGAGAGCTCTGTATTTCCCCCTAAGGACCTCCTTTGCTGTATCCCATAGGTTTTGGATTGATGTGTCTCCATTCTCATTGGTCTCCATGAATTGTTTAAGTTCATCTTTGATTTGCTGGTTGATCCCCACATTCTTGAGCATATTGGTCTTTAGTCTCCAAGTGTTTGAATTCCTTCCAAACTTTTTCTTGTGGTTGAGTTCCAGTTTTTAAGCATTGTGGTCTGAGAAAATGCATGGATTCATCTCTATCTTTTGGTATCGGTTGAGACCTGATTTGTGGCCCAGTATGTGGTCTAATCTGGAGAAAGTTCCATGTGCGCTCGAGAAGAATGTGTATTCTGTTGTTTTAGGGTGGAATGTTCTGTATATATCTATGAGATCCATGTGGTCCAATGTGTCATTCAAAGCTCTTGTTTCTTTATTGATTTTCTGTTTAGATGATCTGTCAGTTACTGAGTGGTGTGTTAAGATCTCCTAGTATTAAGGTATTCATGTCAATATGACTCTTTATTTTGATTAACAGTTTGTTTATGTAATTTGCTTCTCCTATATTGGGGGCATAAATGTTTACAATTGTTAGATCTTCTTGGAGGATAGACCTTTTAAGAATGATGTATTGTCCTTCTGTATCTCTTACTACAGTCTTTACTGCTGCTTAGTTCTTATTTCTCATTATTGTTTTGGCTATTTTGGGTCATTGTAGTTCCACATAAATTTTAGGATTTTTTTTTCTAGTATTGTGAAAAATGCTGTTGGTATTTTGTTGTTGTTGTTGTTGTTTTAAAGATTTCATCTATCCATTCGACAGAGAGAGAGAGATCACAAGCAGACAGAGAAGCAGGCAGAGGGACAGGGAGAAGCAGGCTCCCCACCGAGCAGAGAGCCCGATGTGGGGCTCAGTCCCAGGACCCCGAGATCATGACCTGAGCCGAAGGCAGAGGCTTTAACCCACTAAGCCACCCAGGCGCCCCTGTTTTTTGTTTTTGTTGTTTGTTTATTATGTCCTGTTAATCACCATATAGTACATCATTAGTTTTTGATGTAGTGTTCCAAGAATCATTGTTTATGTATAAACAGTGATCCATTCAATATGTGCTTTGATAGATATTGCACTGAATCTGTGGATTACTTTAGGTAATACAGACATTTTAACAATGTTTATTCTTCCAATCCACGATCATGGAATATTTTTCCATTTGTTTGTGACATCTTCAATTTGCTTAATCAATGTTTTAGAGTTTATGGAGTACGCTTCTACTTTCTTACTTTTTTAATATTTTTTTTATTTATTTGACAGAAAGAGAGAGATCACAAGTAGGCAGAGAGGCAGGCAGAGAGAGAGGTGGAAGCAGGCTCCTTACTGAGCAGAGAGCCCAACATGGGGCTTGACCACAGGACCCTGAGACCATGACCTGAGCTGAAGGCAGAGGCTTTGACCCACTAAGCCACCCAGGAGCCCCACACTTCTACTTTCTTAGTTAAGTTTATTCCTAAGTATTTTATTACTTTTGGTGCAATTGCAATTTTTTTCATTTTCTTAAAAATTGTGTTGTTTTCTTATTAGTGTATAGAAGTGCTACTTATGTTTGGGTATTTATTTTGTATCCTGCAGTGCACTGGTTGTGATGAGCACTGGGTGATATATCGAAGTGTTGAATCAGTATATTGTGCACCTGAAACTAATATTACACTATATTTTAACAAATTGGAATCTAAATAAAAACTAAACATTATTTGTATCCTAGAACTTTAATGAATTCATTCATTACTTCTAGTAGTTTTTTTGTTGGAGACTTTAAGATTTTCTATGTATAGTATGTTATCTGCAAATAGTTTCAGTTTTGATAAGCACTCCATAGAAGCAAAATGTTAACATTAGGGAAAGCAGGGAGAAATGTATATGGGAATTCTTCATACTGCCTTTGCAAATGTTTTGTAAATCTGAAATTATTTTAAACTATAAATTTTTGAAAGACGGTGAATACTATACAGCAATAAAAAAGAAAAAAAGGAACAACAGGAAAAACCTATCAAAACACACAGCATAATTGAATCTCAAAATTATTATGCTGAGTAGTGAGCCCAGGCATTAAAGAATATATGCTGTATTATTTTATGTATATAGAATTCCAAAAATTTAAAACTAATCTAAACTGAAGGAAAGTATATCAGTATTTACCTATTGATATTGGAGGGAGGAGTGTGAGATTACAAAGGGTCACCAGAATTTTGGGGAGGTAATGAAAATGTTATCTTGACTATTGTGATAGTTTTGTCGGTTTCAACATGTGTAAATGCTTATCAAACCATACAATTTAAATATATGATTTTAGATTTTTAGATTTAATTTAATAAAGATATAAATCAATAGCGAGATAGAGATAATGGTAAGTAGGTAGATGATAGATGAAGATAGATGATAGAAGATAGATAATAGATACATAATAAGTAGGTAGGTAAGTCGGTAGATAATGAGGCTCATTAGGAAAGAATTCTTCCTTTTGTTAGGTAATAACTGCAGGAGTGATAGAAGTAGCATTTAGCTACTACGTAAAACCCTATGTAATAACTGATTCAAGCAGATTCTCTGTTGAGTCTATAATCACCAGGTGAAAGGCTGTTAGGTATCAGGGTAGTTGTGTTAAATCTCAAGCCATCATTCCAAGGCATTTTCTTTTTCCAAAAGGATAAAAAAAAAGTGCATGTAAAAAGAGGCAGTTATTAAATCCAGCATCTCTGATAGTGTGGCAGCCTGACTTGAATCTAATCCTGAGGAGAAATAATTGGAAATCCAGAATGTTGAATATTGTACAAGACAATTGTCCTGGGTTTTTGAGAAACAAATAATATCATGAAAAAAGGTGCAGAGACTGTGGACTCTGAGCAACAAACTGAGGGTTTTGGAGGGGAAGGGAGTGGAGGATTGGCTGAGCCTGGTGGTGGGTATTGAGGAGGGCACATATTGCATGGAGCACTGGGTGTGGTACATGAACAATGAATCTTGGAACACTGAAAAAATAAAAAAAATTTAAAAAGAGACAGGACAAAAAAATGATAAAATAAAATAAAAATAAAAGAGACAAGACAACCAACTGGAATGTGTGTGCTTTGTTTGCATTTTAGATCCAAAAAATAAAAATAAGAATAAAAGGAAACAAATTGAGAAAATTTAAAATGGACTATATCTTAAGTGTTATTGAATAGATCTAAATTTTCTTAGATGTGATAATATCATCATAATTACATAGTAAACAACTATGATAAATACACATGTATGTAGATACATAGATAAATGGATGTATAGATAGAAATTTAACATGAAAAATTGTTAACAACTGGTGAATTTAGATGAGGATATTACAGCAGTTTATTTACTATCCTTTCAACTTTCCTGTGGGTTTGAAATTTTTCAAAATAAATAATTGGAGGAAAGAAGGGAAGAAAGAACAGCATTGTTCTGTGTTTAGCTTGCTTAGCCTCTACTCTCTTTGCTGCATTCCTCACTGTCCAGGTCACTGACCCTCAGAAGCCCCTCTGGTCAGGCTCAGGGATTGGGTGTTGTGAAGTGGCCATATTGTCACCAGATTGTTTGAGATGGAGGCATTTAGCAAAAAGGTGGTGTATCCAGGCTAGTGAGGGAAGGCAGTTGTCATGGAGCCCTGAAGAGCCCTCTTTACTAGGGCTTAATGCTTGTTTATATTCCAGAGAGATGATGGGGGTGGAAAAAGGGAGAAAAGGAAGGATGGGGGCTTAACTTGCTCTCACAGGTTCGCCCGCCCACGGGGCTTATTATCCTTGATTGCCTGTTTTCTACTTTCTGTTGCTATGGTAACGGGCTAAAACGTGATTCTGCTCAGATTTACGCACTTTGCTCGCTGATGCCTTGTCCCCATACCTGCTGGGTCTCTGCCTACTGAATGCCTATGTGCGAAGGCGTGTGATTAACTAGGTGGCTGTCGTGAGCTTGTGGTGGGGGCGGTGAAGCATCTTTGGGGAGTTTATGAGAACATAGTTGTTGTCAGCCTCATTATCCAAGCCATGCTGCTAAATCTTGGAAATGATTTCAAGGCAGGGGGTTGGAAGCAACATGTTATACCACTTAGGACATGCTGTGTGGTGTCACAGACTCATCTGAAAGAATATGTTCAGAAATTTATAACTGGGACCCCTGGGTGGAAACATTTTGAAATTCACAGATGCAGATTTGGTCCCTAAGAACAGATCAAGGTAACAGCCCCCTTGGAGAGAGTAGAGCAGATAAGTCTGTACTTCCTCCAGAACACTACAGTTTTCTTTAACATGAAGGCTTTCGAAAATATGCCCTTTTTTATGTGCTGAGGAATAAAGAATAAAGCTGGTGTCAAGCATCTCCAAGAGGTTTGGGCAATAGGGTAAGAAAAGACACTTAGGGCATCCTGGAAGGCAATCTATATTACTGGGAGAAATTTTCTGGGAGTCCACAGCATATGAAAACATATAAAACAGGATCCTCCTGTTATCTGTGAGTTCCTTCCTGGTGCAAGGAATGCATGGAGGAGTTACAGGTGTGGGAAAACAGGACAGAAATGCTTCTTTGCCATTCTTTACTCCGCCTATTCCTGTAAATGGCCCCATGCTGGCTTGTACGCTATTTGGTGACCTCAAAAAAGTCCCTGCTGAGACAAAAAGGATAGGTTTCTGAGATTCCTAAAGGCTGAAGTTCCCTCCTTTAGATGCAGGTGCTACTCTAAGAGTCAATGGCAAAAGAATTAGAATGAGTTGAGCTTTGAGGTGAGTGCTAAGTTCTTAGGTATTTATAGCTTCTAGAGGAAGCTGAAACTTAGGAACTTGTGCCCAGATCTGAGAAATATGAGCAATATTCCATCTCAGATGCATTTTATTCCCCAGCCTTACTAAGAGATAATTGACATATGACATTGTGTTAGTTTAAGGTATAAAATGTGATGATTTGGTGCACATATGTGTATTGTGAGATGAATAACACTTTTATCACCACCTATGATTGTGTGTGTGTGTGTGTGTGTGTGTATATGAGTGAGTGTGTGTGTGTGTCTATATATGTGGTAAGAACATTTAAGATCAACTATCTTAGCAGGGAGCCTGGGTGGCTCAGTGGGTTAAAGCCTCTGCCTTTGGCTCAGGTCATGATCTCAGGGTTCTGGGATCGAGCCCCGCATCAGGCTCTCTGTTCAGCAGGGAGCCTACTTCCTCCTCTCTCTGCCTGCTTCTCTGCCTACCTGTGATCTCTCACTCTCTGTCAAATAAGTAAATAAAATCTTAAAAAAAAGATCAACTCTCTTAGCAACTTTCTGGCATACACTACAGCATCATTATAACTGTAGTTACCCTACTCTAAATTACAACTCTAGAAATTGTTTATCTTATAACTGGATGTATGTATTCTTTAACCAACATCTCCTCATTCCTCCAAACAATCCAGCCCCTGGCAACACCATTCTACCCTGTGTTTCTATGAGTTTGGATTTATAAGATTCCATGTATAAGTGGGAGGATGCAGTATTTGTCTTTCTCTGTCTGAATCTTTTTACTTAGCCCTAAAAGCCCATCCATGTTGTAGCAAATGACAAGATTTCCTTCCTTTTTATGGCTGAATAATATTCTATTGTGTGTGTGTATGTGTGTGTGTGTGTGTGTGTGTGTGTATGCCATATTTTCTTTTTCAATTTACCTGTTGATAGACACAAGTATTTTTCATGTCTTCTGCCCATTTTTTATGTGATTATATTTTTTCTGAGTGTTAAGTTTGAGGAGTTCTTTATAGATCTTAGATATCAGACCTTTGTCTGTAGTGTCATTTGTGAATATCTTCTCCCATTCCGTGGGTTGCCTGTTTGTTTTGTTGACTATTTCCTTTGCTGTGCAGAAGGTTTTTATCTTGATGAAGTCTCAAAAGTTCATTTTCACTTTTGTTTCCCTTGCCTTTGGAGACAAGTCCTGAAATAAGCTGCTGTGGCTGATGTCGAAGAGGTTACTGCCGATGTTCTTCTCTAGGGTTTTGATAGATTCCTGCCTCATGTTGAGGTCTTTTATCCATTTCAAGTTTATCTTCATGTGTGGTGTAAGAGAATGGTCAAGTTTCATTCTTCTACAGTAGCTATCCAATTTTCCCAGCACCATTTATTGAAGAGACTGTCTTTTTTCCACTGGATATTTTTTCCTGCTTTGTCAAAGAAGACAAACAAATGGCTAACAGACACATGAAAAAATGTTCATCATCATTAGCCATCAGGGAGATTAAAATAAAAACCACACTGAGATACCACCTTACACCAATTAGAATGGCCAAAATCAACAAGACAGTAAACAACAAATGCTGGAGAGAATGTGGAAAAGGGGAACACTCTTCCACACTTTGTGGGAATGCAAGTTGGTACAGCCACTTTTAGAAGACAGTGTGGAGATTCCTGAAGAAAGTAAAAATAGAGCTAAATTATGACCTTGCAATTGCACTACTGAGTATTTACCCCAAAGATACAGATGGAGTGCAAAGAAGGGACACATGTATTCCATTATTCATAGCAGCAATGGCCACAATCACCAAACTGTGGAAAGAGCCAAGATGCCCTTCAGCAGATGAATGGATAAAGAAGATATGGTCCAAGTGGCGCCTGGGTGACTCAGAAGGTGAAGCCTCTGCCTTTGGCTCAGGTCATGATCTCAGGGTCCTGGGATCAAGCCCCGCATCAAGCTCTCTGCTCAGCAGGGAGCCTGCTTCCTCCTCTCTCTCTGCCTGCCTCTCTGCCTACTTCTGGTTTCTTTCTCTCTAAGAGCTGGAACAAACAATCCTAAAATTTGTATGGAACCAGAAAAGACCCCGAATTGCTAAGGAAATGTTGAAAAAGAAAAACAAAGCTGGGGGCATCACATTGCCTGATTTCAAGCTTTACTACAAAGCTGTGATCACCAAGACAGTGTGGTACTGGCACAAAAACAGACACATAGACCAGTGGAACAGAATAGAGAGCCTAGAGACGGACCCGCAACTCTATGGTCAAATCATCTTTGACAAAACAGGCAAAAATATCCAGTCGAAAAAAGACAGTCTCTTCAATAAATGGTGCTGGGAAAACTGGACAGCTATATGTAGAAAAATGAAACTTGACCATTCTCTTACACCATACATGAAGATAAACTCGAACTGGATAAAAGACCTCAACGTGAGGCAGGCATCTATCAAAACCCTAGAGGAGAACGTAGGCAGTAACCTATATGACATTAGCCACAGCAACTTCTTTCAGGACATGTCTCCAAAGGGAAAGGAAACAAAAGCAAAAATGAACTTTTGGGACTTCATCAAGATAAAAAGCTCCTCAAGAAATTAAATATACAGCTACCCTATGACCCTGCAATTGCATTACTCAGTGTTTATCCCAAAGAACCTGATGTAGTACAAAGAAGGGCCACATGTACCCCAATGTTCATAGCCACAATGGCCACAATAGCCAAACTGTGGAAAGAACCAAAATGCCCTTCAACAGACGAATGGATAAGGAAGAAGTGGTACATCTATACAATGGAATATTATGCCTCCATCAGAAAGGATGAATATCCAACTTTTGTATCAACATGGACAGGACTAGAAGAGATTATGTGGAGTGAAATAAGTCAAGCGGAGAGAGGCAATTATCTTATGGTCTCACTTACATGTGGAGTATAAAGAAAATCATGGAGGGCATCGTGAGAAGGAAGGGAAGGGCGAATGGGGGGAAATCGGAGGGGGTGACGAACCAGGGGAGACTGTGGACTCTGAGCAACAAACTGAGGGTTTTGGAGGGGAGGGGGTGGAGAGGTGGGTGAGCCTGGTGGTGGGTATCGAGAGGGGCACGTACTGCATGGAGCACTGGGTGTGGTGCATGAACAATCAATCTTGTAACACTGAAAAATTAAAATAAACATATTTGGGAAGAAAAAAAATTCTTTTGAAATTTTGTATTGCATTAGCTTTGGGTGTTTGGATATTTTTCCCCATTTTTTCTTTATACTCCATGATTTTCTTTATATTCCACATGTAAATGAGACCATAAGATAATTTACTCTCTCTGCTTGACTTATTTCACTCTGCATAATCTCTTCTAGTCCTGTCTATGTTAAAACAAAAGTTGGGTATTCATCCTTTCTGATGGAGGCATAATATTCCATTGTATAGATGTACCACATCTTCCTTATCCACTCATCTGTTGACATTTTAACAATATTAACTTTTCTGATTCATGGTCTTGGAATACCTTTCCATTTATTTGTGTCTTCTTCAGTTTCTCTCACAGTGTATTATAATTGTCAGTGCATAGATTTTTTTTACCTCTTTGGCTAAATATATTCTGGAATATTGTATTGTTTTTGTTTGAGTTTCTGTTTGTTTTTTATTTTAGAAAAGGAAGTGTTTTTTATTATGTTTAGTTAGCCAACATGTTTTTGATGTAGTGCTCAATGATTCATTCGTTGTGCATAACACCCAGTACTCATCACAACATGCGCCCTCAATAACTTTCACCTGGCTACCCCATTTTCCCACTACTCCCTTCCCTTCTGTAATGCTCTGTTTGTTTCCCAGAGTCCAGAGTCTAACATGGTTTGTATCCCTTTCTGATTTCTATTGTTTTTGGTGCTATTTTAAGTAATACTGTTTTATTTCTTTTTCATATAGTTAATTGTTAGTGTATAGACACATAATTAATATTTACATGCTAATTTTGTCTCTGAAACTACTCAATTTAAATTTATTAGTTTTAACCTTTTTTGGGTAAAGGCTTTAGGATTTTCTATATATAAGATCATGTCATTGGCAAACAAAGACAATTTTTCTTCTTTTCTGATTTTTGATTGCTTTTATTTCTTTTCCTTGCTTAATTACTCTGTATAGGCTCTACAGTACTATGTTGACTAGGAGTGGTGAGAATAGACACTTTTGTCTTGTTCCTGATCTTACAGGAAAAGCTTTCAACCTTTTACCATTGAGCATGATACCAGATGTGGGCTTGTCATATGTGACCTTTATTATGTTGAGGTACATTCATTGTATACCATTTTGGGGAAGATTTATCATAAAATAATATTGAATTTTTCAAATACTTTGTCTATATCTGTTGAGATGATCATATGATTTTTACAATTCTATTAAGGTGATGTATCACATTAATTGACTTGCATATGTTGAACCATCTCTGCAACACAGGGATAAATCCTACTCAATAATGGTATATGATCCTTTTAATGTGATGTTGAAGTCAGTTTGCTAGTGTCTTTTCTTGAGAATTTTTATACCTACATTCATCAAGAACAGTGGCTTGTAGTTTTCTTTCCTTATAGTATCCTTATCTGACTTTGGTATCAGTCATGCTGGCCTTGTAAAATGAGTTTGGGAGTGTTTCTTCCTCTCCAGTTTTTTGAAAGAACTGGAGGATTGGGTTAATTCTTCTCGAAATGTTTGGTAGAATTTATCCATGCGGCCATCTTGGTCTGAGCTTTTCTTTCTTTGGAAGTTTTTGTTACTAATTCAATTTTATAACTTATTATTGGTTTGTGTAGATTTTCCATTTCTTTGTTTAAAGATTTTATCCACACTCAACACTTGAGTGCTGAGCCTGAGGAAAGGCTTGATCCCATGACTGTGAGATCATGACCTGAGGTGAAACTAAGAGTCAATGCTTAACTGATAGCCACTCACATGCTCCTGGATTTTCTATTTCTTAATGATTCAAATTGGGTATGTTGTATGATTTCTGGGAATTTTTTGATACATTTCTTATCCTCTCATTTCCATCCACGGAAGTGTTTTTGTTTGCATCTTCCTGCAGCATATTCCTCTGCGTTCCCTGTATTTGGAGCTGCCACGTAATGATATGTCACTTTAGCAGTACTCCTGATCAGCTTTAAATGTGCTGCTCTGTTTTCAACATCTTTGATTACATCTAACTCTGGGATATGATGGTTTAGAATGAGCTATGGGGTCTACATTATAAATGTTGAGGAGGAAAAACAGAGTTATTTGAATGATTCCTATTTAATATTTTGGGTTAGTCTGTGCCAGGAGTTTCACATAAGACTGTCCAGGGGTGGAAAGGGCCTTCATAAAGTCTGAGTAGAGAGAACTAATGATCCCAGATGCAGAAATATGAGCTGTCAGCTACATTCCTCCTTCCACGCTTCTAATCCCCAGAATCCTTTCTTTGCTACAGGGTGGGGATGTGACCTTGAGATCTGGCTTCAAATGTTGATCTAATGCATGCGTGCATGTTTGAAATGGCTATTTTCTGAGACTTGTTTTGTCCAGGCCAATATTACTATACACTGGCAACAAGTGGGTTAGGGAAATAAGGGGTAAATTGGGCATTTCTCATTCCTCTATAATTCTAAAGGTAAATTTTAACTCTGTTTGGAGGTTGGCGCACAGTAAAATATTTGGGTCTTATGCCCTTGTATTGCTGCTCAAAGAACCTCCTCCTCTTTTAAATACAGTCCCCAGTCTCACTCTGTGGTTTTATCATTTTGTATGGAGTCACTCATTACCAAATTTCAGCATGGTTCCACCATCTATCATCCCTTCCTCTAACTCCAACCTCCCCCATTGTGACTACACTGCAGGGAAGCTTTGTGGAGGACTAGAAGGGATGTCATCCACAGTTTGAGCACTGAAAAACTAATTAGAAACTAAAGTAAAAAAGAATAGTACTAGGCCAGTAGATCAGCCTGGAATTGAAACAGATTATTGGAATCTACCCCAGACCTGCTGAATTGAAAACTCTGGGTGAGGGGCCCAGCAATTTATAGTTCCCCAGGTTCATCAAGTGGTTCTGTCTCATTCATTGAGGTAAACTATGGATGAATAAAACCTTGAGGAAGAAGCACATGAAAAAGCACAGCTCTCCAAGGCTTAATAAATATGTAGTATTACTTAATGGGGACAAAGGATCTTCTTCCTCTCTATTTTCAGTGCAAGGATAGGTATTGCCCCCATCTGGTCTCCATGTGTGTTTGTGTTAATAACATATATGGGAGAAGTATAGGAAGATGCAGAGAAGCTAGTTTATTTCTGTCTGCTTGTTTGTGGGGTTTTTTTGTTTTGCTTTTGCCATTATCTTTCTACATGACTGTTCATCTCTCTCATTTGGTGTAAATGATCTGTCATTTTATATGTTCTCACTGAATTTTGCCTCCTTTTAGGTCCCCAAACTCTGCTGAACTCTTAATCCAGTTTATTACTGAGGATAGGATAGGTTCTGCTGTTGCAACAAAAAAGTCCCCATATCAGAGGGGTTTATCAGAACATACTAATAAAATCTCTAAAAGTAATTCAAGACATAGACTAAAAAGTAAAGGTGTTTAAGTTAAAAGCTGGGTGCAGCCAACACATTTCCCAAGCACTGAATGAGAAAGATTAGGACTCTCACTGGTACATCTCTCTTCATGCCCATTACTGTACCCAACCTTTGTGCATTTCTCATTCTGGATCTCTGGCACCCAGAAACTCCATCTATGAGGTGATTTGGGAATGGCATACTTGTGGTTTGGTTTCTGAGTGTTCAGGGCTTTCAATTGGATTCATTTATAGACATATTATATACACTTATAATTCTACAGATTCATTTTCTGAGAACAGAGCTAGTAACAGGCAGTTGGAAAGGGAAGGAGATAACTGGTAGCCTTCTGTGCTGTTCAAGGTTTTGTTCCAGAGTTTTAGTGGAGGTCCTATATTGCTTCCATGCTTTCTGTTTGTATTCTTTGGGGCTTACTTGAAGAACAGTGATATAGAGAGTGTGCACCTTGCCTTCCTTTCTTCCCTAAGCTCATTCCTTCAGTTTTTATTCTCATTACCTTGTAGAGAAAACAAGTAGGGCTGGCCAGGGTACTAAACTCAGATGAATAGCCCCCTGTCCACATATACTTGTCAAACATTGTTTTGCATAGGTCTATGAGGATTCACACTAAAAATAGAGAGTGAAAAACTAGAATTTTGATAGATGTATATTTAAATGTGAACTTGTAAGGGGAAAAAGTGTCTGTGAGTGGTGAGAGATTTTCCAGAAGGTTGTGTGGATAGTATATCTGTTTTGGAGCTTTTCTAATCACAAATATGAGCTGCTGTACCATTCATCCTCATTCTTTATTCCAGACTGCTTTTTCCTTAAATCACAATTTGTCTATGCCTGTGAATAAGCTACTGTAGTTGGAATATAATGTTCAAACCAGAGACAGGATTTTATTTAAACTTCCCAGTGTTTATTTTTTAA
>CM052797.1:19178758-19192822 GCA_028533885.1 Nasua narica
GCAGTACGTGCCCCTCTCGATACCCACCACCAGGCTCACCCCCCCACCCCCTCCCCTCCAAAACCCTCAGTTTGTTGCTCAGAGTCCACAGTCTCTCCTGGTTCAACACCCCCTCCGATTTCCCCCCATTCGCCCTTCCCTTCCTTCTCACGATGCCCTCCATGATTTTCTTTATACACCACACGTAAGTGAGACCATACTTAAATTCCAGTTAGTTAACATGCAGTGTAATATTAATTTCAGATATAAAATATAGTGATTCACTGCTTCCATACAACACCCAGTGCTCATCACAAGTGAATTCCTAAATCCCCATCACCTATTTCACCCATTCTCTGATCCACCATCCCTCTGATACCATCAGTTTGTTCTCTGTAGTTGAGTATATTTATTAGTTTACCTCCTTGTCTCTTTTCTTTTCCATTTGTTCACTTGTTTTTTTTCTAAATTCCACATATAAGTGAAATTATACAGTATATGTCTCTATCTGTCTGACTTATTTCACTTAGTATAATGCTTTTTTTTTTTTTTGGTGGGTATTGAGGAGGGCACATCCTGCATGTAGCACTGAGTGTGGTGCATGAACAATTAATCTTGGAACACTGAAAAAATAAAATAAACATATTTGGGGGAAAAAAAGTATAATGCTTTCTATCTCCAGCCATATCATTACAAATGGCAAGATAATGCTTTCTATCTCCAGCCATATCATTACAAATGGCAAGATTTCATCATTTTTTATGGCTGACTAATATTCCATTATATATATCTATACATAACATTTTCTCTTTTTAATTTAATTTTATTTTTTCAGTGTTCCAAGATTCATTGTTCATGCACCACCCCCAGTGCTCCATGCAACACATGCCCTCCTCAATACCCACCACCAGGCTCACACATATTCCCACCTCCCTCCCCTCCAAAACCCTCAATTTGTTTCTCAGGGTCTACAGTCTCTCCTGGTTCATCTCCCCCTTCAATTTCCCCCAATGCACCCTTCCTTTCCTTCTCACAATGACCTCCATGTTTTTCTTTATGCTCTACACATCAATGAAACCATATGATAATTGACTTTCTCTGCTTGATTTATTTCACTCAGCATAATCTCTTCCAATCCCGTTCATGTTGATACAAAAGTTGGGTATTCATCCCTTCTGATGGAGGCATAATATTCCATTGTATATATGGACCATATCTTCTTTATCCATTCATCTGTTGAAGGTCATCTTGGCTCTTTCCACAGTTTGGCGATTGCGGCCATTGCTGCTATGAACATTGGGATACATGTGGCCCTTCTTTCCACTCCATCTGTATCTTTGGGGTAAATACCCAGTAATGCAATTGCAGGATCATAGAGTAGCATAGGTTTTTAATTTCTTCAGGAATCTCCACACTGTTTTCCAAAGTGGCTGCACCAACTTGCATTCCCATCAACAGTGTAAGAGGGTTCCTCTTTATCCATTCATGAGTTGATGGACATTGGACTTTTTCTATCATTTGACTATTGTTGATAATGTTCCTATAAACATTGGAATCAATGTTTCAATCATTGGAACAATACTTTGAATCAGTATTGTTGTATTCTACAGAATTATTAGTGCCATTGCTGGATCATAGGGTAGTTCTATTTTTAACTTTCTGAGGAACCTCATACTATTTTCCAGAGTGGCTACACCAATTTGCATTATCACCAAAAGAACAATAGGGTTCCCCATTCTTGACATCTTCAAAAACTTTTCCGCAATGTGCAAAAGAATTAATCTGGGCCACTTTCTTGCTCCATATGAAAAAAATTCAAAATTGATTAGAGACTTAAATGTGAAAAATGGAACAATTAAAAATTCTAGAGAAGAACACAGGAAGTAATCTCTCTGACATCAGGCCTAATAACTTCTTACTAGCTATCTCCTGAGGCAAGGGAAACAAAAGCAAAAAATAAACTATTGGACTTTATCAAAATAAAAGTCTTCTCACAGTGAAGGAAACAACAAAACTAAAAGCAACCTGCAAAATGAGAGAAGACATTTGCAAATGACATGTATGATAAAGGGTTAATACTCAAAATATATAAATAACTTCTCAGATTCAATACCCAATAAATGAATAATCCAATTAAAATTTGTGCAGAATACATGAATAGACATTTTTTCCAAAAAAGACATTCAGATGGCCAACAGACACGTGAAAAGGTGCTCATCTCTGATTATCAGGGAAATACAAATCAAAACCACAATGAGATATCACTTCACACCTGTCAGAATGGCTAAAATCAACAAAACAAGAAACAACGGTGTCAACAGGATCTTTTTTTATTTTTTAAAGATTTTATTTCTTTATTAGAAAGAGAGAGAGCAATCGAGCATGAGCAGCAGGGGGAGATCTCAGACCCTGAGATCATGACTTGAGCCAAAGGCAACTCCTGAACCAACTGAGCCACCCAGGTGCCCAGGATTTTTTTTTTTTTTTTTTTTTTAGTTGAAGATTTTGGTCTTGGCTGGTGTTCAAGTGTCTATGCAAACTGTGTCTCCATGACACTTCTGCAGTTCAGTTCTCTGGGCTGAAGAAGACCATCTGAGTATTTTTTCCTGGTTTTCTGTGACACATTCTTGATACCTGTTTCCTCCTGACTTTGGATCCCCGCAGAAAGGGGTTGTGGATGTCAGATGTGGTAGGTTTAATTTTTGCCCCTACTTTTTCTCCTTTTGTCTGAGTCCACAGTTTCTCAAGATCTGTGTTTTCAACCTTTTACTGTAGAAACAATAATCAGGATAAACTTCTCAGGAGTTTCCCCTTTCTGCCCATTTATGATCCCTCTCTCATGTAACTTGGAGCTCTAGGAAAGGGTTCTAAAGGTGCTTCAAAGATGGGGAGTTAAAAAAAGTAACCCTATTAATTTATGACTATCTGAATGAAAGAGAAACACAGTCATAGGTTCAACAGGTGTGTGGTAAAGGCTTCAGAAGACAGAGAGGAGACTAGAGGATTTCTGAAGAGAACAACTGTGCCTAAGGAAACCTGATCTCTGAAAGCTGAGACCTTCTCCTGCCAGCCCAGCTCTTCATGTCATGTCTCTGATTTCCATAATCCCTGTCTGTCTAGGAGACTGCTATAGCTGCTGAAGTCATGCTGTGAAATGGGTTCTACCAGGGAAATCTATTACAGACTCATAATCATGTTATATTTTCCCATGAGGGAAAAAGAACCAGGTAGGCAAGTGGAAAAGAGGTAGGGAGACATGGAGAAGAATCTATAATCCTTTCTAATGAGAGGGTTTTCTTGATGTTCATGGGCCTCCTATGATTCTCCATGGCACCTACACAGTCAGGCATTGTAAGAAGAAAGGGATGGGTGAATAGGGGGAAATCGGAAGGGGCGATGAACCTGGAGAGACTGTGGACTCTGAGCAACCAACTGAGGGGTTTGGAGGGAAGGGAGTGGAGGGTTGTGTGAGCCTGGTGGTGGGTATTGAGAAGGGCACGTATTGCATGGACCACTGGGTGTGGTTCATGAACAATCAATCTTGTAACACTGAAAAAATAAAACAAACATATTTGGGACAAAAATAAAAGTGATAAGCCAAACAAAAAATAAAATGAAATAAATTAAATTAAATTTAATTTAATTTAAAAAAAGGGAGAGCTTGGGAGGACAGGCCATGTCAATCTCCCCTTCAGTGGCATGTGCTCTTATACATGTATATAGTCCATTATTTACTGTGCACTTATTAGTTTCTGGTCCCGAATTGAAAAGCAACTCATTGCTCACTCCTGACCCTGTCTCATTCTGACTAGGAGGAATGTTCATGGGGCCTGCACATTCTTCTTGGTAAACAAAGGATTTCCGTGGTCGTAAAAAAGGCTGAGTGAGTCTTAGGAAGATGATTTGACATTTTTTTCCTCATATATTTATTCATCTCATGTGATTTATGATTAGCAATGTTAACACCCTTTTCGATATAACTCATATAACTATCTTTCCAATTTGTTGCCTCACTTCATGAAATCCTGACTTTATTCAGAAATATTTATTTTTTAAATATGCACAATTTTCACATTTTAACATCTTTAAATCAGCAAGATCTTAGAACTAGGTCATTATTTAATTGGCTATGATTTTTTTTTCTTAATGCTACATAAAATAATGATGTATTTGAGGTCAGTGACTTTTTAGACTTAATGAAATATATATTTGTGATGATTTGGGACATGGGGTGAAATATAAGAGTCCCTTGTTGTGATGTGGAGGTCAAAGACAAATTCCTAATATTGATATTTTAGATACGAAATTTAGAAATAAGTGTGAAGAAAGATGAGGTAAAAGCTGGTGTTGCTTTTCTCTTTTTTACTGACAGCAGTTTAGGCAGCCAGCTCTGTTTATAGACATAACTGGAGGGGGCAGTCTCTGGGAACTAAATACTCCACACTTTTTATCACCAGAGGTCCCATGGGCAACATTCAAGATTAAGGCACTTGGATAAGCATGAGATTTGACCACACCTCATCCGAGCCATGAGATTGAATTTTGCAATAGTATGAGATATCTGAGCTAATAACTATGTAGATTATTTTTATGAGATGGGGATGCTGAAGGCCAACTGAGAGGTGGAAAATAAGACCCTCTTCCTGGGGCGCCTGGGTGGCTCAGTGGGTTAAAGCCTCTGTCTTTGGCTCAGGTCATGATCTCAGGGTCCTGGAATCGAGCCCCGCATCTGGCTCTCTGCTCAGCGGGGAGCCTGCTTTTCCCCTCCTCTCTCTCTGTCTTCCTCTCTTCCTACTTGTGATCTCTCTCTCTGTCAAATAAATAAATAAAATATTTTTTTAAAAAAAGACCCACTTCTTATTTTAGTACTTAGATGGAGCTTTGTGGTCCATGAGTACTTGTACTGGTATGGGTTAGGGAGGTTTGGATCTGTACCCTAACTTCTATTGTGTAGGGGGAAGACTGGGAAAGGGAGCGTTGAGGAGGAACTTTTAATTGCCTTGTATTTGCTGGTTCCTTCCTCCTCCACTAAGCTCATGGGTCTTTAGGGGCTATTTGCTATCTTTCCTCCATGGAACAAGAACAAAATATAGCCTAAATAAATGTATGTGTGCTCAGATCCTAACTTCTCCCTCCTTGTTGCATAGTACTGAGATTTGGAACCCTCATAAAGATGTATGAAGGTGAGATCTTACCAGGAAATTTATCAGGAAATAAGGAATAACTTTTTATAAGGTGTGAATTAAGGGTACAGAAGCATAAGAGGACTTACAGAAGACCCCTGAACAGACTGGCTTCAGCCTGGAAGCAGTTCTTCAGATTTCAGAGATGTAAGTCTCTCTGTTAATGTAATTCCTCATTCTTGGCTGCATTTTTCTAGAATCCTTTTCTAGTCATGAAAAGGGGACAGACTCCTAAAGGAACACTGTATGGTTTACATGATACAAACTAGAACCTTCAAGTATACTTCAGGATTTTTTTAAAGCATAGATTTATTATATTATTATTATTATTATTATTATTAATTATTAATTATTTATTGTGTTAGTCACCATACAGTGCGTCATTAGTTTTTGATGTAATGTTCCAAGATTCAGGATTTTTTAAGTTGGTGCTTCCTATTAAAAGTGGTTTTCAAATCTGTCTGTAAAGTCTCATTGCTGAGGACAGAGCTCAGTAGCAGTCAGTAGGGGAGGTAACAGAAGAGGGATGCTGGGAGCACTGTGGACTTTTCCTCACTCTAGAAGGAATCCTTGGTGCCACACTCTGGGTGAGACCACCTCCATAGAGGAGAACAGATAAGAATTGGAATATAGCTTGTCTTTCTCAGTGTGGTATTTGGACAAAGATAGAGAAATCAATGAATCAAAGACAAGAGAGCTAAAAAGTAGATACATACATATAAAAACAAATAATTTATAAGATCAATGGGGGAAAGACAGACTTTCCAATAAATGATTGAACATATTGAATAGCCATGGAGGGAAATAAAATCTGGTGTTTGCCTCCTCCACTGTTGGTGGGAATGCAAGACTGCAGCCACTTTGGAAAACAGTATGGAGATTCCTCAAGAAATTAAAAATAGAGCTATCCTATGACCCTGCAATTGTAGTACTCGGTATTTACCCCAAAGAAGGAGATGCGGTACAAAGAAGGGCCACATGTACCCCCATGTTCATAGCAGCAATGGCCACAATCATCAAACTGTGGAAAGAACCAAAATGCCCTTCAACAGAACAATGGATAAGGAAGAGTGGTACATCCATACAATGGAATATTACGCTTCCATCAGAAAGGATGAATATCCAACTTTTGTATCAACATGGATGGGACTAGAAGAGATTATGCGGAGTGAAATAAGTCAAGCGGAGAGGGTCAATTATCTTATGGTCTTTCTTATGTATGAACCATAAAGAAAATCATGGAGGGCATTGTGAGAAAGAAGGGAAGGGTGAATGGGGGGAAATCGGAGGGGGCGATGAACCAGGAGAGACTGTGAACAATGAGCAACAAACTGAGTGGTTTGGAGGGGAGGAGGTGGGGAGTTGTGGGAGCCTGGTGGTGGGTATTGAGAAGAGCACGTACGGCATGGAGCAATGGGTGTGGTGCATGAACAATCAATCTTGTAACACTGAAAAAATAAAATATATTTGGGGGAAGAAATCTGGTCTTTGACCTTGCATTACCCACAAAATGAATTCTGTATGTATTATATACCTAAAATTAAAAACGATTTAATACAGTTACTAGAACCTAATTTAGGAAAATAATTTCATGACATTAAGGTAGGGTAAAATTTCATAAATTAGATATAAAAGAAAAAAATTTTCTAACAGTTGATGGAAAGACTTGAGACAGAATAAGTCATGCCTAAGATTCTTCCTTTTTTTTTTCTTGTAGGAATTTAGCTCAGATTCAAAACTAGATCTTGTGGTGGGTATTGAGGAGGGCACATATTGCATGGAGCACTGGGTGTGGGGCATGAACAATAAACTTGTAACACTGAAAGAATATAATAAAAGTATTTGGGGAAAAAAACTAGAACTTGAGGCTCATAATAGTGCTATTTCTTGAGATGTTGGGTTGAATAAATTAGTAATACATAAAGTATGTAGACTAAAACCAAGTCTATAATCATGACTAAGTCAGTATTTGCTAATTCTGAGAGCTTTTTCTAAGTGATTACAAAATTGATTTGTATCAAATGTATAAAAATAATGTATTGTTATTGTGAATGTCATGAGGAAGGAATAAAACCAGTGACAAACTATGACACAAATATTTCTTGTCACTTAGAATTCTATCTTATTATTTTTTTATGTTGGCTCATTGAATGTATTTATTATATTTTTTTAAATTTTATTTTATTTTTTCAGTGTTCCAAGATTCATTGTTCATGTACCACACCCAATGCTCCATGCAATACGTGTCCTTAATACCCACCACCAGTCTTACCCAACCCCCATCCCCTTCCCCTCCAAAACCCTCAGTTTGTTTCTCAGAGTCCATAGTCTCTCATGTTTCCTCTCCCCCTCCGATATCTCCCAATTCGCCCTTCCTTTCCTTCTCCCAATATCCTCCAACATGGACAGGACTGGTAGAATTTTGTCTTATAATTATTGAAAAAATCTTTCTTAAACTTTCATAGAAGTGGATATTTATCTTCTGTCAGTTTTATGATTAGAACTGATGAAAAATATAAGCACTTTGGTGACAAAGGTATTTCTTAAATTTCTCCCACACAAATTCCTCTGACTCACTCTTCAACTCATCTTGTCTGATTTTCCTCACATTATCATCAACTGTGCTAAGCAGGAACTTTACAGATGTCACATTTCTTGAAAAAAATCTCTTTCTGAGATTATCTTCCAACCTACTGACACTAAGTCTGTAAGTTTTGATGCAGTTAACATTCCCAGAAGTATCAATGGAAGTTTTTAGACCAAGTTTCATGCATGTACACACAATGACAGCATCATTATGATTGCCTTCCAGCCAATAGTTTGTACTCTACCAATTTTAAGTTTAATCTCTATTTGCAAAATGTGTGGTGTATGCTCTAATATCAGTGCAATATACTATTTTTCTCTGTGACTGCCTATTTCCCAGCCTAAAGTAATGGTGGCTCATCTTCTGCATTCTGGTACATTACTAAGGAAATATACTTAAATTTAGTTTTATTTAAGTTAAACAACTCCATTTGCATTCTACCTGATTATTAGAGATTTGAATTTTTTCTTTTCTTTTCTTTTTTCAGTGTTCCAAGATTCATTGTTGATGTACCACACCCAGTGCTCCATGCAATACGTGCCCTCATCAATACTCACCACCAGGCTCACCCAATCCCCCACCTCCTCCCCTCCAAAACCCTCGAATTTTTGGTGAACTACTGAAATTCCTGGTTTATATATGGAGAGATAATTTTCTAAGCTATATCTCAATTAATCCACTGAGAAGGAAGATAAAAGTGGCCAAGGTTTACTTGAAGGTTTTTACTGGAACAGTAGTTTTCTAAAGACTTATAACAAACTTTACCTTGAGAATTTCTATCCAAATCTTAGAAATATGAGCAATACTGTCTGTGAGTGGCATTCAGATTCAATTCTTCAATCCATAACAACTGTGGGTTTCCTTTTTATTTTTTAATCCTCCTTCTAATCAGATGAATTGTGATCATACAAATCACTTTATGGTTTCTAAGCAATTAAGAAGAGGTACTGTGGTCTTCATAAAATGTTTTTTTTTTCTTTTTCTTAGCTTACTTTGCTACCCTGACCAATTCTACTTTTGAAATTGAAATAGGCTTTGGTGTTAGTTCATCTAATTCATGATTTAGGATGTTCACGGAAATTGTACCCAGCGTTTCAAGCTCCAGCAAGGCTGAATTAAGTGAACATCCAGTCCTGATCTCAAATATATGAGTCATGCATCCACTAGACCCCATAATTTATTCAAGCTAGAGTGTCAAGATAGGATAATGGGTTTTTGCCTCGTGATGTGTTCTGAGACTTAGAGATGTTTTCAATGGCATTTTTCTGAGAATTCTGGTGGCCAGAGCAGACTCTGAAGTCTGGTCACAAGTGGCTTAATAGGTTGTGAGAAATGATATCATGCAGGCTATCAGAATAGTTTTTGAGGACTTGGTGCTCAGAATTGTGTCATCTGTGTCTGTGGACATCATTTCAGTACAATTCTATCTGTGTCTATTTCCTGTTTTATCTTAATTCTAAGCATTTAGGGCTCATTCGCTAGTTCTTCTATTTGTCACTTATGAGTTGTGTCACTCCTTGTCCAGATATAACTGTGACTTCCTTATGGCCTGCCACTCTGGCTTTTGGATTTTTTGTTTGTTTGGTTTTGGTTTTGATTTAGTAAAGAGTTTCGTGTTGAGTGAAATAAGTCAAGCAGACAGAGTCAATTATCATATGGTTTCACTTATGTGTGGAGCATAAGGAAAAATAAGTAGGACATTGGGAGAAGGAAAAGAAGAGTGAATTGGGAGAAAACGGAGGGCAAGATGAAACATGAGAGACTGGACTCTGAGAAACAGGGTTTTGGAGGGAAGGGGGTGGGGTTTTGCGTGAGCCTGGTGGTGGGTATTGAGAGGGCACATATTTCATGGAGCACTGGGTGTGGTACATGAACAATGAATCTTAGAACACTGAAAAAATTAAATAAAAATAAAAATAATGAGTTTTGTGAGGAATGACAGTCACACTATACATCATGATAGATTGTAATTTGTACATTGAGACGAAGAAAGGGGGATCTGACAAGTCATTTAGCTGTTACAAGAACTTCAAATAAAGCAAAATGAATGGTATAACCCTCCATGTTTTAAGATGTGGTATTTAAAAGTGCGTGTCCTTTCTTAATAAAGTTTGAGCTTGGAGAAGTGAAAGGTTTATTGAATTACAAATACTTCAAATAGCAGTACCTTAATAACAGCTATTTTGATCTCAGTAGTTAGATACAGATCAGCTATAACTCTCACTCCAGGTCTCTAGACCCCAGACGCTAGTTTTCTCACTGAAGGCCTAAATGTGATATGGAGAACATACCCCATGAGTATGGACATAAATGTAAGAACTTGATTTCGTGAGTATCCATGGGACTATGCAGTATGTAGTCCCATGGCTTTCTAGACATGAATCCTCGAAACAACTCTGATGCTACCTGGCAGGCAGGCTGAAGCCTGTGAAAAGGGAGCTGTGTAAGGGATGAGCATGTGATCTCTTCTGGGAGGATCTTTCTTTAGCCAGCACATTTGCCCTTGTCATTCAACCTGTATCCATCTCTTAGACAGTGCAGAGTATGTGGTATTGTGCTTGTTCTTTTCTTGTCTTTTACTTTCTTTTTTTTTCTTTCTACCAGGATTTCTCCATCTGTGCACAAAACATAATTAATAATTCACTTCCCTTCTTCTGACAAATACCAGGGATCTAAAAGTTCACTTTCAAATGAATGTAAGCAGGGACTGCCTAAAATATGATATTTGTAAACTTTTTTGGCACCCAGACTACCTATTATCATAACCATAGCTATTCTGTGGCTTTCATACTTCACAATGTTAAATAAATCCAATGTATGACTATATACACCCCATGAATTCATGATGGAGTCTCCAAAATGGAAATAAATTAATTATCACAGGTTTTCAAAAGGATTTGATGGCCTTTTGAAAACTTGAAGAAGGAAATCCTGCATCAGGAAAACACTCTTAATGCAGAAATATAATTGTTTCCTGTCACTGACATTTCTCAAAGTTGGCTTCTAATGTCCAGAAGCCATGTTTTTTTTTTTTTTAAATACTAGTTACATCATACAAATACACTGCCAGAGGATGTATGAAAGTGTGATATATGAGGCACAGGTGCCTATTTTTGAAGAAGTGGTTGATGAGACTAAGGCTGTGACAGAGTAATAGGGAGCATTTTGGAGAAAAAGAAAGACCCAGAGAGTCCCTGGAACTTGAGATGGTCCTTTTGAAGCAGGTGCACCTATGTTAGGAATGGCAGGTGGATAAGAGAAGCTGCTTTCCTGTTTTCTCCCCACAAGTCCATTTATTCTCTGAGCCCAAGGGTTTGTTTTGTTTTATTTTATTTATATTTTTGTTTTGTTTTCTGTTTTTTTTAATCTGGTACCAAAATAAACCTTAAAAATATTTGGAAAAATTTAGATTTATAAAAAGCAACAAGGATAGTATGAAAAGTGCCATATAACTTATATAGTCTTGTAATGTTAACATCATACAAATTGATAAATTGACAGTGGTAAAAAAAAAAAACAAAAAACAACCAATTGCAATTCTTCATAATTACCAGTACTTTTTTGTTTGTATTTTTGCTTTGTTTTGTTTTTGTTTTGTTTTATTTCAAAGAGAGAGGAAGAACAGAGGGATAAAGAGAGAGAGAACCTTAAGCAAGTTCCACACCCAATACAGAGCCAAACTCAGGGCTCAATCTCATGACTCTGAGATCATGACTTTAGTTAAATCAGACATTTAACCAACTGAGCCACCTAGGTGTCCCTTACCAGTAGGTATTATAAAGGTCATTTTTCTGTTACATTATTCAATCCAAGATACCACACTAAATTTATTCACCAAGCGTATTTATTCATGTTGCATAATAAATTACCACATGATTTATCAGCTTAAAACTAAATACACATATGTTTCAAAGTTTGCCTAAGTTAAGCATATCTAGATTTAGAAGGAGAGGAAGACAACAGCAGAATAAGAGTGCCCTAGGCTTGTCTAGTCCCATGAACACAATTAGATAATTATCAAATCATCATAAATACCCAAGAAATCAACCTGAAGACTGACAGAACAAACTCCACAACTAAAGGGAGAGATGGGGCCACACTAAACAAGGTAGAATATGTGGAGATAAGGTTTAGAGATAAACAGATCTTGGGTGCTCTGGAGGGCATGAAACCATGGTCACAGAGAAGGAGGAGAGAGAGGAGCAAAGGGGAACACACAAGGAGAATGTTTCTCCAAAGCCACTGGCTTGGAAAATGAGAAGGGCTGAATTCTCTGAGTTCTTGCAACCCGGAGGGCTTACTGTCTGAAGTTGTAAAGGTCAGTGGCCTTGGCTGGGAAAGAGCCAAGAGGGCACTGTGTTGCTCTCAGAGAGAAGGCAGGCAAGTTACCGAAGGGTACACATCATGGAAACAGTGATCTGAAGAATGTCTGGGACACACAGTGGGGAGATTATTCACTCTTCTCAGAGCGTATATCCTGAGAGGCAGCATGCATGAGGACAACTGTTATCCAGGAACAAAGGAGCTGTCCAGTGCCATTTCCTCCTTTGCCCTCAGCATAAACACAGAACCACATGCAAGAAACAATGCAGTGCTGACACTGCCTGCTTAACTTCCATACACTAAGTCCCACTCTCCTCTATGCTCTGGCAGGACTCTCCTCAGCCAAGCTAGACTCAGTCCCAGAGAGGTGGGGTCTTCCCCGAGGACACCAGCACAAACCATGCCATTGCCACATCTCTGCAACAGAGAGTTTTGCTGAAAGTAGTGTCAGATCTCATTTCACAAGCAGACCAGAGCACACCTAGTGAAAATTCACCATATTCAGACCAGGGACCAAATATTGCCCACAGGAAGTGAGGAGAACCCTGGCAGACAACTGGCCTGAATGATAGAGCAGACAAAACATAACAGCAGTGGACATAACACACACCAGAGACACTTCCTGAAGCACCACAAATAACATGGCCCTTCTTCATAAGGCTGTTATATCCAGGAACAGGAAACATAACTGACTTTTCTAACACAGAGAAGAAGGCAGACACTTAAACAAAATGCTAAAATGGTGGAATTTGTCACAAATGAAAGAACAAGATAAGGCCATGGCCAGAGAACTAAATAAAACATATATAAATAACATGCCTCATGGAGAATTTAAGGCAAGCAATCATAAGGATAGTTACTGGTCTTGAGAAAAGAATAGAAGAAAACAGTGAGACCCTTAATACATATAGAAGAGTTAAAAAGGAATCAGTGATAAAGAATTCAATTACCAAGATTGGAAACAGACTTGGTGCAATGAACACCAGGCTGGAGGAAGAAGAGGAATGAATTAGTGATGTAGAGGACAAAATGACAGAAAATAATGAAGCTGAACAAAAGAAAGAAAGAATTTCACAACATGAGAATACACGTAGAGAAATAAGTAACTACTGCAAAACATAATAAAATTCATATCATAAAAGTCCCAGAAGAAGAAGAGAGAGAAAGGGGGTCAGAAAGTTTATTTGAAGAAATAACAGCTGAAAAGTTTCCTGATCTGGGGATGGAAACAGACATCCAGATCCAGGAGGCATGGAAAACTACTATTAAAATCAACAAAAGGAGAAGTGTCTGTTCATGTCTTCTGCCCATTTTTTGATGTGATTATCTGTTTTGTGAGTGTTAAGTTTGAGGAATTCATTATAGCTCTTAGATATCAGACCTTTGTCTGTACTGTCATTTGCGAATATCTTATCCCATTCTGTGGGTTGCCTGTTTGTTTTGTTGACTGTTTCCTTTGCTGTGCAGAAGCTTTTTATCTTGATGAAGTCCCAAAAGTTCATTTTTGCTTTTGTTTCCTTTGCCTTTGGAGACATATCCTGAAAGAAGTTGCTGTGGCTAATGTCATAGAGGTTACTGCCTATGTTCTCCTCTAGAGTTTTGATAGATGCCTGCCTCACAGTGAGGTCTTTTATCCATTTCGAATTTATCTTCATGTATGGTGTAAGGGAATGGTCAAGTTTCATTCTTCTACATATAGCTGTCCAATTTTTCCAGCACCATTTATTGAAGAGACTGTCTTTTTTCCCCTGGATATTTTTGCCTGTTTTGTCAAAGATGATTTGACCATAGAGTTGTGGGTCCATCTCTGGGCTCTCTATTCTATTCCACTGGTCTATGTGTCTGTTTTTGTGCCAGTACCATGCTGTCTTGGTGATCACAGCTTTGTAGTAAAGTTCGAAATCAGGCAATGTGATGCCCCCAGCTTTGTTTTTCTTTTTCAACATTTCTTTAGCAATTCGGGGTCTTTTCTGGTTCCATACAAATTTTTGG
>CM052797.1:19209306-19287488 GCA_028533885.1 Nasua narica
CCCCCCCCCCCCCCCCCCCCCCCCCCCCCCCCCCCCCCCCCGAGCCTGCTGGTGGGTATTGAGAAGGGCACGTATTGCATGGAGCACTGGGTGTGGTGTATGAACTATCAATCTTGTAACACTGAAAAATTAAAATAAACATATTTGGGGAGAAAAAAAATGATATATACCTCTATATCCTGACTAGCACATTTAAATAAACTGGGTTTTAGTTTAAAAAAAAATAAGATGTTAGTCAAAAAATAAAAGAAAATTTTTAAAAAATTAAAAATTATATTGCACACGTAAATGAGACCATAAGATAATTGACTCTCCCCGCTTGACATATTTCACTCCGCATAATCTCTTCTAGTCCTGCCCATGTTGATACAAAAGTTGGATATTCATCCTTTCTGATGGAGGCATAATATTCCATTGTATAGATGTACCACAAGAAAATCATGGAGGGCATTGTGAAAAGGAAGGGAAGGGTGAATGGGGGGAAATCGGAGGGGGTGATGAACCAGGAGGGACTGTGGACTCTGAGCATCAAACTGAGGGTTTTGGAGGGGAGGGGTGGGGTGGGCGAGCCTGGTGGTGGATATTGAGAAGGGCACGTATTGCATGGAGCACTGGGTGTGGTCCATGAACATTCAGTCTTGTAAAACTGAAAAATTAAAATAAACAGGGTTCTTGGTGGATCATTGGGTTAAAGCCTCTGCCTTTAGCTCAGGTCATGATCTCAGGGTCCTGGGATTGAGCCCTGCATTGGGCTCTCTGCTCAGCAGGGAGTCTGCTTCCCCCTCTCACTCTGCCTGCCTCTCTGCCTACTTGTGATCTCTCTCCTCTCTGTCGAATAAAATACATAAAATCTTTAAAAAATATAATAAAATAAAATTAAATTAAAAATAATATAAAATAAAATAAAATATGATATAATAAACATATTTGGGGAGAAAAATATATATATAATGAAATACTGCTGTGAATTTTAATTAAAAAAATTAAAAAATATAGAAAAGAGAAAAAAATAAAGACAACTAAAAAAAAGAACTATCTTTGAGAGACTAAAAATTCATGGGGAAAAAAGCCATGAATTCTATGTGTTGTAATCCCTAGCACTGACATTTTGCAGTGCTCATTGATCAGTAAACTTGGTATTGACTGGATGTTCTTGCTGATCTTCTGAGGGAGGGACCTGTTACCGTGATTCTCAAATGTCTTTGCCCAAGGCAGAATTTCACTGTTCTTTCAAGGGGCCAGGGTAAGCAGTCTGCTCTGGTTTGTAGCTTTTTTTTTTTTTTTTCCTGAAAGCTTTCCATTCAGCTTTGGAGGACAAGAATGAAAATGGTGGCCTCCTAATCTCTGGCCCCAGAGGAGCTGAGAACTCAGGGCCCCATTCCTCAGTGAGCCCTCTGAGAAAAGCATTTAATCACTCCTGTCTCCCTAATCTCCGGCTGCACTCCATGCTCACCCAGCCTGGGAAAGCATTTTTCTATCTCTGGCACAGGGCCCCCCTTTTGAGTCTCCAAACCCAGCCAACTCCTGTGGTGCACTCCCACACTGCTCCTCTTGGGGGAAGAAGAGGAGTTTCTGCAGATCTGTTGTTTTTTGTGTCCCTACCCGAAGAATAGTGGCCTGACTGTGCCATGGATCATGGTTTATGGCAACACCTAGCTGTGAGCCCACTCTTTGGCTTTGTCTTTGCACCTGGCTTCCCTGCTCTGATACTTGGGAGCTCTGCCACACTCAGGCATCCCTGGTCTTTCTTTGACTCTGAGGGTCCTGAAACCACACTGTCCCAGTGAGGGTTTCACCCTCTGCTTAGTTACTTGAGTGACATCTCTCAGCAGAGCAGACTTCTAAAAGTTCTGATTTTGTGTTCTGCTGCTCTATCAATTGCCAATAGTCAACGAATGGAGGCTCCCTCCCTCTGCAGTCTATCTTCCCAAATATTGCCTCTGATTCACTACTCCGCATGTCCTTCCTTCCAGAAAGTGGTCGATTTTCTGTTCATAGAATTGCTGCTATTCTTTTCTTTGATCTCCTGCTGAGTTTGTAGGTGTTCAGAATGGTTTGATAACTATCTAGCTGAATTCCTGGCACCAGAGGAAAGTTAAGTCTCCTATTCCTCTCCCATCTTTCTTCCCCCTCTCTCCTGTAGAATTACTGTTATAAAAATTGTGTCATTATTCATTACACCTTGATTGATTGATTGGTTGGTTGATTTAGAATGACAGAGAGAGCATGCAAGTTGGGGGGGGGGGTGCAGAGGAGAAGAGAGTGAATGTTAAGTAGGTTTCTGGCAGAGTATGTTACCTGACACTGGGTCCCATTCACAATCTTGAGATCATGACCTGAGCCAGAACTGAGTTGGACGCTTAACCAACTGAGCCACCCAGAAGCACCTACAGTTTCCATTTTTAAAATAATTACTTTTATTGATATTTTCTACTTGATGACATATACTTCTCATACTTTAAATATTTCATCATGTTTTCCTTCAAGTCTTTGAAATAAGTATAACAGCTGACTTTATGCTTTTGTCTACTAACATCTAGGATTGCTCTGGAAGAGACAATCTTTATTTTCTGTTTTTTCTTTTGTCCACAGTACATATTTTCCTTTTTATTCATTTGTATTACGCTGTTGTTGTTTGTTGTTGTTGTTAAAAACTAAGTAACATGTGACAACTCTGGAAATTATAAACCTTCTCATTGTTTATTGTTGTCAATATTTCTTGTCGCTACTGTTTATTTAGTGACTTTCCTGAAGGATTTTTTTTTTTTGAGATTTTATTTATTTAACACAGAGAGAGAAAGCATGAGCAGGGGGAGGATCAGGGGTAGGATCCAGAGGTGAGGGAGAGTCAGGCTCCCCACTGTGTAAGGAACCCAACATGGGACTCGATCCCAGAATGCTGCGATCATAACCCAAGGTGAAGGCAGACACCTTACCAACTGAGCCCCGCCCCCAGGCTCCCCTGAACTGGTTCTATAGAGTGTGTATTATTTGCCATCTCTGGCTGCTGCAGACTTTGTCACTTAACTTAGTGGCTAGCTGATGATTGGACAGAGACTTCATTAAATGACAGTTTTCCATCTTTTGCTAATGGGCTTTGTCCAGGTGTTGGGATACACCTTCATTCCCTGACTTTTTACCCTTTCACTTTCTGTTTGTGCAGAACTTCAAGGTTAGTCACAAGTAATATATTAAGACTTTTTCAAGTATTTTCTGAGCATGCATATTGCCCTGCACATGCCCTTCTGGATCACTAAGAATTTTAAGAACCCTTCTAAATTATATCCTATTTCATTTACCAGATTTTATTTATTTTTTAATAATAAATATTTATTTATTTATTTTTCCCAAATACTTCTATTTTATTTTTTCAGTGTTACAAGTTTAATTGTTCATGCACCACACCCAGAGCTCCATGCAATACGTGCCCTCCTCAATACCCACCACCAGGCTCGCCCAACCCCCCACCCCCTCCTCTCCAAGACCCTCAGTTTTTGCTCAGAGTCCACAATCTCTCACGGTTCATTTTTTAAGTTTTGGTCCGCCCTTAGTTCCCCCAACTGGTATTGCCAACTTGGGCACATGCAATGTTAAACAAACACTGTTTTTTGTTTCTGATAAAAAAAAAATACATTGGCAATAGGGTATTCTCTCTAGCTTTTGTTCACATGAAATAAAGATAATCCATGTAATGGGTATTTTCCAGGGAGCTGTCTGATAAAATAGTGACAGTTACCTAGGAATGTAGTTTTGGGTGAAGTTCAAAATCCATTCTTAACCTCCAGTGGGTGCTAGAATGTTGATGTTCACAGCTACATATGTTGCAAAGCTGCTAAATTTCAACGCTATGCTGGAGTTTAGGAGAGGGAAATGGGAATAAGGCATGTTAGAATGACACAAATTTATTGTTCTTACTGAGATTAATTATTTTTTTAATGAATGTTTCTTCCATTATTACAAGTCTTTGGTTAATTTCCAAAATTCTGAAAAGGCTTATTTTGATAAATTTTGCCATGTTCTCATTGCTATTATGAAGGAACGGATTTTCAGAGGTTCTCAGTCTGTTATTCCAGAATGCTTCTTTTCTACTTAATTTTTTCTTTTTTTTCCTTTTTTCTTTCTTTTTTTTCTACTTAATTTTAATGGGTTATTTAGTGGCATATGAAATTCTGCATTATTTTTTCTTTAACACTTAAAAGATTTTACTTCATTCATTTCTTGCTTGAATCGTTTGTGAATAAAATCCATTGTAATTTTTATCCTTATTCTTTATAGGTAAAATTTTGTTTTCTGTGGTATCCATTAACATGATCTGGCTTTATCTAGCTTGAATGTAATATGCATAGATGTATTTCCTTTCATTTGCTATTTATATTGCTTGTTGTTCTCTTTGTTTCCTGGACGTTGGTTTGTTGTTTGTGCTGCTGTGTAGATCTTGGCTCCTGTGACTTGGGTAGGGTACTGGATTTCTCAATTATGCAATAGGAAGCATCGTACTTAATAAACTATATTTATAAATGTGGAATTAAAAGCAAATTGGAGGGGCGCCTGGGTGGCTCAGTGGGTTAAAGCCTCTGCCTTTGGTTCTGGTCGTGATCTCAGGATCCTGGGATCGAGCCCCACGTCAGGCTCTCTGTTCAGCAGGGAGCCTGCTTCCCCCTCTCTCTCTGCCTGCCTCTCTGCCTACTTGTGATCTCTCTCTCCCTCTCTCTGTCTGTCAAATAAATAAAATCATTAAAAAAAAGCAAATTGGATATGGCAATGGATAATTAAAAAGCTTAGCAGAATAGCCTAAAATATAGAAGCAGAAGAATTCAGACCATTTGGTCTATTCAAAGGTATATTTGTGGTGAGCTCTATAGGATGAAACTCCATCCATCAGAAATATGCTAGGATGGGACTCAGAGGTAGATGCTAGTCATCAAGGCACAACCTCACATTATGTTTAAAACTGTACTTTTTTAGGAAAATGAGGTTTTCAGTCTACTAACTTTGTGGATTTCCTTTCTAAGAGCAACAGTTATCTGATGGGCTGAGACCTTGGGAAGATTTTGTAAAGCTTGAATGCCTTCAAGATATGCATGCTCTCGATATTTTCATGGTACAAAACCAGACCTCCTGGCTTTCTTGCTATCCCTCCAACAAAACTCTTCCTTCTTCATAGACAGTTTTTCCCTTATTCCCTTGAGAAAGAACAGAACATGGTCTGACATAAAACCATGAGCTCCTTCTACCTCTTCCTTTTTTTTTTTTTTCACATTTAGCTTTTGGCTTAAGGGTTCTAAGATTCCCTGTATAAGTGGAAGTGGTATGAGGAAATGCACTCTGATAATAAATAGCCTCACCCGTGCCCTGATATGAAGCTGCATATTAGGCAAGTAACAAGACCTGCAGATGACATCATGAAAAAAAAAAAAAACAGCTGAAACAAAGAACTGTTCTGGGCATAAGGATCTGAGCTATATCCTAGAAGCCTTTCTGTCCGTGACAAACAACTGTTTGCTAGAGACCTTTTTATGATAAGGGTGGAAACAAGCTCTAAAGACATGCTCCATGATTTATCATAATACAGGATGGAACTTTAAACATGTGTCTAGTATTCAAATAAGTAGGTGACTTTGATGAAGCAAGCTTTTTGTGCATATTTTAGTTACTAAGGATAAAGCTGGTAATAGGCACTACCAGGTAGAAGATAGTATGTGAGAGATGAGAGGAAAAGAAGTTAGCTTCTGTTTGGGCTGCAAAAGGTCTGCAGGTATTTCTGAGAAAACCAAGTAGTTCTCTTTCTGTCTGCAGAAATTGGGGTACATTGGGAGGAGAGCTGCGGCTTAGCTGTGATCTCTCCCTGCCCCTCCACCCACATTAATCCTGGCTTCTTTCTTTTCTTTTCTTTTTATAAAAAGACTTATTGAGATATAATTCACATACTGTACAATGTACCTACCTAGAGTATACAATTCTGCGATTTTAAGTATATTCACAGAGTTGTGAAACCATTACCACAATCATTTAAAATACAATTTAAAATAAACAGAATATTTACAACAATAACAAAAAACACATAATATTTAGCTTTTACCTCTGTGTCCCTCATCTTCCTCAGTCTTGAGCAATCTTATGACCTTGAGCAATCTTATGTCTCTATGGATTTAGTATTCTGGATATTTCATATAGATATGATCATATAATATATGAACTTTTATGACTAGTTTCTTCCACTTATCAAAATGTTTTGCCACACTGTTTTCCTAGTGGTTGCACCATTTATCACCCCCACCATTAGCACGCAAGAGCCCCAATTTCTCCAAAACCTCATCAATACTTGTTATTTTCTGTAATAAGTGTGAGATGTTACCTCACTGGCATTTTAACTTGCATTCCCTTAATAGTAATATTGAACATTTTCTGGGCTTATTAGCCATTTGTGCAGTTTCTTTGAAGAAATGTCTATCAACTATTTGGCCATTTCTTAAAGTTTTGGGGTTTTCTTTGTACCATAACTCGTAAAGAGTTGTTCGCATAACTCTTATTGCAGAAAATTATTCAAAAAACTTTAAGGAATTGTTTCTTTTTTTTTTCTTTTTTTTCTTTTTTAATTATATATTTATTTATGTATTATATGCTTATATTTTCCCCCAAATATGTTTATTTTATTTTTTCAGTGTTACAAGATTGATTGTTCATGCACCACACCCAGGGCTCCATGCAATACGTGCCCTTCTCAATACCCACCACCAGGCTCGCCCACCCCTCTCACCCCCCTCACCTCCAAACCACTCAGTTTGTTGCTCAGTGTCCACAGTCTCTCCTGGTTCATCTCTCCCTCTGATTTCCCCCCATTCACCATTCCCTTCCTTCTCATGATGCCCTCCATGATTTTCTTTATGGTCCATACATAAGTGAGACCATAAGATAATTGACTCTCTCCGCTTGACTTATTTCACTCCACATAATCTCTTCTAGTCCTGTCCATGTTGATACAAAGGTTGGATATTCATCCTTTCTGATGGAGGCATAATATTCCATTGTATAGATGTACCACATCTTCCTTATCCATTCATCTCTTGAAGGGCATTTTGGTTCTTTCCACATTTTTGCAATTGTGGCCATTGTGGCTATGAACATTGGGGTACATGTAGCCCTTCTTTGTACTGCAACTGCTTCTTTGGGGTAAATACCAAGTAGTGCAATTGCAGGGTCATAGGGTAGCTCTATTTTTAATTTCTTGAGGAATCTCCACACTGTTTTCCAAAGTGGCTGCACTAACTTGCATTCCCACCAACAGTGGAGGAGCGTTACCCTTTCTCCACATCCTCTCCAGCATTTGTTTCTACTCCTAAACGTCCCACCTGTAACTATGGGCCACCTCAGATGGAATGGGCAGAAGTCCATGGTGCAGATATAGTGGAAGTAGAAGGTCCTAGAAACATATGAATTAATATGGGTGATCAGTTACAGTTCCATGTCAAGTGAATGATTAAAGACCTGTGGAAATGAGAAGATATAAGGAAATATGAATTTAAAAATATAACTAATATAGGGGCGCCTGCTTCCCCCTCTCTCTGCCTGCCTCTCTGTCTACTTGTGATCTCTCTTTCTATGTCAAATAAATAAAATCTTTAAATATATATATAACTAATATATGCAAAGCTGTAGTAATCAAAACAATATGGTACTGGCACAAAAATAGACACATAGCTCAAGAGAATATAATGGCTAAGAAATGTGGTGGGAATGTAAATTGGTACAGTTGTTGTAGAAAACAGTATGGAGGATCCTTAAAGAATTAAAAGTAGAACTACCGTAGGGACATCTGAATATCTCAGGTGGTTCAGTGTCTGCTTTCAGCTCAGATCATAATCTCAGGGTCACAATTTGACCCCGTTTGAGGGGAGGGAACATGAACTATACCTCTTTGGGGGAATAATGCCAAAGCATACATAGTGATTTTTTGTATTCTTACACTGTTGGTGGGAATGGAAGTTGGTGCATCCACTTTGGAAAACAGTGTGGAGATTCCTCAAGAAATTAAAAATAGAGCACCCTATGATCCTGCAATTGCACTACTGGGTATTTACCCCAAAGAAGCAGATGCAGTACAAAGAAGGGTCACATGTACCCTAATGTTCATAGCAGCAATGGCCACAATCGCCAAACTGTGGAAAGAGCCAAGATGTCCTTCAACAGAAGAATGGATAAAGAAGATATGGTCCATATATACAATGTATATACAATGGAATATTACTCATCCACCAAAAAGAATGAATACCCAACTTTTGTATCAACATGGATGGGACTGGAGGAGATTATGCAGAGTGAAATGAGTCAAACAGAGAAAGTCAATTATCATGTGGTTTCACTTATGTGTGGAGCATAAGGAAAACCATGGAAGACATTGGGAGAAGGAAAGGAAGGATGAATTAGGGGAAATTGGAGGGAGAAATGAAACATGAGAGACTGGGGACTCTGAAAAACAAACTGAAGGTTTTGGAGGAGAGGTGAGTGGGAATTTGATTGAGCCTGGTGGTGGGTATTAAAGAGAACATGTATTGCATGGAGCACTGGGTGTGGTGTTGAACAATGAATCTTGAAACACTGAAAAAAATTAAATTAAAAACAAATAAACTGATATTTGAGACGAGAAAGATGATCATCTATCTTTGATGTTGACAAAATATTGAGTTACTCAGCTGTCCTCACTAAGTTGTGAGGTAAACTACATGATTCCTGAGCCAGCAGCTTGAAGGAAAGACTTTGGGCAATAGAATCTTAGTTCTGAAGTTGGCAGCTATTTCCTAGAGTTAGTAAAATACCATAAGAAAGAGATTAGGTAAGAGCAGACCGATTTGAATGAAGGAAAAAATGTGGGGACAGAAATTAGATTTTAAATTATTTTTTAAAGAAAATGGTCAATAAAATCCACTGATTGTTTGACATACCTTACCAAAAATATCAAAAAGTTGTTGTCTTTCTCCTTTGTGTTCCTAAGTGATTTAATATACCCCTCTCTCCCTTTTATTTTGGAAGAGAAAGCCCCAGGGATGACAACACAAAGAAACAGTTAATTGGGAAATTCTCAAAAGTGATTGTGGGTATGGATCCTGGTACAGCAATTTGATTAGAAGCGCATAAATGAGAATTTTACTGAGTTTTTAAGATAGTTAATCATTATGTCTCTTCAGGAATGAAAACAACCATTAAGTACAATTATTTTTGAAAATAGTTTGTCATTTTCTTATGAAGTTAGACATACACTTACAATAAGCATTGGCAAGCCAAGTCCCAGTTATGTACAGTAGAAATTAAACTATATCCACAGAAAGATTTTTTTTAAATATTCATGGTGTTATTCTTTGTATTAGCCCCAATCCAGGCACAACCCAAATGTCCTTCAACAAGTAAATAGATAAACACATGGTTATGTTTTTATAAAACAGAGTACCGCTCCACAATAAAAGGAAATGGTACTGACATATGTCACAGCATAGATGACTATTAAAGACATATACTCAACAAAAGAGCCTAGAATAGATCATATACTGTGATTCCACTCGTGTGAAACTGTGGAAAAGACAAATTCAAACTAGTAACAGAAAGACAGGGAGTCAGAGAGCCCAGTATATTATCTGAGAAGGTCCCACTCTTATATGAAGTTTTAGATAGGCTAGGGAAGAAAAAAGGTAATAGTGAATTGAACAAGAAGCACCCCACCCTCAGGAGGACATTTTCTCATGTTCAAGATCTTTACTCAGCTTTTGTCCTTTTCTGAGATCACTGCATGGAAATATATATTTTTATTTTCCTATCAGCTCCTCTATACCACTAATTGCCACATTTGCCTCATATATAGTTGCCACATTACACATTGAAAATGGCACACACAAAGGCCCTGAGTACACCTCTTTCTAAAGGGCTATTTTTGGGGCACATGAGTGTCTCAGTGGGTTAAAGCCTCTGCTTTTGGCTCAGGTCATGATCTCAGGGTCCTGGGATTGAACCCCTCATCGGGCTCTCTGCTCTGCAGGGAGCCTGCTTCCCCTTCCCCTCTCCCTGCCTTTCTGCCTACTTGTGGTCTCTCTCTCTCTCTCTGTCAAATAAATAAATAAAATTAAAAAAAAAAATAACGGGCTATTTTCCTGGAATACACACACACACACACAGGGAAAATCATATGATACATATAGTCATCATATACATATATATGATGAGTATATGCAATATATATCTAAATAAATAAAAGTATATATTTTATACTTAAATATATCTATCTAAATAAGTATTATATATTTATCATATATGTATGCATTACTTATGTATTTATGAATATTTATGTATTATTTTATATATACTTTAAATATGTTTGTTATTTATTAATATATTAAAATAAGCATTCTATAATAATAGAATACAATGCAATTATATTGTGATGTATATTATGTTAAAAATTATATATTATTATTTATTATGTGTATTTATATATAGGAAACTGCCTTACATAGCCCTTTATGCTCATGTTACATCTGAGGAATTGAAGTTTGAGTTCTATACTCTGGTATGTACAGATAACTATGTACAGATAGCCAATTTTATATATTTTTAAATACTTTCATTGAGATATAATTCACATAACATATAGTTCACCCATTTAAAACATATAATGCCATTGTTTTTAGTATAGTCACAGCTATGTGCAAATCACTACGACAGTCAATTTTAAAACATTTCAACACCACACAAAATCACTGTCTGTTTTAGCTATTAGCCTCAACCCTAAGCAAACCCTAGTCTATATTCTGTATCTACAGATTTGCCTATTCTGGACAATTCGAATAAATTAATACATGGTGTTTTGTGATGGACTTCTTTCACTTAGCATGCGATGCTTTTGTGGTTTTTCCATGTTGTAGCATGTATCACTCCATTACTTTTTATGCCAAAATAGTATTCTATTGTTCATATATACCACATTTTGTTGATCCCATTACGTTAACTTTGAATGGCTAAGACGCTTCAGTTCTATGTAGACTTACAGAAGACCTAGAAGAGCGAGAGTACTTCAGGAACAGGGAAGGAAACTGTGTCTAAACTATCACTACCCAGGGACGCCTGGGTGGCTCAGTCAGTGAAGCGTCTGTCTTTGATTCAGGTCATGATCCCAGGGTCCTGGGATCCAGCCCTGCATCAAGCCCTGGATTGGGCTTCCTGCTCAATGGAAAGCGTGTTTCTCCCTCTGTCTGCCACTCCCCCTGCTTGTAGGTGCTCTTTCTCTATCTCTGACAAATAAATAAATAAGATCTTTAAAAAGACTGAAAAAATAAACTATCACTACTCAGAGAAAAATAAATATGATTTATATTCCCTGCAACCTAAATTTCTCATTTTAGGCTTCTACAAAGCTATACAAGTTAAAGATAGATTGCTTGGAATATGTTGGGCAATACAACAAGAGATAAGATAAAATATTAAAATTAGGGTTAATAAGAGAGGCTGTTCTTGAATTGATAAAACCTTGGCATGTGGGAGTAACAAGAAACAGTGTTACCCTCTTCACTTGGAGGGGTCTTTTCAAATTCCAGATTCTGTGCCATGTTCATAGTGGGCAGCAGGTGTTCTCAATATTACCTCCGGTAGACTGAAGAGAATGGAGAGGATGATAGGATCTTTGTTTCTTGTCATTAAGCCAAACCCTGGATGGGACTTACTTCTCTGTCATAAACAATCAGATAACTGTAAAAAAATTGTGAGACAATTGTTTTTAAACATTGTAAGTAGGGAGCTTACAATTTGATCCTAGAGAGGAAAATAAACAAACATTTGATCCACACTGTGCCTGCAGGCACTTAACTGCAAAGAAGAGAGAAAGGGGCATCCCAACCAACAGCATAATCACTCCGATAAGAGAGGGCAAAGGTCAGCACTCATAAGGGTGAGATGGCTGGGATTTATGGCATACAGTACCAAAAGAAAGAAAAATATGTAGGAAAAAATCTCCAGAAATCTGCACAATGGTCCCATTAAGTCTGTTGCTACAACAAGAATATGTGGGCAAAGACCAACCATGAACTGTAACATGAACAACTAAACATCATGCAGAGGTGGAATACATTCCAGTACAGACCAGGCAGATTGGAATGACTTCATTTAATGAAAAAATATTCAGGGACAACCCAAAAAGACCACTCATTAATAATAGGATCAAACTCTCCCTAGAGTGAAAGTAACTCCAGATCTGCCCTAAAAATGCCTTAAATAAGCTTCAAAATGATTGAGATGATTTAAAACTTACTTAGTTGCCTGTCATAACAAGGCCCAACAGAATCCAGATAACAACACTGTAATACACACACTATTCAGTACTCACTCAATATTACTAAATATGCTAAGAAGCAGGAAAATGTGACCGAAAACTAGGAGAAAAATTTGTCAGTCAAAATAGACCAAGAAACAATGGCATTAGCAGATAAGAATTTTTAAATGGATATTATAAATGCTGTTAATTTTTTTCCCAAATACTTTTATTTTAATTTTTCAGTGTTACAAGATTAATTGTTAATGCACCACACCCAGTGCTCCATGCAGTACGTGCCCTCCTCAATACCCACCACCAGGCTCGCCCAACCTCCCACCCCCTCCCTTCCAAAACCCTCAGTTTGTTGCTCAGAGTCTACAGTCTCTCATGGTTCATTGCCCCCTCCGATTTCCTCTCATTCACCCTTCCTTTCCTTCTCACAATGTCCTCCATGATTTCCTTAAATGCTGCTAATTTTTTTAATGATTTTATTTATTTATTTGACAGAGGGAGAGAGATCACGAGTAGGCAGAGAGGCAGGCAGGGAGAGGGGAAGGCAGGCTCCCGACTGAGCAGAGAGCCCAATGCAGGGCTTGATCCCAGGACCCTGACATCATGACCTTAGCCAAAGGCAGAGGCTTAACCCACTGAGCCACTCAGGCACCCCTAAATGCTGTTAATTTTTATACACACATGATATTACAGCATATTCTAAGGAATCTACAAAATACCCACTAGAATTAAGCAGTGAATTTAGCAAGGTGCAGTGCACAAGGTCAAAATAAAAAAAAAAAAAAACCTTAATTGTATCTCTTATTTACTACCAGCAAGCAATTTGAAAATAAAATTTTAAAAACTACACCACTTATAGTAACAGAAAAGAAAACACATGAAATCAGGATATATTTTAACAAAATATTCACAAGATTTTGGCACTGAAAACTATAAAACATTGCCATGAAAATTTAAAGAATCTAAATAAATGGAAACATAGCAGGTTCATGGACCGAAAGACTCAATATTGTTAAAATATAAAGTTCTCTTCAAGAGAATATATAGGCAAAACACAAACCAAATCAAAATAAAAGCAATATTTTTAAGTTTTTATTTAAATTTCAATCATTTAGCATACAGTTTTAGGTGCACAATACAGTGTTTCAACACTTCCATACAACACCCAATGCTCATAACAAATGCATTCCTTAAGCCCCATCACCTATTTAACCCATCTTCCCCCCCTCCATTTTGGTAATCACCTGTTTGTTCATTAGGGTTAAGGGTCTGTTTCTTGGTTTCTCTCTTTCTCTCTCTCTCTTTCTCTCTCTCTCTTTTTTTTCCTCTTTGAAATTATGAGATATCACCTCACACCTATCATTATACACTCAGTCATAAGAAAGTAAAATCTTTCCACTTGCAACAACATAGATGGACTTAGAGATTATTGTGCTAAGTGAAATAAATCAGTCAGAGAAAGACAAATACCATCTGATTTCACTCAGATGCAGAATTTAAGAAACGAATGAACAGCAGGATTTTTGCAGAAAATAACAGTCTGATTTTAAAATTTGTTTGGAAATGCAAAGAAACTAGAGTAGCCACAACAATTTTGGGGGAAAAATTCAAAGTTGGAGGATTCACATTGATTTCAAGTTACTATAGAGCTAACTGATAAAGGAAGTGTGTATTTAATTAAGGATAAACTTTTAACTCAATGGAATAGTTTGGGGAGTTGAAACATAGATTCAACAATGGAGTGCTGAGAGTACTGGGTGCAAGAATACAACTGATCATATAATGTATAGAATTTGTATACTGGGCTTTCCAGCAGAAATATGTTACCCAGGCCTGCAAGTATGTGCTTTGTTCCTAGGAATAAAGTTCTTACTAGGTACATAGGGAGGGGGGCAAAATGAGAGGTGACAGACTAGTTGGGAAGGATCTTTTTTTTAAAAAAAAGATTTTATTTATTTATTTGACAGAGAGGAGAGAGATCATGAGTAGGCAGAGAGGCAGGCAGAGAGGGAGGGAGAAGCAGGCTCCCTGCTGAGCAGAGAGCTCAATGCGGGGCTCCATCCCAGGACCCTGAGATCATGACCTGAGCTGAAGGCAGAGGCTTAACCCACTGAGCCACCCAGGTGCCCCTGGAAGGATCTTTTAAGATCAAGTGCATCTTTATGGAGTTGTATGAGCACATTCCTAGCATCTGTATCTCTCTGATGGAAGCCACATCAAGCAGTTAGAAGAGAAATGAATCATAGGTACTTAGGAGTTCCACTACTGTTTTTCTTTCATGCCTATTCATCCATCCAAATTGATTACACTGATTGTATTTTTCTTATCTAAAAGCACAAGCTTAGATTTATTATCATTTCATTTATATGCCCCACTTTGCACACTAATTATCTGCACAGTTTTAAATGTTTGGTACTGTTCTTTTATTGGGGTGCAGACGTTCGTTTTCCTAGAATTAACCTCAGTATTTTTGTGGCTTAATAAGTAGAGAAAAAAAGAGCCTGGAATTTGGCAATGCTTACGTTAAGACATTGGAGGTGAGTAATGGCTTCATAAAGATGGAATTAAGAAAACAGATGTATCTTAGAAAGCTTTGCCCAGATCAAGAAATGTGAGCAGTGTTCCGTGTCAGCTGCTTTTCTGCTGGTTTACGTTCTGACACTGTAGGGACTGAGGATTCTATGGAAACTCTCTTGCTTCACAACCAGCAACTCTGGCTAATGAAACTCTGAGTTATTAGGGTTGGACATAGGTAACAGGGGATGCTGAAATAGATTGTGAGTGATCAGTTCATGATAAATGAGATTTTAACTGAGATGACACCTAGAGTTCCAGATGATTTTTAGGATGATTTTGGCAGGAAATGATGTGGCAAGAAAATATAATTATACTCCTTTAAGCTGTGTGCTCTTCCAGCTGTTTTTCACTATCTCAGACTTTTAGTCCTAGATACTACTGAACAATAAGATCCTATAAATCCTAATTTATAATTTGTTATAAGAAATTAGAGGATATTTGAAGTGTGACTGAGGAGAAATCACTACAATATGGCTTAAAGAGATGTCGGGGCTGAGGGAGTCCTATATGTCCCAGGATGTTTCTGGAGTCTGCACAAAATGATAGTTGTTGTTTGAGGGCTTGCATGGTAACCACTACGGGACCACTACTGTCCCCTCATAACATAGAACCAACCTGCCTCACTGATCCTCAGTCTCTGCCAGTCTAATCGCTCCTTGATCATATAAGAACATGACTTCACAACTAGCTTCTACCCTCTTGTCTTCTTTATGTGCTAATTGGGCATAGAGGTCACCCTTGCTGTATGGCATTCTTAGGGAGAGTGCCAATTGAATGGAAAGCACATTGAACATTATGATGAGAGAGAAGGGGAATGACACAAAGAAAGAGCATAAAGTATTGTAGAAATAAAATTCTTACTAAATAAAATGCAAAAAAAAAAAAATCCACAATTTAAGCCTTGAATAGAATTGATGCTGCATTTTCCTGAGGGGTGAGGTCAACACTTGGAGAGTGTAGATATTTTATGAAGGCTAAATGGAAAGAACAGCAATCTCTAAGGGAGAAAAGAAGAAGAAGAAGAAGGAGAAAGAAGGAGAAGGAGAAGAGGAGAAGAAGAAGGAGGAGGAGGAGGAGGAGAAGGAGAAGGAGAAGGAGAAGGAGAAGAAGAAGAAGAAGAAGAAGAAGAAGAAGAAGAAGAAGAAGAAGAAGAAGAAGAAGAAGAAGAAGAACTGTTTCTTTCCTCATTCCAGGTCCCCAGCTCCCTGAAAAGGTTTCTGCAAAGCTAAGAATATAGTTTGGAGATATGCTGTATCATTTTGTTTTTTAAAACAAAGAAGAAAATTTTATGTTCTTCACAAAGGTAGGCAGTCATGTGAACCTGAGGTTTTATTCCTCAGACCACAGGGGTGAAAGAGCAGGTATGAGTGTACAGGGTGAGTAGGCAATCTTCTGTGTGGGAGCACTGTCTTTGGAGCCCACACTTTTTTTCTGCCCCTCTCCAGGTTATTAATTTCTCTTATGTCCTTCTTTTAGATGGATGCATGGGGAGGCACTATTTTGGTTTTATAAGCCTTTGTGCCTCCCTACTACCCTTCCTTTCCCTCCTCCCCACACTCCACACAAATACTCAAGGTATCTGAAATGCAATATTCTGGTATCTCTATGTAATGGGAGGCCCTGAGATGTATTCACAGAAATGTTCCTATTCTGTCTTCCATGAATGTATTTAACTCTAGAGATTTGGAGCAGTCTGTGTGCTTCTCCTAGTGTGCTTCAAGTAAACCAACTTGAGGGGTGCCTTGGTGGCTCAGTCAGTTAAGTGTCTGGCTCTTTATCTCATTTTGGGTCTTGATCTCAGGGTTGTGAGTTCAAGCCTTATGTTGGGCTCCATGCGGTTCATAGAGCCTACTTAAACAAACAAACAAACAAACAAACAAACTAACAAGATTATTCTTCAGGTCATGGCCAAATATCTCCTATTGGAACAAACCTTCTGCAGGTAACAACAACTAAATAAATACTTTTGGTTTCAAGTATTTAAGTATAACACATATATATTTTAATTATTTCATATGAATCATGTATCAATATGTTAATGCAAATATTATTATTTTATTAATAATAGAATAGTTTTAAAATTATAATGTTAAAATACTTTAAATAGTTTTTTAATTTACCATATAAATAATTTTATTTTTCCCCTTTTAATGATGTTTTCTTTTTTGTTTGTTTTGTTTCAAGTTTTTACTTAAATTCTAATTAGTTAACATATAGTGTTTCATTGGTTTCAGGAGAAGGATTTAGTGATTCAGCACTTTCATACATCACCCGGTGCTCATCACAAGTGGCCTCCTTAATTCCCATCACCCATTTAGCTCATACCCTGCCCACCTCCCCTCCAGCAACCCTCAATTTGTTCTCTATCATTGAGACAAATAATTTTTACATAGAAATATAGGATAAAATGTAAAAACAACTTTTTAAAATCAATGGAGAGCAATCAAAAGCAGGCAGATACTAGAAGGGAGTTAACACATGGTTATGGGGGTATGGTGGTGGATAAGTTCCCCATTGTTTTATGGTTTTTAGCCCAAGTTTTTAGTCCAAGTCTCTTCCTATGAAGGGAAGCTAAAATTCCAAAGGAAAAACCAAACCATCAGTTGTACTAGCATGAAAAATCAGAGGCTAGAATTTAGCACAGTCATATAAGTTAGAAAATGAAGAGGAAGGAAAACAAACTGAGGGTTGCTGGAGGGGAGGTGAGTGGGGGGATAGGGTAACTGGGTGTAGAGCATTAAGGAGGGCACTTGATGTAATGAGCACTGTGTATTATATGCAACTGATGATTCATTAAACTGTATTTCTGAAACTAATACACTATATGTCAATTAAATTGATTTTAAAATTAAAAATATAACTGTCATATGATGCAGTAATTCCACTACTGGGTATTTACTCAAAGAAAGTGAGAACAGTAATCCAAAAACATATATGCACCCTTATGTCTACTGCAGCTTTATTTACAATAGCCAAGGTATAGAAGCAACCTAAGTATCTATCAATAGGTGAATGCATAAGAATGATGTGGTATATATACACAATGGAATATCACACAGCCACAAAAAAGGATGAGATTGTGCCATTTGGACAACATGGATGGACCTAAAGAGTATTATGCTAAGTGAAATAAGTCAGACAAAAACAAATACCATATTATTCCACTCATAAGTGAAATCTTAAAAAAATGAATAAACAAAAAGCAGAATCGGACCTACAAATACAGAGGGAATTCCCCCCTGCCAGAGGGAAATGGGTTGGAGTGGGGAAAAATGGGTGAAGGGGAGTGGGATATAGATGCTTCTAGTTGCGGAATGAATAAGTCAAGGGAATAAGAGGCACGGCAGAAGGAATACAGTCAGGATTCCTGGGTGGCTCAGTCTATTGAGCATCCAATGCTTGATCTTGGCTCAGGTCTTGCTCTCATGATCTTGAGTTCAAGTCCCATGCTGGGCTCTGCCCTGGGCATGGAGCCTACTTAAAAAAAAGTAAAAGGGGTGCCTTGGGTGGCTCAGTGGGGTAAAGCCTCTGCCTTCGGCTGGGGTCATGATCTCAGGGTCCTGGGATTGAGCCCGGCATCGGGCTCTCTGCTTGGCAGGGAGCCTGCTTCCCCCTCTCTCTGCCTGCCTCTCTGCCTACTTGTCATCTCTCTCCCTCTGTCAAATGAATAAATAAAATCTTTAAAATAAATAAATAAAAGAAAAAGAAAAGAAAAATGAATACAGTCAATGATATTGGTATAGCAATGTAATGGGAGAGAGGGTAGCTATCTATACTTGTGATGAACATAGCATAATGTATAAACTTGTTAAATTACCAAGTTGTACACCTGCAACTAATGTAACATTGTGCATCAACTATACTCAAATAAATAATGGGGGGAAAAAGAAAATAAAGAGGTGGTTTCAGAAAGAAAAGAATCAGAGAGAAAAGGGCTAAATCCTGCTCATACTCTCTGTACACCTCTCAGGATGATCCCTGAAATAGGTTCACAGTAAAGACTCTAAGCAATCCAGCAAAGACCCGAACCCAGGCTCCAGATCCTCCCCAGCAGCAGGGGAGATGGAGTTTGTAGTTACTGTTCCGCCAAATTAACAGCCTGCCTTAAACAGATAAATATGTAGATTCAGAAAAATACCACAATCAAGATTGTTTATAATGTATCATTCAAAATGTCTAGGACACAGTCCAAAATTATTCAACATCTGAAGGAACAGGAAAATGTGATGCACACTCAAGAGCCAAGGCAATAAACAGAAATCCAACAAAAACTGACTGAGGATACGATCTTTGGAATGGCCAGGATGACGACTGTGACAGTAATAACTAAAAGGCCTAAGGATTTGCTTCAGGTGCCCTGAAAAACAAAGCATAGCCTCAGGTATGAAGGTTTTGGGTGAAGTGTGACCTTTGCTGCTGTCAGCCCTACTTCTCATTCAAAGCTCTTGATCTCCAGAAGCCTTCCCCAGCTGGGATCTCCAATGGGATGCATAAGGCAGAATACTGCACGAAGTAGAAACCAAAATGTTTTAAACTGAGGATGTCTGAAAACCTTTGTACCCTATCCTGGACCCGGTGACAAAGAGGAGGAAGGGTATATGGTCAGTGGTAGGCAGGTTGAAGAAATGGAGGAAGGAAGGAGGGAAGGAAGGAAGGAAGGAAGGAAGGAAGGAAGGAAGGAAGGAAGAAATGAAGCTCTTTATGCTAGGAGAGATCTTGGTCAAGCATATATTTTCTTGATGCAACATTGATCTTACACACACCTTTGCCTAGGAACCATCCTGATATCTGGGGGAGGTTCATTTGAGGGTGATGAAGCACATGCCTCTGTGTGCTTGTATGTCTCTGTGGGGTGTGTGTGTGTGTTTGCTGACCTGTCCATCTGCCTGAACTCACAGCCCCTAAGTTTTGTGCTTGTCTGTTTCTTGCTTTGGTTTGTTTTTTGTTGGTGCATTTGCTTTTGGTTTTATTTTAAGATAACTATCAAAAAAATGTGTGCTGTAAGTTTAATAATTTTTCACAAGGTGAACACACCTTTGTATCCAGCACCCAGATCTAAATAAACAACATTACCAGCACCTCAGAAGCTCCTGTAGTCTCTGTCATCCCTCCCCACATCATGTCACTGTCCTTTTTAATCTTCCACCAGCACAGAAAGCCAGAGAGGGTTCTCCCCCTTGTCATTCAGTGGGTTCCCTGACCATGCAAACCTGAAAGGGATATTGTAGTCACAAAGGGTTAAAAAAAAGGACATTGATAATTATGGAAAGTAAGCACATCTGTCTCTTTCATTAGAGTACTTAAAAGATTGGTGATGAGATGATTCTGGAAGACCGAATTAACTGAACAGCAAAACAAACAAAAATCCGGTATCTGCATCTGATCACCTCCATTGCTCTCTGACTAGAGGCCCAAATTAGAGGGGCATGGACAGGAATGGGGGTTGGAGGGACTGCTGGCTGGTGTCAAACTCAGTATGGTATAATCCAGAAGGTTCTAATTGCATCTGTCTGAGGAAATCTGGCTTTCAAAGCCATTTTCCTGCAGTCTCCCCACCCCTTCAATAAAGCTCACGTCAGGATTCAAGAAAAAGGGTTGCCGAGGGGAGCAGAGGGTATCCAGCCCCCACCCTCTGTGCAGGGAGCGGTCCTGCTGGAGCCTGCGCAGTTGCCTTGGTGCAATGCAGGGGTATCCTTTGCGCCTGCGCCAGCTCTGGCGGTGGGAGGGGGGGCAGGAGGAGGGAGCAGAGGGGGCTCTAGAGGTGGAGTGTTCGTGTTTTCTTCCCTGAGTGCCTCTCACCCCGCCCCTGAGCTCAGGGTAGCTAATTTATTTTCTGTTCTTACCATCAAAGACAAAGTGTGGCTCTTTTTAATTGCCCTCAATATGCCCAAGAGAAATCTGCCTGCGTGTAACTGAATTTGGGTTTTCACAAATGTGGGGGGCCCTGACATGGGCTCTGAGGGGGTTTGGGCTCAGCAGAAGGTTTACCAGTAAGAAAAGAAAAAGAAGCTGGGGTTTGACAAAGGGTGAATGATGAACTCAGACAGGAATATGACTTTGTACAGGACGGTTTAAAAAAAATCAGAGCCATGAAAAATGCAGGGAAAAGACTGAAAAAGTCCTGTCTAGAAGACCAGGAGTGTGTTGGGGTAAGATGATAAAAGCTTCTGAGTGGGCAGAGGCCATTGTCAGGTCTCCAGGGCAGTGATGCATGTCCCTTAGATTTAACAACATGAAGGTCAGCAGAGACCTTAGTAAGAGTCCTTGGGTGGAGAGATAAGACCAAAACCTCTAAAAGCAAACTGGAAAGCCAATGCTCTGTGACCATATAAGGGTGACCCCCTTCCCTCTCCCTATCCTGTCTTCCTTCTGAGAGGCCCCAGAACATCATTTCCAAAGCAGATTCCTGGTAAAAAAAACTTACTAACCATAAGCGAACATTCTCCTGCTAACTCCCCGCAGTCCTGAGGGAACACATTGGAAACCTCTGACATATTTCGGTGGCTTTAAAGACATTCCATACCAGCTCTATTCTTGCTATGGCAAGGGGCCCAGGGTGGGCTTCGTGGATGGATAGGTCCAACTGGGAACCTAAATAGCAGCAAGTCCCAATGGAAGATATTTCTATGCTTGGGTGGCACAGGAGAGGTGGGAGAACCAAGGACAGCTAATGATACAGTAACCCTCAAACTCATATTTTAAAAATATTTGGTCAATGTTTATTTTGGTGGGTGTGAGCATAAAACCATTCTATATTAAAAAATGCATCTACATGTCTACCATTGAATATGAGGAATGTATTGCATGCTCTGAAAATTCTGTTACACTTCAGTTGATTAGAAACATTTATTTCACAAATGTCCTAATATAACTTAAACTTCCCACAGATAAAAGTGACAAAATGTTTTTTTATTTATCTATCATTCTTAATGTCCTCCATTCTTAATCTCTAATTTCTTAAATTTTTAAAGATTTTTTAAATAAAACTTCCTTACAATCACACAGAATAATAAAACATTTGGAAAATATAATGATTTGCTTGTTCTCATTTGACATCATTTCCTTCCAGAATTTCAGCTTCCTTGTGACCCTGACCTCTAGCGAATACCCAGTGGTTTGCTGACATTGCTGTCAAATAGCAACATGGATATACAAATTGCCCCTAAACGTGTTTAGTTCTATCACATGGGACTGTGATTTGAATTTTCATATAATTCACTGGTATTTCTCATTGTCTTTTGAATATGTTTATGTGTACACTTGAACACAAATTTAAACTGTTTTCCTAACATATCATTCATATTTTCAGTTTCTTCAGAAGTAATCAATTAGAAAAACTCTAAATTGCGATTTTTGCAGGTACCAACAGTTAGAAGTTCTACTAAAAAAAAAAATGCTTACAACAGATTTTTTTCCATTGAGTAAGATCAGCTAAATTCAAAATCATTACAATTGGAGGGAATATTTTTGAAATTGATCATTCTTGTCATATAAAGTCTATTATTTCAGGTAGCTTTTTTTGTTTATTTGGTTTTTTGTTTTGTTTTGTTTTGTTTTGTTTTTGGAGGAGGAAGGCTTTTTGAATGCCGAATTTGTCAGCACATCCTTCATGAACTTCCCTTTTTGGCTTATTTCTGGGGATTCCAAACTGATGGATCCCAAGAAATGAATCCCAAACACATCCAAATTTGCTGCTATTTATTTATTCATTTATCTATCTATCATCTATTTATTTATTGTTATATTAGTCACCATACAGTACTTCATTAGTTTTTGATGTAATGTTCCCATTGATGGGTATTAAGGAGGGCACGTATTGCATTGAGCACGGGAGTCGGAGTTATATGCAATATATATATATATAGATATATATATATGCTTTAAAATGATCTTCATTCTCACTTGAGGGATCTGTTAGGATGGTCTCTACCAATCAGATTACAGCGCCACCTGGCATTCAAAACTGGGAATTCTGGGCAGGAAGCAAACTGCTTCAAAAAATTCCCCAGAATGGCAGGGGAAAATGGTGCTGAATTGAGGGGAGGAGGTAAGAAAAAACTCAGAAAAGGTGCAGAGGGCTGAGAATATAGTGATGAAGGAGGCCAGTGGAGCAAGAACTTGGCAATAACAAAAATAATTCATAGTTACTGCAAACATTCAAATATTTTAGGGTGTATAAATACATTGAGTACTTTGCCAAATTTCCCTGTCATTTGACTTAACAGATACAGTCACTGTTACAAACTGACCAGCATCTACAAAGTGGTTGATGCCTATACAAATATACTCAAAAATGCCTTCATATATACACATGTTGCCTTTAAGTATTTTTGGAATTGATATTTTATAAAATACTAGACAGTTTTCCCATATCACCATATATGGATCTCTGTTTTTGTCATATGTATGATTTCCAGTATTATATGCACCTTATCTTTTTTGTGAGCCAGCTATTTATAGATAAGATCATCTCTAATTTTTCCACTATCACAAACAATGCTGCAGTGGACATTCTTTTTCTTCTTCTTCTTCTTCTTCTTCTTCTTCTTCTTCTTCTTCAGCATATTTACAGAAAAAATAAAATGGTTCTAAGTGTAAGCACATTTCACATTTTGCAAGATATTAAAAATATCTGCCTCAGAAGAGGCTTTTCTGAGGTCACATGAACAGAACAGAGGCTCCAGGGTAGCTGTGCCCTGATCTCAAAAAGGGAATGGTGACTCCTCCCAGTCTTCTTGCTCATTCTAGGCAGCTAATCCCTCGAAGCCCTCCTTGGCTATGGGACAAGGGTGGACTTCTGAGGACAGACCATGTGATTCAGACAAGTAGAGACTGAAATATTCAAACTGAGGCCACTAATTGTGAAATTGAAGCCTTCCAGGGAAAACAAGTTTCATGCCCAAATGTGTACACATTTTGTTCTAGGGAAGCAAGCTTGGCAAGCAATGTGTGGATCGGTTTATTGAGGCAGAATGAAGACAGAAGCAGTAAGAGGGCATCTCTCTATTCTGGAACTTTCTGGTGCCTGTACATTCTTGCTTCCTTACAACATCTTCATTGTGCTGACATTATCCTTTTGCTCAAAAGTCAAGAGAGGGTTTGGGAAGACTATTTATGAGCCTTATAATTTTGTTATGTCCCTTTTTTCTCTTGCTATTTTTATTTCTCCCACTAACCTCATGTTTCCTAAATTGTCATTTTACTTTGTGTCTTACTCTGAAGACCAAAAGGCTCATTCATTCATTTATTTAATGAATATTTATTGAACACCTACTATATATTGAACATTGTCCGAGGGCCTTGAAATGCATCAGTGTAGAAAACCTAAACTCCCTGCTTTAGTGAAGTTTACAATTATTATTTACATATTTATATAGCATGTACAATAAATTATATAGGGGGTAAGAAGGTAATGAATACATTGGGCAAAAAGACAAATATATCAAAGTAAGAGTAATAGAAAGTGCTTGGTTGGGAAGTGCAAATTTCAAAAGTGAATAGGGTGGTTGAGACAGGATTCAGATAAGGAAAATTTGGAGGAGAGATTTAAAGGAAGTGAAAGAGTTAATTAAGCAGGAGCAGAGTGGGGGTTGTTTTAAGAAGAAAGCAAAAGACCTCAAAGAGAGCTCATTTGTCAGGGGAACTGCAAGGGGGGCAGTGTGGCTGCAGCACAGCTGAAGTCAGAAGGGTCATTCATAGCCATTCATGGTGTTTAGGACACTCTGCCTTCCACTGAGTGCAGTAAGCAGCCATTTCAGGGGTTTGAACAGAGGCTGTACAAGTCTGAGTCATCCTGCTGTATTGATGATTATGGGATGGAAGAAGGGAACAGGAAGAAGCAGGAAGACATGTTCAGAGAATACTACAGTCACCCGAATGAGAGACGTTAGGACTTGGTAACCAAGTTTAACCTACATGTCATGTTATGTCTACCTACTACTCAGTTTGATAGAACTGTTAGGTTATGTAAGTTCCTAATAGAAGGTGAAGAGAGAATGTGTTCAGGCTATCTTTACTGTCTGAGTGTGAAAAAATGCTATGCCTTAGGAAGTGTTGAACTAATATTAGGAATAAAAACTTCTCTGTGCTGTCCCAAATTTCTGCTGCCCAAAGAATTCTTGTCTATATAGGGCTCTATCTTGGGGCGGGAGGCTGATGGTTTGTAATATTGGCCAGTATGAAACCAGAATGTTTAAACATGAGTATGTTGGGGAAATGTGGTTCTTAACCTGAGAACAAAGGCACAGTGAAGGGCAGGGTTTGACTTTGAGGGCAGATGTGGGGGAGGGGCCAGCAGGGGGACATGCTCTCTCCAACTGTCCTTCTCTGCTTTAGATCTCTGGTTCTAAATGGACTCATCTTCCGTTTACAGAACCCGCAGAGTTATTAGGCCCTCTTCTCTGCTACTATCCTCACTTCCTATACTTGTGCAATAGAATTTGGAATAAACTCTGCATCTCATTGGTATAGGTGTGTAAAGTTAAAAAAAAACTGATTAACAACAATAGCCTATGATTTAGGAAGCAGAAAAAAACACAAAGGTTAGTTGTGGACTTGTGAACATGCCATCTGAAGGCTGCAAGGGTGAAGAGTTTTGAAGAAATCAGAGTGAATTGAGAATCTCTGTGTAGGAGACCCCTGATTTCTAGAAATCTGAGCTCATCTGACCCCAGCCCACTGTTAGCTCACTTCCCCATTCTGAACTCTATCGGACTGGGGACACGGAATGGCGTCTAAGTTATGTCGCAGTACACAAAATGTTGATGTCGCATTTGTATTTGGAAAACAGTCTCCTAGGACCACCATTCTGCAGCACTTCATCCCTTAGGCCAATTCTAATGTCAATCACCTGGAAGAGGAGGTGGGAGGAGATGGGTGGAGACCAGCTCACAGTCCTGAAAGGGAGGGGGGCTCTTGGCGCTTGCGCACTTTTTTCACTGCACTGCAGGGGTCTGCTTCACTCAGGAAGGGGGTTTCCTTGCGCATGCGCACTCTTGATCCACTGCAGCGCTGACTTCAGGCGGGGAGGGGGCTTGCTGGTGCATGCGCACTCCTTTTACAGCACTGCGGAGCTTGCTTTGCGGCTGCGCTGGTTTGGCACCTTCCAGAAAGCTCGAGGGCTGGGCGGGGGAGTTAGTGAGGGGTGTTGGCCTGTCTTTCTCTCCTGATCCTCCCTCTGCTGGAGCTTACAGCCCCCAAGTGTTCATTTTGTGGTATGTTACTGCATCAACAGACCACAACTGAAATATACAAGGATTGCCCCTTTTTGTTCTCTAACATCTAACTGGGGTATTGGGAACTGGAAGTGAACTGTGCAGGTCACTAGAGTAGGATTAGAGTCAAGTAGCAAACCCTAGTTTTGGAAAGAGAACAGCTGCATAAAGACAATTTGGACACTTTGACAGACTGGAAGTGAGCAGGCCCAGAGAAATCTCACCTCAGCAACTGAGTCCCGCTCCTTATCCACCTCTCTCTCATCCTGGGGCTGTATTTCCAGAATCCATGGCTGGTTGAACAGTGAGTGATTCTCAAAGTGTGCTTTCCATACCACCAGCAGCAGCACCTTGAGCTTGTTAGAAATGGAAATTCTTAGCTGGACCCAGTCCCATCAAGTCGAAAATGGGAGTGGGCCCACCAATGTTTTAAAAAATCCTCCGAGTGATTCTGGTACATGTCCTGTGCTAGGAACTGGGACATAGTGTTGAGAGACTGTGGTGGGGACAGCCCAAGGAAAACGAGGAATTTCTCACTGAGGATCAACTAGTTTCCAAGATCTGATTCTAAGAAGTCTCCCCTCCTTACATGCCCAAACTAATCTGGTATCTGCCATTTCTGGGACAATGCTGTGTTTTATTGATGAAATAGGGCACCCTCCCTGAGCCCCATGTCCCTCGTGGCTGTGTCCTAAGTAAGAATGTGAGGGGGAGCTTTTAAGACGAGATGATGATTTTTTAAGGCTTCTCGCTGACTGTCTGTTCTTCCTTCTAAGCTACTAATGGTAAATCACCTATTTTCTGGTCATTTAGCTGAGAAAAAAAGACTTAAATATGGCACTGTACATTTTGTCTCAGTTTTCCTGCTAGATGCCTGTCCAAACACCATGGAAGGGTGGAGGGGAGCCTGTGGTTGAATTTGGAGTGGGAAATAAGCAGTAATGTGACCATGGGTGAGTTAGAGGTTGGAAGCCTTTAAGGATGACCTATATACTATATTTGAATGAAATCAGTGACTTAGAAAATCAGGTACATTTCTCAAATTAATACTCACATCTTTTGAATCCTCTTCTTATATGTAGGCAAGAATGGGAGGTAGAGATGACTTTTTTCTCTAGTGGGTTTAACAGTTAATTTAACTGTTACTAGGAACTCTCTTGCCCAGACCTGTGCCTACACAACATGGGCTATAAAAGGCATATATAAGAGAAAAGAAATGCAGAGGGGTTCAGAGGGGTCTTCTCAAACATGGAAATTGAATTCTGTTGTTATGCCACTTTCTTTTGTTCCAACTGGTCAGCCATGCCTGTGCCCTCATGTTAGCATGATTTGGGGACAGACTTTTAGATGCCCATTAGGACACAAGCAAACAGAAAGGGTCAACATAATGAAGACATTCTCCTGGTTTGTATGGACCTTAAATCTGTGTTCCCTGAAATTCTTACTTCAACTCACCACAGAGTCTTTTTCACCATAAGATGTTGTCCTGTCTCTAGTGAACAGATGGAACAGTGAGCCCAAGTCCCTACTACTTTCCAGCATATATTCTGCTTTCCTCTTCCAGTCATCCTTTAGTCTTCACTCAGCCCACAAAACACTCTTTCCCATCTGGTGGATGAAGTAGCTTAACTTCCCTCCCTTCTTTTGACTGAGGTATTTTTGCTTTACCATTAAACCCTGTCTCCCATGTAGGGTGTGGGTTTTTGGAAATGGAAGCTGATAAGACTTGAAGAATATAACAGATTTGAGCCCTGCTGAGTCTATCACTAATTTAACATGCAGAGATATGACTATCTCCTTGAATGGAGGAAATGAAGGAAAATGTATGAGAAAGAATAAAACAGATTAGTATCCCAAAATATTTTCCTGCTATTGATAGGTTTTTGCAGTAATCCAAGCAAGAGACAAAGTTGCTTGAATTATCTTAGTGATGAAAAAATACATAGATTTGGGTTATATATTTCAGTGTAGGTAGATGGAATTTGGCAGAGGAAAGTGGGCAGAGGGAGTGAACCATCAAGAAATATAGAGGATAACCTAGGCTTTTGGCCTGAAGCACCAGTTTATTATAAGAATAACACAATTTACTGGGATGTAGAACAGTGGAATGGGAGTATGTTTCAGGAGGAAACAGTGGAGTTCACTTTCTGACTTTTTATACATAGAAAAAAATCTGTGAAAATTCAAGTAGATTTCAACTTAGCTGTAAGATATGTACATGCGGAGTCTTAGGACGTCTGGGCTGGAGATAAAATCACGGAGTCACATACTTACAGAGAAAGCCAACTTAATGCCCAAACTTAGTGTCTTAAAAGAATAATCATTTATTATTTAAATTAACTTCAATACTTGAGATTGTGAGTGAGAAATAGTTTTATTTTACGATTCACCATGTTCTGTTTACTCTTGTGTGTCTCCTAAACTTTGCTACCATCAGTTCATTTTTTAGCTCAGCTGTCTCTTTTGTTGCACCTTATCACACTTAACTGAAAGAAGCCAACTGGCACATGAACCATTCTACCTGGAAATCATCTTTCCAGGGTACATAAAATCATTCGGTAGATCATTGAATTTACCACTGGGAATAGTTTTACCACTTTTTCTACCCTAATATGCCATCGATCACCATTTTTCAAATCGACGATTGCTGTTTCCTTGCCGTTTTTCCAGCCTCAACGCCCAAGAAGTTCGCTCTCCTTTTCCAGTTTTCCTTAACAGTTTCTTCACTGCATTTTCAGTTTGTACATGCTTCTCCACTACAAAGCTGGTGTTTTATGTTTTTGTTACAATACCGCCACATTTCTAAGTGCCTATGTATTGATTAGCTTCGGTGCATATCAATCTAACACTCAAATTTTGTGGCTTAAAACAACAGCATGGGTCAGTTCAGTGGTTCTTCTGATTTGGGATGCCTCAACTGAACCTGGTTGGTCTAGGCTGGCATCACCTACCTATGCATGCAAAGTTTGGCTTGGTGGCAAGTTAGGTGACAGGGATGATTTCTCAATATGTCTCTCATCATTAACAGGCTAGTCCAGCCTTCTTAATATAATTATGGCATTCTTAAGTGCATTAAGAGAAGGCAAGCTCCAAAATGCAAGTACTTTTTCTGCATCTCCAGTTGTGTCACATTTGAGATGTTCTTGTTGGCAAAAGCAATACATGTGGCCATCCCCCAGAGTTAGTGTAGCTAGGGACTACACAATGACTTGGATGCAGGGAGTCAAATTGTTCCAGCAAATTTGGCACACATGGAAATGAATAATACAAAGGGCCCACCACCATTGCTTAAGGATTACCACATTTTAAGGTTATGAACAGTGGAGATGGAACCAATAAATGAGATTGAATTGTACTAATCAGAGTGTTCTGTGGGCAATAAGGAGAATGCAGGGTCAAAAACAGTTTACTTAAAAAAGAAGGGGCTCATAAACACTTGAATGAAGATGAGTAATCAAAGAAAATGAACAGTGGAGAGTGTCCACCAGTTTTAGCAGCAAGAGGATCCACAAGGATGTTTGAAAGATTTGTTTTGATGTAGTGAGAGGAAAACCCACCCAGAATAGGACAGAGGCTTAGATGTGAATAGTATCTGTACAATTACCCATTGTACTTTATACTATAGCTTTCCACAGCTGTGAAGGACAGATAATTTTTTAAATTCTAACTCAAAATCACTCTAAATATAATACCAACCACATAGAAAGTAATCACAGAATCTATAAATGATTCATGGCAGTCAGAGGGCACATGGTCATCTCTGATGCATTTCTATGACTTTAAAAGACATGCCAGGCTCTATTCCTGTCCTGGCCAGAATCCTGGTGATGCAGTTGGTAGATGGATGGGTCCAGCTGAGAACTCCAACATCAAGTACCTGAGGTAGGTATCTATGTTTAGAGTGGGAAAACCATGAATAATATGATGGTCCTTCAATGCATTTTCTTCAAATTTTGTTCAAGACTTCACTATTGAAGTTAAAGAGGAAATTATGAATGAACTCCACTATTGAAGTTAAAGAGGAAATTATGAATAAAAATAAAAAGTGCTCATTTCCACTGGATGTGGTGCATAAGCAGTGAATCTTGGAACACTAAGAAAATAAAATAAAATTTTAAAAAATATGTGAAAGAAATTGCTCATTTCTTCTGTTCAGTTGAAAATCAGGGATTTATTATATTCTGGGGACACTCAATAACATTTTATTTGGTGTTATCTTTCATTTCACAAATATTTCTTCAGTTATACTGGGAATTAGCTGGCCATACTAGTTAATGACAACAGTAACTTAATCTGCCATTCATTACTTCATTCCAGAATCTTGGCTACTCGTTTTCTGGATAGTTATCATAGACATTATATACAATATTGGAACTTAATATATTTGCACTTCTTGTTGGAGGGAGTAGGCAATGGCATTATTTTATTTTATTTTTGAATTTTTATTTCCAAACCACTTAAAAATAAGTGAAATAGAGCATGCTCATTCAAACATAAATACTTTAGGATGAATTTCCAGTAATACCAACATTCTCTTATCAATCATAGTTAAGGATATTTAGGATTGATTAAATGTTATTATCCATTCTACAATCTATGTTCCAATTTTGTGAAATATCTCAATTATGTCCTTTACAATTATTATGTTGGGTTTCAGCATTACATGTTCTGCTCCATTTTCATGTATTCTTAGTATCTTTTTATCTAGAGTAATTCTTCAGTGTTTCTTTGTGATTCTTGACTTTTATGTTTTTGTCAGTTATTTTGTAAAATACTTCTCTTAGTTTGTGTTTGTCTGATATTTCCCCATGGTTAGATTTATGTTACGCATTTTTAGCAAGAATGTTATTGAAATGATATTGAGTCCTTCTCAAAGCATCATTTCAGGAAACATATAATGTTAATTTGTACTGATACTGGTGATGCTTACTTTGATGACTCCTAATTCCTACTTTATCATTCCTTATTTAGTTGTTACTCAGTATCCTTAATCAGAAAGAATTTTTCCTTCACTTTCATTCATTCATTCATGGTTTATATCAGCATGAACTCATGCCTCTCATTTTACTCATTGGGTCAAATCCATCTCTACCTTTATTTTTTAATTGTTTCAAATGTACGAAAAAAAGTGTAAAACTATAAGATATCGTACAGAGAGTTCCTATATTCTTATTTTAAGTTCCTATTGTAGTCTCATACCCGCTTTCCTTATTATTTCCTTATTATTAACATTTTTATTTTTTTAAAGATTTTATTTATTTATTTCACAGAGAGAGAGATCACAAGTAGGCAAAGAGGCAGGCAGAGAGAGAGGGGGAAGCAGGCTCCCTGCTGAGCAGAGAGGCTGATGCCGGGGGCTCCATCCCAGGACTCTGAGATCATGACCTGAGCCAAAAGGCAGAGGCTTCAACCCACTGAGCCACCCAGGCACTCCACGTTTGCATGTATTTTCAAGCACTTCGTTACTCCAACATTATTTTTCATAAAAAAATTAGCTCTCTGTTACTTGCTTTTCTTATTTGAAATATCCTATTTATAATATATGACTTTTTCATATATACATATTTTGTATTCAATGTTTTACTTTTCTATTATCCTTTCTTCACCAGCACTTGTGAGCTACCAAGGAGTTAAAAATTCATTTGTAATATTATGAGGCAGGCGTTTCTATAAGCCCATAAACTCTTGGAAATGTACTAAAATGAAGTGACTTAAAAAATTTTGTTCACAGCTTTAAAACAGTTGGCTTAGGAAATTTGGACTTCAAACATTTTTTTCCCCATTGGCAATTGACTTCATTTCAAGTCTTTCATCTTAAATGTATGGTTTTTTGTTTTTATTTTTGCATTATGATTTCTCACAATTTTCTAATACTTAATCCACTGCTATGGCCCTTGTCTGCATATTCCAACCAAGATGTGTCACAAAAAAAAAAAAAAAAAAATCTTTTTCCTCCCAGAATCACTGTTTACTAATATTTCTGGGGCTTTGAATTTTGGTAGAGATCTTGAGCCCAGAAAACAATGCTAGATTATAAGAGAAAGCACTCTCAAACCCTTCCAGTGAGTAGTTACAGGAGAGTTTATTTTGCAGCCTTTTCTCAGCACATATAGTGTCTTATTCTCCCCTGTTGCTAAAACCCTTAAAATATGCCTTTAAAATTTTACCTCAATATACCGTTCTCCAAAGAAATGTGTAAGCCCTGAGAACAACTACATTTTCCTAGTTAAAATTCATTTTATTCATATGGAAGGTGTCAGCATTAGAACTGTATGTAGCTATCAAAGACCCATGTTAGAGCGCCATCTGTCATCCAGAAATGGAAGTACAGAATCAGGAAAAAAAAACTAAATTGCTGAGAACCCAGGCTCCCAGCTGCTACTGAATATTTTGGTAATTTGAGGAGAGACATTAGAGTCCTAAAAAGAGCAGACTGTAAGGAACCACTGATGATGGACTTCAACAGAGAGAGCATTAGAATACTTTTAAATTACAAAACCAATAGATCACTGCAAATATTTAAAAATTATAGAAACTTACAAGTTAAAAATGTCAGAATTTATACAAAGTATTTCTTTGTTTTCCCTATTTCATTCCATACTATTTTTGAATTTGCTCATGCATTCAGATTTTTTAGGATGTTCACAACTATGTTAGACACAGTATATATCTATAACTACTTATGTAGAGTGGGATATATAGATCTCAGATTTTATTAACATTTACAAATATATCAACTGAGTATATATCTATATATATACTTACTTTTTAGATACTTTATTTATCCATTTTTTTAACAGAGAGAGAGAGATCACAAGTTGGCAGAGAGGCAGGCAGAGAGAGAGGGGGAAGCAGGCTCCCTGGAAAGCCTGATGTGGGGCTATATCCCAGGACCCTGATATCGTGACCTGAGCTGAAGGCAGAGGCTTTAACCCACTGAGTCACCCAGGCACCCCTATATATCTATTTATGTATACGTATTTATAAATATTTAGTATGTACAAATATATATATACATATATATTTAATAGAATTATATATGTATGTGATATTCACATTTTGTTGTCCAAAAATAATTTTTATAAAATGCCATATGTTTTTTTATATCACTAGACAGCTAGCTATTTTTGTTAGCATTTTGTATTACAAATTATGGCCCATTAATTTGTCTAGGCTCCATTGATAAACATTTTATTTCTTATTTTTCACTTTTGTGGAAAAATGCTGTAGAGAACATTCTCATAAATTCCATACTTAGTAAAGACAGAATGGATGGATCAAAAAAGAAAAAACAAAAAACAAAAAAACTACAGGGCTATATATCCTCCCTTAAAATATATAAGTATCAAATATGCAGTTCTCAAACCTGAATATTAGCAATTCATTTGTTCCCCAATCAAGCTAACATGGCTTCTCTTATTAGCTTATTTAAGGTTTTTTGGGAGGAATATAGTGTTATTTTTATCCTTTTTTTTTTTTTGTATTTTATTTTTATGTATCTTGTTTTATTTTCTGGAGAAAAAAACTTCTATGACTTAATATATGTTTAAAATACACTCGTGTTTGTTTTCCTTTTTAATTTTGAGTCAGTTTGTGTTCTGAGTCTACACTGAATACTAAACTATGGGTATAGCAAGTATTTTCAAATGTTTGACTATTTATTTATTTGAAATCTTACTCATCCTATTATACCTAAACATAATCAACAGTTAAAGAAAAATTGTAAATATTTAATTTTATCATTTCTGGACTTATTTGAGCATTTATATTAGGAAAAGTACTTTATTGTTTTATTTTAATTTAAAGCACATCACTTATCTGGGATTTATGTGTATTTGTGGCAAAAGATGGGAAATGTAAGGCTATTTTATGAATGAATGCTGCTAATGTCAAAAACTTCAAATCTTTTATCCTCTATATTGTGGATTTTAATTAAAAGTTCATTTTTATTAAGTCAAGTTCTGTATTTAATAGAAAATATATTCAGTGAAAGATACGAGAGTCCCCTGAAAGATGTGAGACCGTGCTATTTTTACCATTTCAGAGCACTTGTTTCTTAGTATGTTTTTGTTGATTCTCATAAATTTGCCTAAACATTTCTCTTAAGGCACGTGCTACTTTTTAAATTTCAAATTCAGAATTTCAGAATTGACCTGTAAGAATATAGCTACAGAATCTCTAAACCGCAGTGTTTTTTGTTTTGATTTGTTTTGTTTTTTTTTTTTGACAAAGCGACCTGAAATGCTTTGTCCTCCAAGCAACGGTTAAAAGAAGGGAAAAAAATACGCTTTTTACACTTATACACTGTGCTGAAATACAGCGAGGACGTGGAAATCAATTGTGGGGGTACAGAGTGTTCTGGAACTGTTTTTTTGTTTGTTTTTGTTCGTATTTCCTGACTTATGAATAGCCCGGAGTGGACACCACGCGAGCCTCTGATCTCCGGAGAGCGACTCCGTCAGTGCCGGGACCAGAACGAACAACACGCCCTACAAACAACCGCCACAAGAAAAAACGCCTGATCCGCCTTGCCGCCTGACTGGCTGAGCACTGTGGGAACGTCACGTGACTCGCGAAGAAGACGGCGGTCCGAATAGGTCAAACTCCTGAGCGTCTGCGCGGTGTTGGTGGAAAGAACTAGGTGCGCTGTGTCTGACCCTCTGGGCTTCCGTGTCTTGGGTCTCTTCCGGTCCGTTCAGGTTTAAGGCTCTAAACCGCGGACTTCCCATTGGTCGTTCGCGGCGGGGAGACAGGGACGCTTTAAAGCGCTGGGTATTCCATGGTTATTTCCTTTAAGCTGTTGGTCCCCCAGATTTTGATGTTTGATTTTCAGCTTATACAGGAATTGGCTTTTTCTAAAAAAAATGTTAAAGTGTGTTTTTAATGTCCGCCGTTTTTTTATATTTATATGAAAGTACGCACATAGAGTTTATAATGTGCCATTTAATAGTGCTTTTCGTTTTAACAAAATTAATTTCAGAATTTAACGCAGTATCCCAAAAATCGTGATTATTGCCAGTACGAAATTTTGCTTCCATTTTAAAACTTTTAGTCTTTTAAGTTCAATTGCATTTTTATTTAAAACAACTTAAAATTGTTTAATTTCAAAGTAGCTTTGTACTTTCCTTTTTAAGCCTCCCCTAATGCAGAGCTCTCCTCCTCTTAACCAATATCCCTTAATTTCATCTTGGAACTAATGGAATTCAGAAATTTGTTTGTTTACCGTACTTTGTTCTTCCAGTGTTAAATCGTAGCTCATGCTTCTGTATCTGTTGTAGAAATCTTCACTAGCACCTCACACAAAACGAGTCTAGGTCTGTTTTCTTTCCTATGTGTTATAAATTATTTGGAATTTACCTGTTTGGTCTTCTGTATTCCAAAAATTATTATGGAAGAACATTAACAAAGATAAGGGAGAACCAGAAGCAGGGGGAAATTCTGTAACATGAAATCCCTGATATGCCATTCAGTATTTACTTTCAACTCTTATTTTTATAGCCTTATAATTTTCTTTTATACAATATTTAGAACTATGTGCATATTTAGTTTCTTGTGTTACCCTTCTAATTTTTTGAAGAAAGGAGTTTTTATTGATAGAAATTTAAATTATACCTAGATAAGTTATATAATTAATGACTACCATCTACTTTCTGACTCCTCTGCAATTTGTAACCACCAATATCCATGCTTTGGTGTCTCTTTTTTACGGATCTATGCTTCTCTCTCTCTCTCTCTCTCTCTCTCTCTCTCTCTCTCTCTCACACACACACACACATTTCTCTGTTTTCACGTGTAAACCTGTATAGATATAGATATAAATAATATAATAGCTTTTATTTTTACCTAGATATACTGGTTATAATATTGTCACACATTATTAGTGTTTTTTAATTTGGTTAGAACATGATTACTCAGAAAAAAATTACATGGTATGTATTACCATTATGCCCATTTCATAGGAGAGGACCCTAAGGATGAGGTAGGTAGTGTAACTGGTGATAGGTTACATAGGTATTAAGTAATGTAATTGGAATGGTATCACCCCTGCTCTCTCTATACCACTATTTTCCTTACCACTGTGTAGGCATAAACATCTCATCTTATTGTCTCATACTGTGGAAGTGATAAACATCCAGGAATTAGTTATTTATCTTAAATGTTTGTATTGATTCTGTTGTAAAAATTCACCATAATTTGTTGACCAATTCATCCATTACTATTTGATAGGTATATACAGTATTTAGTTTGTTTCCATTGGGGGGGTTGTTTGGTTTTTGTTTGTTTGTTTGTTTTCCAAAAGACACAGTACTGGAATACACATAATCTCTACATTTATCTACACTACAGGCCTATATGAATGATATATTTGTAGAACTTTAACTTCCAGGTCAAATTGTGTGCATCTCTGGAATCTTACTACAGCATAACAAACTATTATCCAAATTCTATTATTTCCTAGTATAATATACATATTCCTGTAGAGTTACAATATACATGACATGAGAAATATTTTGCATCTCATTTACAAGTTAGAGTATATAATTTTACATTTTGCTTTAGCGATTATTTCAATATTGTCTACTGACTTTAAACATTTCACACTGCTTCAATGAAGAGTTTTTCGAATGAAATGACATGATTTGTAAACCCAACAAAAAGGGACAATAAGGGGCGCTTGGGTGGCTCAGTGGGTTAAAGCCTCTGCCTTCGGCTCAGTTCGTGATCTCAGTGTCCTGGGATTGAGTCCCGCATTGGGCTCTCAGCTCAGCGGGGAGTCTGCTTCACCTTCTCTCTCTGCCTGCCTCTCTGCCTACTTGTGATCTCTCTCTCTCTGTCAAATAAATAAAAATCTTTAAAAAAAAAAAAAAGAGAGAGAGAATAAACCAGAAAAGAGAGCAGAGAGAAAGCAAAGCACGAAAGTGTTATGAGAACCACTGGGAAAGATATTCTGGAAGGCTTTTGTATAGGAGTTTGGTATAAGTGCTGCCCAGATATGCTAATTAACTCACCATATTTTAAGAATTCTAGTATTATTCCCTTTGCCTTTGGAGACGTGTCTTGAAAGAGGTTGCTGTGGCCAATGTTGGAGAGGTTATTGCCTATGTTCTCCTCTAGGATTTTGATGGATTCTTATCTCACATTGAGGTCTTATTGCATGGAGCACTAGGTATTATACATAAACAATGAATCTTGGAACACTACATCAAAAACTAATGACATACTGTATGGTGATTAACATAACATAATTTTTAAAAGGATAGAGAAAAATAATTCCAACATTAAAGAAAAACTCTAGTTTCTTCTATATGCAATGAGGATTTATTTTTATTGCATCAAAAAGTCAAGTCATTGTAAGCAAACAATGACTATTATAGAAGCTTAGGAATGCCCTAACAGTCTTGGTCTCCTAGTTTTCTTTTCCACCATTTCCAATATCTAGCCCTTCATATCACTCCAATTATGGAGAAAGAGATGAGAAAGTCAGTAAGGGTAACTGTTGCACCTCTTCAGATAGCCTGTATATGCTTCACTTGTCCAGTGTGAAAGACACTTGTTCCACTTACATACCTGCCGGTTGAGTTGTGGGTTTAGCACAAGGGCTTAGAGTTTTCTCATGGAAAGAATCTATGTTGAATCAGAGCTTTAACAATTATGAGATGTTGCATGACATATATCATGAAAAAGGAGATGGACAACTTTGGAAATATAGACTTAATTTAACAATTATTTAGCCATTATCTTAATAGTTACATGCACTTAAACTTCATATCTTAAAGATAAAAACAAGAATTCAAGAAAATCAACTTAGAAAAGCAACACTAAGACTGAAAGCATATTATTTAAGATCATGCTTTATACAGAGGAACTATGATATGATACTGGCCCAAACAATAAATACAGCCAGACTCAATTTTATTGTTCAACAGTGACATCCTTACAAATTTCACATAAATTCTTTGTATCCCTTGTTATTCTCTATTTCTTGTTGCATCATTTTCCATCCTGTAACATTCTATTTTGGGGGTACTATACTGAAGTATTGCTTTATCTCTAATTTGGCTCTGGTCATGGATGAACAGACACATCTCAGTAGTTCCTGTCTGAAAAAAATCCTTAAACGTGTTCATAAGTGGCAGCCTACAAAATTAGTTAAGTCTCAATGTCATGTTCATTGATATGCAAAATTCCTAAGAGTAATATTATAAGCTTCAGTTTTGCCAAACCAAAAATACAAACTTTGTTATCAAAGGCTATGTTGCCAATTGGAATCTCAAAGTCAAAATCTTTATCCTGGGGCAGCTGGGTGGCTCAGTCAGTTAAGCATCTTGCCTTTGGCTCAGGTCACCATCCCAGAGTCCTGGGATCCCAAAGCCACATTGGGCTCCCTGCTCAGTGGGCAGTCTGCTTCTGCCTCTGCCCCTCCCCTCTTTGTGTTCTCTCTCTGACTCTTTCTCTCTCTCTCAAATAAGTAAATAAAATCTTTAAAAAAAAAAAGCTTGGGGGGTGAGCCTGGTGGTGGGTATCGAGAGGGGCACGTACTGCATGGAGCACTGGGTGTGGTGCATGAACAATCAATCTTGTAACACTGAAAAATTAAAATAAACAAATTTGGGGGAAAAAAAAGCTTTACCTGTTCAAATTATAAGTTTAGTTCACTTAAGAGAAAGTATTAAAGATTTTTTTTCTTTTTTTAATTTAATTTAATTTTTTTTTTTTTTATTATGTTAAGTTAGACATCACCATTAGTTTTTGATGTGATGGTCAATGATTCATTAGTTGTGTATAACACCCAGTGTATTATAGAATTAAAGAGCATACAAAACATGTTGGCTCTTCCTGGGAACCTGATAAGCAAAACAGAAATATAAGATTCATTTAAGTATGATGCACATGATAGATCATAAACACAGAGTTCCCATGTACCCTTATTTCAGGTCCACCAATGAAAACATTTTAAAGTTATAGTACAGTTATAAAAACCAAGAATTGACCTTGGTATTTTCTAAACTACACAGCTTTTTTGGACTTAATCCATTTTTATTATTTGTTTAAATTTTTTGGATTTCACTCACTTTTTTAAAAAGACTGTATTTTTGTATAATCTCCACACCCAGCATGAGGCTCAAACTCGCAATCCTGAGATCAAGAGTCACATGCTGTACTGACTGAGTCAGCCAGGCACCCTAGATTTCACCCATTTTTATAAGCACTCTTTTTTTGTATATATGACTGTGGAATTTTATCACACAGACATATCTATGTAATAGTCTTCACATTCAGGATACATAACTTTTCCATCACCCTCCAAATTACTTTTGCATAATTTTCAGTGATTGTAGCACCCTCTCCCAACCCTAATCCCTCTCTTTCCCTGATCTCTTTCCCATACCTACAGTTTTATAATTTCAATAATGTATGAATTTAAATCCTAGGGAAAGTAGCTTTTTGAGATTTGCATGTTTTCACTCAGCCTTATGCTTTGAAATCCATCCAAGCTATGCATGTATCAGTAGTATATTCATTTATATTGATGAGTAGTATTCCATTGTATAGGCATCCTCTTGTTGGTCTATCCCTTCACCTGTGGAAGAATATTTGGGTTATTTCCTGTTTTTGAAAATAATGAAGAAGCTGCTATGTCCAATAATGTACACATTTTCATTTAGTTAGTTTTCATTTCCCCAGAATATATGCCCTTTAGTAACATTGCTGGAGCATATAATAAATATGTTTTTAACCCTATTAGAAACTACAAAACTGTTTACCAGAGTAGCTGTACAATTATATATTCCTAATACCACTTGGTACTATCATTTTAAATTTATTTTTTATTTGAGCATAATTGACACACAATGTTAATTAGTTCAGGTGTACAACATAGTGATTCAACTTCTCTATATGTTACACTCAACACAAGTGTAGCTGTCATCTGTCACCACACAATGCTATTACAATATTACTGACTATATTCCCTATGCTTTGTCTTTTATTCCCATGACTTATTGATTCCATAACTTGAAGCCTGTATCTCCCATTCCACTTCATTAACTTTGTCCATCCCTCCATGCCCTCCCATCTGGCAAACATCATTTTATTTTTTGTATTTATAGATCAGATTCTGCTTTTTGTTTGTTTATTCCTTTGTTTTGTTTTGTAGATGCTACATGAGTGAAGTCATATAGTATTTGTCTTTGTCTGACTTATTTCACTTCGCATAATACCCTTTAGGTCCATTCTTGTGGTCACAATAGCAAGATCTCATTCTTTTTATATCTGAGTATATAAAATATATTCGTGTGTGTATGTGTGTATACATTTATTTATTGATGAATACTTAGGTTGCTTCCATACCTTGGCTATTGTAAATTATGCTTCAATAATAGAGGTATATACATCTTTTTTTTTTAGTTTGTTTTGTTTTGTTTTGTTTCCCAAATATTTTTATTTTATTTTTTCTGTGTTACAAGATTAATTGTTCATGCACCATACCCAGTGCTCCATGCAATACGTGCCCTCCTTAATACCCATGACCCGGCTAGTCCAACCCCCCACCCCTCCCTTCCAAAACCCTCAGTTTGTTGCTCAGGGTCCATAGTCTCTCATGGTTCATTGCCCCCTCTGATTTCCCCCATTCACCCTTCCTTTCCTTCTCACAATGCCTGCCATGTTTTTTCTTTTTAATTTTTTGGGGTAAATCACTGGTAGTAGAATTAACACCTCATATGGTGTTTCTATTTTTAAGTTTTTGAGGAAACTCCTAGTATTTTCCACAGTGACTGCACCAATTTGCATTCCCACCAACAGTGCACAAGAGTTCCTTTTTCTCATCCTTGACAACACTTGCTGTTCCTTTTATTTTTTATTCCCATTCTGACAGGTGTAAGATAATATCTCATTGTGATTTTGATTTGTTTTTCCCTGATTATTAGTGATGGTGAGCATCTGTTGATGTGTCTGTTGGCCATATGTATGTCTTCTTTGGGAAGATGTCTACTCAGAACCTCTGTCCACATATTTTTGTTTAAGTATAATTAACAATAAGTCTTAAATTAATTTCAGGTGTACAATATCATGATTCAACAATCTTATATTACTCTGCCACTTTTTAAAATCAGATTCTTTGATTTTGGTGTTAAGTTCTTTATATAATTTTGGATATTAACATCTTATCAGATATATTATTCACAAATATATTCTACCATTCAGTAGTTTGCCTTTTTGCTTTGCTGATGGTTTTCTTTGCTGTGCAAAAGCTTTTTATTTTTGATGTAGTCCCAATCATTTTCCTTTTGTTTCCCTTGCCTGAGAGGACATATTGTTTAAAAAAATATTGCTACAGCTGATGTCAAACAGACTATGGCCTGTATTTTCTTCTACGATGTTTATGGTTTCAGGTCCCACATTTAGGTCTTTAATCTATTTTGATTTTATTTTTGTGTAAGGTGTTGTTACTGTCATTTTAAAAAAAAATATATATTATATTTTTTGAATTTCATTTTATTTTTTCAGTGTTCCAAGATGCATTGTTTATGCACCACACCCAGTGCTCCATGCAATACATGCCCTCCTTAATACTCACCACCAGACTCACCCATGCCACCAATCCCCTCCCTTCCAAAACCCTCAGTTTGTTTCTTTTTTTTAACATCTTAATTTAATTTTTTTTCAGTGTTCCAAGATTCATTGTTTATGCACCACACCCAATGTTCCATGCAATATGTGCCCTCCTTAACCCACAACCAGGTTCACCCACCCCCCACTCCCCTCCCCTCCAAAGCCCTCAGTTTGTTTCTCAGAGTCCACAGTCTCTCATGCTTCATCTCTCCCTCCGATTTACCCCAATGCATGTTGATAGGAAATGATGACTTGATAGTAATAAAAACCACTATTTCAAAAAATATATTTAAAAATTTTAGGGGTGCCTGAGTGGCTCAGTGGGTTAAAGCCTCTGCCCTCAGCTCAGGTCATGATCTCAGGGTCCTGGGATCAAGCCCTGCATGGGGCTTTCTGTTCAGCAGAAGGCCTGCTTCCCCCTCTCTCTCTGCTTGCCTCTCTGCCTACTTGTGATCTCTTTGTCTCTGTCAAATAAGTAAATAAAATCTTTTTAAAAAAAGAAATTTTAGTATGTGTAGTAGTATCCCATGGTGACTTTAATTTGATTTTTTTCTAATAGCTAAGGATGTTGAATACCTTTTATGTGCTTATCTTCTCTTCGATATACTGTCTACTCATGACTTTTCCATTATTTAATCAGAGTTTTTAATTTTTTTTCTTACTATTTGGTTTAGAGATTTCTTTTATTCTTCTGGGTATATTTTATCAGACATACCTTTGTGAATATTTTAACCCATTCTGTACCTTGACTTTTCAATCTCATTACAGTATCTTTCACAAAGCAAAAGCTATTAATTTTGAAGAAGTCAAATATGTCATTTTTTTTCTTTTTTAAAAGATTTTATTTCACTCAGCATAATCTCCTCCAGTCCCATCCATGTTGATACAAAAGTTAGGTATTCATCCTTTTTGGTGGATGAGTAATATTCCATTGTATATACATTGTATATATGGACCATATCTTCTTTATCCATTCGTCTGTTGAAGGACATCTTGGCTCTTTCCACAGTTTGGTGATTGTGGACATTGCTGCTATGAACATTGGGGTACCTGTGGCCCTTCTTTTCACTACATCTGTATCTCTGGGGTAAATACCCAGTATTTATTCCAGTGCAATTGCAGGGTCATAGGGTAGCTCTAGTTTTAATTTTTTGAGGAATTGGGAGACTATGCTGCATGAAATAAGTCAAGAAGAGAAAGTCAATTATCATATGGTTTCACTTACTTGTGGAGCATAATGAATAACATGGAGGACATTAGGAGAAGGAAAGGAAAAGTGAATTGGGGGAATTGGGGGAAATCGGAGGAGGAGACAAACCATGAGAGACTGTGGACTCTGAGAAATAAACTGAGGGTTTGGGAAGGGAGGGGGTGAGGTGATTGGTGAGCCTGGTGGTGCGTATTAAGGAGGGCACATATTGGGGCACCTGGGTGGCTCAGTGGTTAAGCCTCTGCCTTCAGCTCAGATCATGATCTCAGGGTTCTGGGATCGAGTCCCGCATGGGGCTCTCTGCTCAGCAGGAAGCCTGCTTCCCCCTCTCTCTGCCTGTCTCTCTGCCTACTTATGATCTCTCTCTCTCTCTCTCTCTCTCTGTCAAATAAATAAAATCTTTGAAAAGGGGGGGCATGTATTGCATGGAGCACTGGGTGTGGTACATAAACAATGAATCTTGGAACATCGAAAAAATTTAAAGATTTTTACTTATTTTACTTGAGAGAGGGAGAGCAGGAACAGCAGGGAGAGGGAGATGCCGACTCTCTGGTGAATAGGGGGCCTGATGTAAGGCTTGATCCCAGGACCCTGAGATCATTACCTAAGTCGAAGGCAGATGCTTAACTGACTGAGCCACCCAGCCATCCTCATTTTTTTTTTCTTTTATAGATTTTGCTTTGGGTGCCATATTAAATTTCTCTTCTTCCAAACAAAGGTCCACAAACGTTCTCCTCTTTGGAGAGTTTTATAGTTTTACATTTTACATTTAAATAAACACTCCATTTGGGTTTCATTTTGCATAAGGCATGAGATATGAATTAAAGAACAGTGTGTGTGTGTGTGTTTGTGTGTGTGTGTGTGTGTGCGCGCACGCACATGTGCTGGATATAAAACAAAAACCATCTATTTCAAAAATTAGATCTCCACTGTATTCCTTTGGTAAGCTTTGTCAAAAAAAATGCTTTGGTTAAAAAATATTTTGGTTATTATTGTCTGGGCCTATTTATAAACCCTATTCTGTTCCATTGATATATATTTCCATTCTTTCACCAATATCACGGTGTCCTGATTAGTGTAGCTATACACTAAGTCTTAAAATCAGGTTGTGTGAAAAATAAACTCAAAATGGATTACAGACCTAAATGTGAAACATGAAACCATTAAAATCCTGGAGGAAAACACAGGAAGTAACCTCTTTGACATTGGCCATAGCAACTTCTTTCTAGATATGTCTCTTCATGCAAGGGAAAAAAAAAAGAAAGAAAGAAAGAAAAAAGAAAAAAAGAAAAACTATTGAGACTTCATCAAAATAAAAACCTTCTGCCCAGTTATGTAAACAATCAACAAAACTGAAAGGCAACTTGGGGCACCTGGGTGACTCAGTTGTTAAGCGTCTGCTTTCAGCTCAGGTCATGATCCCAGAGTCCTGGGATCAAGCTCCACATCAGTCTCCCTGCTCGGCAGGAAGCCTGCTTCTCCCTCTCCCACTCCCCCTGCTTGTGTTCCCTCTCTTGCTGTGTCTTTCTCTGTCAAATAAATAAAATCTTTTTTTTAAAGATTATTTATTTATTTATTAGAGAGAGAGACTGAGAGTGAGAGGGGAGAAGGTCAGAGGGAGAAGCAGACTTCCCGCAGAGCCGGGAGTCCGATATGGGACTCGATCCCGGGACTCCGGGATCATGACCTGAGCCGAAGGCAGTTGCTCAACCAAATGAGCCACCCAGGTGCCCTCAAATAAATAAAATCTTAAAAAAAAAAAAAAAACTGAAAGGCAACATACGGAATGGGAGAAGATATTTGCAAATGACCAATCTGATAAAGGGTTAGTATCAGAAATACATAAAGAACTTATAAAACTCAACACCCCAAAAAGTAATAATCCAATTAAGAAATGGGAAGATTTTATGAATAGACACAAAGAAGACATACAGATGGCCAACAGATTCATGAAAAGATGGTCAACATGACTCCTCATTGGGAAAATACAAATCAAAACTACTTATGAAATATCACCTCATACCAGAATGGCTATCAGAATGGCTGAAATCAACAACACGGGAACCAACAGGTGTTGGTGAGGATGCACTATTGGTAGATATGCAAACTGGTGCAGCCACTCTGGAAAACAGTATGGAGTTTTCTGAAAAAGTTAGAAATAGAATACTCTGTGATCCAGCAATTGCATTAGGAGGTAATTGCACAAAGAATACAAAAATACTAGTTCAAAATGATATATGCACCCCAATGTTTAGAGCAGCATTATTTGCAATAGCCAATTATAGAAACAGCCTAAGTGTCTGTCGATTGAGGAATGGATTAAGAAGTGGTATGTATATAAACAATAAGATATTCCTTAGCCATGAAAAAAGAATGAATTCTTGCCATTTACAATGAGATGGGTAGAGCTAGCAAGAGAGGCAAAACAAGAAACAGACTCTTAACTAGTGAACAGACTGATGGTTACCTGTAGGAGGTTAATGGAGGGGATGGGTTAAATAGGTGATAGGGATTAAGGAATGCACTTGTGATGAACATCAGGTGTTGTATGGAAGTGTTGATCACTATATTATATATCTGAAACTAATATTACACTGTGTATTATCTAACTGTAATTTAAATTTAAAAAAACTTAAAAATCAGATTGTGTGATTTCTCCAATTTTATTGTTCTTTCAAAATTATTTTAGCTATTTTAGTTACTTTGCCTTTTTACATAACATTTAAATTACGCTAGCTAATGTTTACCCAAAAAGCTTGCTGGGACTTGCATAGGAATTTTTTTTTACATCTATATAACAACTTGGAAGAATTGGCATCTTTGCTATATTGTGTCTTTCATTATATAAAAAAGGTATACCTTTCCACTTATTTTGGTCTTGTTTGATTTTTTTTATTAGTGTTCTGTAATTTTCAGCTAAAGATCCTACATATGTTGTATTAGACTTATATCCAAGGTTTTATTTTTATATTTGGTTATTGTCTATGGTATTGAGTTTTCAATTTGAATTTTCAATGATCTATTCACTGTGTTGACATTATACTTAATAACTCTCTAAATTCACATCTAAATTCTAGGAATTCCTTGGTAGATTCTTTGAGATTGCCTACATATCATCTACAAAATAATTTACTTCTTTTTTCTACCTCCATGATTTTCATTTTATTTCTTTTTGCTTCACTTCCCAAACTAAATCATACACTACCTTGCTGAAAAAGTGCTGAGAGTGGAACATCATTGGCTCATTTCAGTCCTGAAGAGAATGACTCAGTCTTTTACCATTATATTTGATAACAGCCATAGGTTTCTAAATGTTTTTTTATCGGATTGAGAAAACTACTTTCTTTGGACTTTGAGTTCTATTTTTTTTTTAAGATTTTATTTACTTATTTGACACAGAGAGAGAGAGATCACAAGTAGGCAGAGAGGCAGGCAGAGAGCGAGGGGGAAGCAGGCTCCCTACCCAGCAGAGAGCCTAATGCGGGGCTCTATCCCAAGACCCTGAGATCATGACCTGAGCTGAAGGCAGAGGCTTTAACCCAAAGAGCCACCCAGGCACCCATGACAATGCATCTTTGAGTTTGTGGATTTACACCCTTTTATTTGAAATTATTATTAATATAGTTAAGTTAAAATGGATATTTTTTTTCTATTTGTCACACGTTTTATTTGACCACTTGTTCTTAACTGCCTTGTTTGCAATAATATTGCATGTCTAATGATTCTACTTTGTCTTCTTTATTGACTATTCATCTATAACTTTTTAAATTATTGTGGTTAATTTAGAATTTATTGTAAACACTTCAAAGTTTAACTTCAAAGTTAACTTCAAAGTTTATCTTCCAATGATATTATACCACTTCACATTATGTATAAAAGCCTTAAATACTATGATTCCAATTTCCAAGATGTATGAAATTATTGTAATAAATTTTACATTTGCACAAATAGCCCATTATGCTATGACTATCTTGTCTAGATTGTAAATTGTATGCTTATATTTAAATAAGAAAATATATATTATGTGTTTACTCATGTGCTTACAATTTCCTATGCTCTTCATTTCCTTGGTGTAGATCTACATTCCCATCTCATATTTTGTTCCTTCCACTGGAAATGTAACAATTCCTGTAATGAGGGTCTATTATTGATGAATTCTTTCACCTTAAACATACAAGAAAAATTCTTTACTTTTCCTCTGTTTTTGAAAAAAAATGTTTTTTGCTTTGTACTGAATGCAATATTGATATATTTTTTCTTTTTAGTATTTTAACAATATCACTGCACTCTCATCTTTTTTGTATTATTTACAAAAAGAAAAAGAAGTAAGAAAATCTTACCTCTATTTCTTTGTACCAACATATCCTTATGCTTATGGTGATAAGGAACAGAATGCAAAGAGGACAATGGATTTAAAGGGCCTCTAAAAAACCACAATTTGTGAGAATGTCAGGAACATGAAGGGCAGAGCATGATAGGACTAGGCAGGTGAGAGAAGAAAAACAGGAAGTGATGCTGGGAAGCCTACAGAGGAATGCATGTGGTGTTGAGGAATTTTCAACGTACAAGTGTCGTTCCTTGAAATGTTACCTGCTGCACATAAGGTCTGCCTGTCAGAAAGAACAAGTGAGGATGGTTCCTGTTCACTGAACAGATCCTTGGAAATTGCCAAGTGGGGATCTAGTCTTGGGAAGGAGTAAGGGTGCAGGAAGCAGAGACAGCTCACAGGCTTTCCTTATGACAAAGACCTTGAGTGCTCCTGTTCACCTTTCTATTTCCATTCCACACCTCACCTCAGTACAGGTTCCTTTCCCCTCATTCCTTGTAACAGTATATGAGGGTTGCATTGATTTAAACATTCTGACCTGCCAGCTCACTACGCCATCTGGTGTCCACACCCTGGAGCCAAGAACAATCAGACTGCTGAGGATAAACGTGGTTTGCGGCTGCGCGGAGAAGGGATCTGTTTCAAAATTTTCTAGAAAGTTGGTACATTTTTAAGCAAACACTAAATTGTTATTCAATATATGGTGCTCTGATACCTTTATCATTTTAGTTCTAGTACCTTTGTCATTTTAGTATATGATTTGGCACATAACTTTTCTTGAATTTAAAAAGTTTAAATACATAATAAAATTTTATTTTTTTTTAGAAAAATAAAAGGAACAGTAAAATGAACACCTATATTCAACCACCTCGATCCAAAATTATTAACATATTTCTATAGTAAACTCATTATATACCTAAGCGTGAAGTAGACAATTTTGAAGTATATAAAGCATCATGAAATTTCTACCTGCATTTTTATAAAATAAAGACAATATATCTATAATCACAATACCTAAATCCTTCCTATCAAAAATTAAGGGGATAGTTCCCTTAGGTCATGATTCTGCTGCATATGAAAATATCTCCAACTGTCCCCCAAGACTTTTATGGCTGATTTTTTTTTTTTTACCCCCCAGACAGGATGTGATAGTAGATTATGTATCGCTGTTGACTATAGCGTCTTTAAATTCTTTGTAAATCCTAGGAAATCTCCCCAACACCATTCCCGCTTTCATGTTTTAGTACATTCTCTGAATTTGTTCAGTGGCATGCCTCTTCCCCGCCCCCGACCCCCTTCGGCTTTCTTCAGCCTCCGGGACTTTCCACTCTTAGTGCCAGCAACAGCCAGCTGTGATGGGAGCCCCAGGAGTAGCGTTCCAGAGAGCCTCTTGCGCAAGCGCAGATGCCTTAGCAGAAGCAGACCATCTCCTTACCTCGCACAAAAAGGGGAGGGCCCCAGCAGGCGACGCTGATCTGAGGACCTTTCTGCGGGGTCCACTGTGCAGGCGAGGCTAGCTACTCCTTGCTCTCTGGATTTGTTCGGAAATCATACTGCTTGCTGTGCGTTATTGGTGTAGGCCTTGCTTTGTGATATTTATTCTTGCATTTTGTTTGTCATGTAAATATTTTTAAGACATGTATAAATTCTCATTTTATAAGAAAAATCACATGAACATCTACAACCAGGTTCATAGTTTTTTTGTATTGTGTATACTTTTCATTCTTATTTTTAAAATGCATCCATATTCATTTTTCAAATAATTTTGAAATCATTTTTTTCAATTATTTTAATATTTTCAAGCATTACTCTTTACTAAATTGATTTTTTATGGAAAGACAAACATGACATTTTCACTACTTTAGTGTTTTCCAGAAATTTTATTAGTCTCATGCTTTAAAAAAAAGTGCTGTGAATATTTTAGCATATGGATTAATTTGTTCTAATTGTGAAAGATTCACAAAGGCATTTATCTGTGTACACAGAATACTAAGACTCCAACTCTGAATGCAGAGAACAGACACTTCTTTACTGGGCAAGTATGAATTTTGTAATATTGTTTGCTTTTCTCCTTATCCAAGAACTGTAGACCTTAGTTGGAGCCTGTGATTACTCCCACATCATTTTTTTAAATGTCTGTGTGATGTTTCTTTATATTCCTGGTCCATAATATAGATATGTATTCTTTTCTTACTCTTTTAATAAGAGGGCACTAAAATTGTTTTCAGTGAGATGAAAAATGCCACTCAAAATGTGTGTAGGTACATCTGTTCTAGGCAGGGCATACTTTTGTAATGTGATCTTTTAGGGATGGAACTGTAATATTTTATCAATTAATATAATATTAAAAATATTCATGTTTGTGACTTTTTAAAATTATTATTTTATTGACTATCAATTATTTATCCACCTTTCTGTAGTTTAGCTGATTCATCAATGTTCATTGTTTTGAGCTGAATCTTTGACACATCTGTGACAGAGTTTGTTTGTGAATAGGCTGATGAGTGTCCTGGAGAGTGCAGATGGGATTCCTTGACTTGGTTGAATAGGGAATTCCTCACCCCAAACCATTAAGAGATACAAAAGCAAGAAGTGGGTAGAAACAGTCCAGGGGTCCAACAAGCAGACTAAGATTTATTTAGTGCCTGAGATGTGGAGAGCACAGATGTTGAAAGGAACACATTCTCTTATGAAGGAAGCATCCTCACAGAATGTATCTCTAAGACTTGATATGTCTCTAAGACTCAATATAATAGAATTCTTGATCTAAATGTCTAAAAACTATTCCGGGCAGTGGAGAGGGGACATTTCTTCTAGGTTTATGAGATGAGCATAAAGTGGAGCAAAATCATATCTTATGGATATATTTGCACCAAAATGTATGTCTGCAGCCAAGATGCCAATACTGGACATCAGTACTCTAAACAGAGAATTTAAAAGCCAGATCTCAGTCAAAAAATTGTGTCTCATCTTCACTCCATTTGATCGTGTCACCATTAAACTTAATTTTTTCCTGCATGTGGAGAACAACCCACTGCTTCAGGCAAACTACATAGAATGTGGCATTTATGTAGCAGAAGGCAGAGATGACTCCCAAATTTAAAGGAAACTAGAGGATTTGGGGAGAAATAAATAGAGGTAATAAACCTTACTGGTCATTCTGTATTTTCATGATAATATTGTTTTGCCCTTATAAATAGAAAACTATACTTGAATTATTTCATAATAATTATTGTAAGTTTGTTGGCCACACAATACAAGGAATCATAGGAAAGGCAGATTAGGGTCCCTGTGAGTGGTTCAACTTACTTATACACATCATTTCCTTTATCTCTAATGTATAACTATTCATCCTTGGGCTTGTCATAAGATAGCTATGACATGTAAAGCCCTCTCTATCTTTTTGCAGTGAGGAGGATTAAAGGGTTGAGGGCCAAGTTCACATGACTTTTTCTTGTGTCTTTGCCCTTTTTTTTCTGCACAGTTCCCATAGTTCTGTGACCCATATCTCGGTGGAGTAATGATTCACATAGCAACCCTATCTGGATGGTAGCTGGCATGGTTGTCATCTTTTCTTATCACGAGACTTGGAGGACAGTTTGATAAAATGTAGTGAGCTAGATCTTGAGTGAAGCAATATGCAGTGTCTGTCACACATTTCTCTTCTGCATCTGAGGAGTGTTTTAGGCCACTGCAGGCAGAAGGTAGTACCACATACCAAATACTATTTTCAGTTTTATATAGTCCTACAATGTGCCTAGTTGTAAAAAACTTGTAACAAATCTGGGGATTTGACCGAAGCATTCCTGTTTCTACCACTAAGACTGCCAGTTTTATTAAATACCTGATTTTGTAATATGTTCCATGGTAATCAAAGCAATGATCACCTCGTAGAGATATGTGTGAATTGAATATATTAATAATGGTAACTAATATGTAATTATTCTCAAAAATACTTGTTATTATTATTTTTTGAGAAGAGATGTTTATTAAATTGGTGAGCAGCTGTGCAAAAAGAAAAAGCCACACAGAACAAAGGATGTACCTTCTTTACCAATCTCCAAATTGGCTAGAATTTACTGCTTGATTCTAGATGTACAGTCAGAAGGGAATGCATATGTGGGGAATTTGATTTTTGATGCCCGCTTAGAAAACTGACTGCCAAAGTGTGGTTTGCATTTACTTTCAGGAGGCAGAACCTGCTTTAATACCTAGTATTCATATCCAGCAGCCCAGCAGCGGGAACATTGATAGAGAGTTCTTGGAATCATATTTGAAAATACAGATACCACTATATATTAACCATAGGTTTAATATCCAAATATATTATCACCTCTAAGTGTTAAAACATCTTATCAGGACTCTCACTGCTATTTTACAGATCAGAAATCGGAGGCACAAACAGGGTAAGAAACTTAACGAAAACCACACAGAAAATGGCAGAATTGGGAATTCAGCCCAGGCAGACAGATTTGACAAATACTACTCCTCAATATGAAAACCCACTTCCAATAGCACGTAAGTAGCAAAAATCTGGAATTTTAAATGTTTTGTTTGCCACCCTCTGAGGCTATTACTCCAAGGCTATTAATTTCATTCTCTTGTCTTCTAGTAACACTTTCTTTGAAAACCATGTTGAAAAGCTGTCTTGGTATCTCCTCTTTGCCTTGATGACATTACTACTCTCAGAATAGCCTCTACATGGGGAATGGTCTCAAATTATAGGCCATAATAGCAAAGAACCTGTCATTTGGTGTTTACTAAAATGCTAAGATTTTTCAAGTGAAATATGAGATCCAACTGTTCTCCTCCCTCTAAAAAATGCAATATAGTGCTATTGTCGAATAAAAAAACAAATCTGGACACTACATAAAGTGTTAAGGACAGATTTCAATCAATAATATAGTATTGCAATAAAAAAGATGGTCCAATGTTTATTTGTATAGAGATGACTAGACATTTTAAAAAGAGAATGAGGGAAAAGGAATGGAGGTGAGTAGTGGTTTAGTAGAGTCAGGGAAGTGAAAAATGACAAAAGGTTAGTAAGTGTAAATGTGATTATGCCATCTGGGTCTGTTAGCTGACAACTATTAAAGTTAAGATTCTATTCCCCCACGGAGACTGAAAGAGGTGCTATCTTTCCTAATTTTATTTTTTTCTCCCCAAATATGTTTATTTTGATTTTTCAGTGTTACAAGATTGATTGTTCATGCACCACACCCAGTGCTCCATGCAATACGTGCCCTTCTCAATACCCACAACCAGGCTCGCCCAACCACCACCCCCTGCCCTCCAAAACCCTCAGTTTTTTGCTCAGAGTCCACAGCCTCTCCTGGTTCATCGCCCCCTCCGATTTCCCCCCATTCACCCTTCCCTTCCTTCTCACGATGCCCTCCATGATTTTCTTTATACTCCACACGTGTGAGACCATAAGATAATTGCCTCTCTCCGCTTGACTTATTTCACTCTGCATAATCTCTTCTAGTCCTGTCCATGTTGATACAAAAGTTGGATATTCATCCTTTCTGATGGAGGCATGATATTCCATTGTATAGATGTACCACATCTTCCTTATCCATTCATCTGTTGAAGGGCATTTTGGTTACATGTAAGGAGATGGACAAAATCATTTATACTGAGAGTCTATAGTTTTTATAGGCCAAGGTTTAGGCTTCATTGAGAAGGCTTAGAGAAAACTAGGTTTAGTTAAGAAGATAATTTTATTAGTATCAAAAACAACATTACATCCCAAAATTCATACGGAGTCTCAATATATTCTAAATAGTGTAGAAAGAATCCTAAAAAAGGACAAAGTTGAAGGTCTAATAGTTTCTGATTTCAAAACTTATTACAAAGCTGCAATAATTAAAATGGAGTGGTCCTAGCATACAGTCATTTAGAACAATGGAACAGAATAGAGAACTCAGATTTAAACCATTTTATGTATGATGAAATTATTCGGACAAGAGTTCCAAGATCATTCAATGGGGGAAGGATGATCTTCAACAAATGGTGTTAGAAAAAGGAGATATCCACATGCAAAATATAAAGTGGGACCTTTACTTTATACCATACAACTCAAAATGGGTTGAAGACTTAAATATAAAATCTGGAAATTATAAAAGCCTTTGAAGAAAACATATTGGGACAGCTTAAATATTGGATCTGGCAGTGATTTCTTGGATATGAACTAAAAAGACAGGCAACAAAATATAGATAAATTGTAGTATATCAATATTAACAATTCCTGTGCATCGAAAGACACAATCAATAGACTGATAAGGCAACCTATGGAATAGGAACAAATATTTGCAAGAGTTAGTTCTCCAAAAATCATATGCAAATGTCCAGCAAGTACATGCAAAGATACTCAATGTCAGTAATTATCAGGGAAATGCCAGTTAAAACCCTGATGAAATACCACCTTACACCTATTAGGATGGCTTCTAAAAAATGAAATCCAAACAGAAAATATCAAGTGTTCAGGAGGAAATGGAAAAATTAGAATCCTATTTCACTGTTAATGGAAACGTAAAATGGTACAACTGCTATAGAAAAGAGTATGGTGAGTCCTCAAAAAATTTAAAATAGAGGAGCGCCTGTGTGGCTCAGTAGGTTAAAGCCTCTGCCTTCGGCTCAGGCCATGATCTCAGGGCCTGGGATCGAGCCCCGCTGCTTCGGGCTCTCTGCTCAGCAGGGAGCCTGCTTCCCCCTCTCTTTCTGCCTGCCCCTCTGCCTATTTGTGATCTCTCTCTCTGTCAAATAAATAAATAAAATCTTTAAAAAAAATTAAATAGAATTATCATAGCATCCCACAATTCCATTTTTGGGTATGTACCTAAAAAAACTGAAAGCAGAGTCTTGAGGAAATATTTATACACTAACGTTCATTGTAGCATTATTCACAATAGTCAAAAGTTGGTAGCAACCAAAGCATCCATCAACAGATAAATAGATAAAATATAGTATATACATACAATGGGATATTAGCCTTCAAAAAAGGTAAATTCTGAAACATGCTAAAAACATGTTAATGTCCATGAGGATATTAGGCTAAGTGCAATAAACTGATCACAAAAAGATAAATGTGGAAAGAATCCACTTATTCAAAGTACCTAGAGTAGTAAAATTCATAGTCAAATTTATAAAGAAAGTAGAATGGTAGTTTCTAGTAGTTGGGGGGAGGAATAAAGGGGGGTTGTTGTTTAATGGGCATAGAGTTTCATTTTCACAAAATGAAAGTTTTAGAGATCCTCAGTGTGAATGTAATTAATTACACTGAGCTGTACACTGAACAGTAATATGGTAAAGATTATATCGTGTGTAGTATATCACAATTACATACTTTTACATTTGATATTTTAAGATTTTATTTATTTATTTGACAGAGAGAGATCACAAGTAGGCAGAGAGGCAGGCAAAGAGGAGGGGGAAGCAGGCTCCCCGCTGAGCAGAGAGCCAGATGCTGGTCTCAATCCAGGAGCCTGAGATCATGACCTGAGCCAAAGGCAGAGGCTTTAATCCACTGAGCCACTCCGGCGCCCCTGAGCTCTACTTTTATGATAGATTTGATCTAGAATGAATGTTAGAGTTTATATGCCTTGATTCTTTTAAATTTATTTAGCTTTTGTTGTTGCTGTTGCTGTTTTTTGGTCCCAGAATATGGCCTATGGTCGTAGGTGTTCCATGTTCACTTGAGAGGAATATGTACTCTGTTACTGTTGAGTAAAGCAAATAAATCTATACATGATTAACTTAGTTGATAGTATTGTTCAAATATTCAGAGCACCTGGGTGGCTCAGTTGGTTGAGCATCTGCCTTCTGCTCAGGTCATGATCCCAGGGTCCTGGGCTCCCTGCTCCATGGGGAGCCTGCTTCTCCCTCTCCCTCTGCCTGTTGCTCCCCCTCCTCATGCACTCTCTCTGTGTCAAATGAATAAATAAAATCTTTTTTTTTAATATTCTATGTCCTTACTGATATTTTTTCTTTTTTTCTACACTATATTGAGGACTATTATAATTTCCAAATATTTGATTTTTTTAAAAAATAATATTGGCACCCATTGATATCAGCTATGAAGAGCTTAGGTTCGGTGGTTCAACTTGGCAAAGCAAGCTGGCAGTTACATGAAAACAACAGAACCTGGGGATTTTTTCTACATAGATGAGAAACAAGACAAACTCAAAAGATAATGAAAACAAAAGCATGTATAGTGGGGGTGGTGCCTCGTTATTGACTCCTCTGTGATGTTAGGAAGTCACAGAGAAGCTTCTTGAAAGCTTATTTCCATTTAGCCTGTTAATAGTATATGTGACCACCACATTTATGACTTTTATACTTAGTACCTGGAACACAAGACCTAGAATGTAAGCCCTTTGGAGTCAAAGAATTCTATTTGACCTTTCACTTATATAACCCCCAGGATATTGTCTCTGACCTCCCTGGTGAAAACACTTAGATGGTGAATTAATACATGGATGAAATACATTGATTCATGTATGAAGACTGGAGCTTATAGCTCATACAGCCAATCCATTCTTAATAACTAAATTTTCAAAATCAGCTGGTCAAAGAGTCAGTTTCTAAAGTGAGATAATGACTGAGTTAGTTACTAGAGCAGTACATTAATTTTCTAGAGCTTCCAAAACAAAATACCACAGACTGGATAGCTTAAACCAAAGAAATTTATTTTCTCACTGTTGTGGAGACTGGAAGTTTAACATCAAAGTGTTGAAAGGTTTGGTTTTTTCTGAGGACTCTCTTTGGCTTGCAGATGACTGCCTTATTAATGTATCCTCATGTGGTCTTTCTGTGTCAGCACCCCTGATATTTCTTTGCCTGCCCATTTTTTTTTTTTATCTTCTTCTTAAAAAGACACCAGAGTAGATAAGGTTCCCACCCTATTGGCCTCATTTTAATTGAATCACCTATTTAAAGGCCATCTTTCCTAGCATTTGGTATTGGCAGTATATTTTTAACTTTTTAAAAATTATTCTAGGAGGTGGATACTGGTGTCTCATTGTGGTTTCAATTCACATCTGTCTGATGACAGTGGTGTTGAGCATATTTTCATGGGCTTGTTTGCCAGTGGTTAAATTCTCTTCAATTTCCATTCTTTAAAAAATTGTGCTTCTTGCTTTATTGTTACTAAGTCATAGTACATACTATATTGTTACTAAAACTTATATATATATATACACACACACATATATATACATATATATGTATATACATATACACACACACACAAATTCTTTTTTATTTTTTTCAGTGTTCCAAGATTCATTGTTCATGCACTACAGTCAGGGCTTCATGCAATATGTGCCCTCCTCAATACCCACCACCAGCCTCAACCAACCCCCTACCCTGTTCCCCTCCAAAACCTCAGTTTATTTCTCAGAGTCCACAGTTTCTCAGGTTCGTCTCTCTCTTCAGTGTCTCTCAATTCACCCTTTCTTTCCTTCTCCCAATGTACTACAACATGGACAGGACTGGTAGATTTTGGCCATTCTAACTGGTGTAAGGTGATATCTCAGTGTGGTTTTGATTTGAATCTCCCTGATGGCTAATGATGATGAACATTTTTTCATGACACACACAAATTCTTGATACAAGATATTTTCTTTAAGTCTGTGGTACCTCTTGTCATTTTATTAACAGTCTTTCAAAGAATAGAACTTATTTTAAATATTGATTAAATATAATTTATCCACTTTTTGTGGCTTTTAACATTTATTTCCTACCCATGAATTTTTTGCTTATCCCAAGATCATAGTTACCTGCTATGTTTTCTTTTAGATATCTTATATATTAAGGTTTTATATTTATATCTATGATAAATTTTGAGTTAATTTTTAATATAGTGCCCAAAATACAATTGGATGGCTTCATTTTGTTGTTGTTGTTGGCATATGGATGCTGAAATATCTTAGCACCATTTGTTGCAAATACTGTCCTTTCTCTATTGACTTCACCTAGCACATTTATCAAAAATCTACTGACCAGATACCTATAGGTTTATTACTGGATCCTATGATGTTCCATTATTATTATTTAAATATCTTTCTATCAACGTTCCTTTATATTGTTTTGAAATAAATCATATGAGTCCTCTACCATTGCTCCTTATTTTCTGAATTAATTTGACTTTCTAAGTGCTTTACTTTCCTACATAAATTTTATTTATTTTTTATTTTTATTTTCTTAAGATTTTTTAATTTATTGGAGAGACAGAGAAAGTGATAGAGAGCATGAGAGGAGAGAAGGCTAGAGGAAGAAGTAGACTCCCTGCGTGGAGCCGGGAGCCCGATGTGGAACTCGATCCCAGAACCCAAGGATCATGACCTGAGCCGAAGGCAGTTGCTCAACCAACTGAGCCACCCAGGAGCCCCTACATAAATTTTAGAATCCACTAGCCAATTTCTACAAAAAATCATAATGAGATATTGATTGGGGATTGTGTAAAAAAGATTTAGATAAGTATACAATAATTTATATCTTAAAAATATTGACCCTTCCAATCCATGAGATTGAACTATTTCTACATTTACTTAAATATTTTGTATTAGTCTTATCAATATTGTGTAATATTCAAAGTACAAATTGTGCACATAATTTTGTCAGATTTATCCCTAAGTGTATCATATTTTGATGTTATTGTAAAATTATAATTTTAACATCAATATTCATTTAGTCATTGTTGGAATATAGGAAGACAACTGATTTTGACCCATTCAGTTTTGAAAAGTAAAGAAATTGAGTTATAAAAATGTGGCATGTATTTTGCTACATATGAAGAATGGACAAATGAAAAACCAATATAAATTTTTTCTTTGTACATGAGACATCAGGCAAATGGAGATTCAAATAAAGAATGGAAATAAGATTGGATATGCTGTAGTATAGGGACTGTGCAACCCACAAGATGTACTAGCATGTAACCCTAATTTAAGTAGTCACTGAAGATTTGCTGAAGAAGCATTCTATGATTGAATAAAGAATAAAAACAGAAAAGCACTGAAGTGAGAGCTAGAGAAGCCAAAAATGAAACTGTATTCAGGTAGGGACCAGGGTATGTATAAAAGACAAATGGAAAGTAGCAATTTCAGTACACTGGAAAAAAAAAAAACTGGAAATATATGCCTGGGCTAGGTTTGGAGGGGCATTTTATTCTGTTACTGTTGGATTTTATAGTTTTTCACATTTCATGGGGCTACTATAGCGTCTGCTTACTAGGAACAGTGTAACTATAAAATGAGAATTTGGGAGACTTGTAAATTTGAATAACAAAATTTATGGGGTTTAGAGAAAGACTAGGCAAAGGAAAAGTATGACATTTAGAAAGAGAGAGAGAAAGAGACACTAAGTTCTAGGAGAAACAGACACAAAAAAACTTAGTGTTTACAGGGTACAGCCTTCTCTTGATCGAGTTAGACTTCCATGTGAAAGATGCCAAGTCAGACCACGAACTCCCCTTCTGTAAGAGGCAATTCAGCTCCAAACACAGGTTACTTTCAGGACTTAAACTCACCTTCTCATATTTCAGAAGTACGTGCTACACACTTTTTTGGCATGAGAGACCCCTGGGGTCAGAGCGCCATCTAGCACCAACAGAAATGGGAGGCCAGCAGCAAACTAAATAAAAAGTTAAGGGGAAAAAAAAGCGGAGCGGGGCGGGGCGGGGAAGGGATCCAGGAACCAGAAATCGCTGTGTTCGTTTGAGCAGGATTTTTAAATATTTATTTGAAAAGTGAAGCATAATAAATAATTGCTGTGAGGAGAAAATGTTATTCATGATTATTCCCGATAAAGATACGGAGAAGCCTGGCCCATATCCTCTTCACATTTTTCTACAAGTAATATAAAGGTTAAGGATTGATGTGTGAATTCTATCAAATTGATTTCATTTAGGATTACTATGGAGATACAGATATAGACATAGATAGCATATTGGATATAAAACTAGGTCGACTGACTTTACACCACGTTACATTCATCCTTGAAAATGTGTGTATTTACAAACATTATTTTCCTGTTTAGTCACACTATAGTTAAGGAGCATAATTTCTTAGGCTAAAGCCTTAATACGTTATAATACTTTAAAACATTTTCCACTTTGATTAGGCCTGGTGTATTTGTTCGCGGCTCTCCAATGGACCGACACAGCCTGACAACCCGGGTACGGACTCGTAGCGCACAGCCTGACATCAGAGTCCCGCCGGCCACACAGCCGGCAGGAAATGCGCCATTGTACGGCGCGGCCGGCTTGCTCGCAGTGCACTGTGGGAAGGTCACGTGGTTTTCCGGCGGCTGCAAAAGCCGCTGATCCTGCGAGCTACGCAGCGTGTAGGCGGGACGCTGTCAGGTGCAGGACTCCTTCCCGTCCTGGCTTCCGTTTCCGTACACTGGTGTGTCAGTTCCTCTTTTACGCGCCTTCCCTGAATTTCGTATCAGTCGTGTTCACCTCAAAGATTTTAACATATTTTTTAAGTATCGTCCCACATAAAAAAAAAAAAGTCTCCCCAGACTCGCATCTTGATTTGGGTTCTTCTCTTTAATTTTGTTTTAGTCTCGGGTTTTTTTTGTCCCCGCTCCCGCGAAAAATACATACTGTGATGTTTCCACAGCCCTTTCTTCTTCTTTCTGTAATTATATAAGCATTTCCAAAACCCATAATTTTATACTTTTTCCTTACATTTATTTTATTGCGCCCATCTGTAAAGTTTAAATATTTTTCAATACTACTGATCTTGAAGTTTTTTAACGGTATATTATTTTAATCATTTCTGTATTCTTTTATTGATTCTCTAATTTTTTTTCTTACAATTTCAGTAAAATACCTTTAAAATAAGAAGACTTTGGGGGCTTCTAAGTTAAACTGTCCCAAAGTCTCAATGTGCACATTATAAAATTGTTTTTAATTTTTTTTTAAATTTTTGTGCAAAATTGAAAAAAGTTTCACGGCTTTTAAAACATCTATTGAACCTCTTTTTCTATGTATCCTGACTTAGTTTACTGCATTACCGTAGCTGTCATTTTAGAACTGATCATTCAATCCCAAAATTGGCAACTGCTTACTGCCTCTGGTTTAGCTGTGCTATCCTTCCAGTTCTGACTCGGCCTTCCTCCGTCCCTTCCTCCCTCCCTTCCTTCCTTCCTTCCTTCCTTCCTTCCTTCCTTCCTTCCTTCCTTCCTTCCTTCCTTCCTTCCTTCCTTCCTTCCTTCCTTCCTCCTTCTCTCCCTTCCTTCCTTCCTCCCCCTCCCTTCTTTCCTTTCTCTCCTTCCCTCTTTCCTTCCTTCCTTCCTTCCTCAGAGGTCAGCATTTTTTTTTCTATAAAAGTCTAGATACTCAGCATTTTAAGCTTGAAAGGCCTGAATGGTCTAACAGTTACTCATCTCCGCAGTTGTAATGTGAAAGTAACCACAGACCATATATGAATAAACAGACATGACTTTTCCAGCAAAGTTTTCTTTATGTGTGAATTGGTTTCTGATTTTGCAGCTTAATCATCATCTTGCTCCTGGTAAACATTATTGTAGTTTATACAACACCAAAAGTAAAGTTTTATTTTTGTTGTTAATTATTTTGATTTTTACCGCCTTTTTTTTCTTTATAATGAAATATTTAAGCAATATTAGAGAAGGTTAAGGGGAAAGGAGGGAATCTTAACATAGCACTATGGTCTGCTATAATTTATTAGTTGGCTCTATTATTGTTCTATAATCTTGTATACTTATTTTGCTATGTTGACTATCCTATTTTTTTGAAAGCAGAATACATGCCAATTGTAATGCTAAAGAAAAATATTCAATGACCCTTGTTAAAAAAGGGAAGTTAGACTTTACTCAGGATCATTGTAATAGGTATAAGGAAAACTGTGATGGGATTTTACAGTACAAGAAAGAAGTTAGGCTCGACTCTTGAATATCATATGGGAATTTATAGCCAAAAACTAGAGTGGGGGGTGGGGGTCAATGAAATTTCAGAGTTCTGACTGAATCAACCTAACAGGATTCTTGCTGAAGAAAGGCCAAGCTCAAAGGTCACAAACTGGGGAATGATAGAAGATAAGGAAGCTAATTAAGAATGTTTAAGGATGTTCAAATATTTATTTTGGGAGTTTCTCATTAATGTGACCTTGTGGAATTCTTACTAAAAGTAGATTTTACAAAGAAGTGCACACATGGGACCAGGAGAAAGTTCAGGAGCCTGAGTAAAGTTTGGCCAAGAAAAGAATCCTTGTCAGCAACAGAGAAGAAACAAAATGGAAAAATAATTGTAATTTTTTTTATAGTTAAAAACTTTCCACCTGTACCCAATTCCAAAAATTAATCATTGCAGTGCATTACCATCATTAATACTTTGGTGTCTTTTTTTCTCTTAACTTTGGTGTCCTGTTTAAAGTTATATTTATAAGATACATAAAATGCATTAATGTGTTTCACAAAATTTGTTTTTTATTTGTGTTTAATATATTGTGCACAATATATAAGGATAATATTAATTCAACCAAGTACTTATTCAGAGACTGTTTTGTGCCACATATTTTTTTCTGAAATTAAAGTTAAGAAAAGGCACATGGAGTTCTTCTATGAATTTAATCATTATACATATGAGAAAACAAAGGTAAAATGCATTCACAATTTTAAAGTAGCAATTATTTTTGGAGTAAGAACACAAAAGTATTATATTGTCTGCTGAGACCATATTATTCAAACTTGTGCTGCAATGAACACTGTTACATATTTCTGTTGACTCATAGTCCAAGATGTAAATTCTACCCCAAACCTGTATTTATAAATAAAATTTTAATGTAACAGGCATGCCCATTTATTTGTCTATAGCTGCTTTCAAGCTGTAATCAGAAATTTCAGTAGTTTTGAAAGAGACAATATGGCTCCTAAAGCCAAAAATGTTTACTATTTTAAAAAAAGAAAAGAAAAGAAAAAAAAGTTTACTATCTAGTCTTTATACTACCCAGAGTTCAGTTTAGAGCCTGGGCAGTTTCAGTCTTTGGTATGTTAATTGGAATGAAATCAACACCAAGAGAGTTAGAGGGGGCGAGAGCCTGTGAACTCTTGTACTATTTCAAGGACTCCCTTTCTCAAGCTCCTCTCTCCACAACCTACCAGTACTTTCTGTTTCCCCTTTTCAGCCCTTAAGCCCTGATTTAGACTATATTCTGGGATGAAATGGTCAGAAGACAGAGAGAGAAAACATAAAAATAATGTGTTGGCCCTACTGTCTCAGAACGCAACTTCTCTCAATAGAGAGCAAAATTTCCTTACTCTTACTTTTGTTCTGGTGAGCTCCCTTAGCTACTACTGTTACCATGACAACAGAGTGGCCTCTGGGCTTGGGAGAGATTGGAGAAAAGAGGGGGAGGAAAGGCAAATTCTGCACTTTCTGAGCACTAGGAGTTCCCTTTACTTTTCTCAAATTAGTGTTAGATAAGGGCTTCTCCTGGATCATTCTATAAGCCCTGCACTGCTCACTTGTGGAATTCTGGATGCGTTAGGTACAGGGTGGGAGATACATGCATATCTCAGGCCAGTAGCTACATAACAGAAAAAAAAGAAAGAAAGAAAGAAAGAAAGAAAGAAAGAAAGAAAGAAAGAAAGAAAGAAAGAAAGAAAGAAAGAAAGAAAGAAAGAAAGAAGAAAGGGAGAGGAAGGAAGGAAGGAAAGAAATGAGGGAGGAAAGGAAGGGAAAGAAAAGAAAGAGAAAAAGAAAGAAAACATACCACCAAATCAATAGTACTTCACAATCCATTGCTCTTCTTTGATTACTCATCTATGTCTTGAGTCTTTAAATAGCTGTTCCATACATTTTATTCAACGTTTATAGCTACATTCAGGGGAAAAAACAGGGTGGAGTGTGCTTACCTCATCTTACCTAGAAAAGGAGCCTTGAAAGCAGCATTTTCCACCATTTTAATTTTGACCAAAAAATTGTTTAATTTATGTTCACAAATTCATATTTATACTCATAAAATATGTGAAACCCAACTTCTTCATTCTAGTTTTTTTTTTTGATTTCTCTTTTGTGCCTCAGTTTATCTCAGTTTTTTTTAAATGACCCATACGTGTTCTGCAAAGTGTAGATTCCCACAGGTTAATGGTAAAATACCCCTGCTCTTTGGGTGCCTTGTAGAAAAGTTCATTCTAGTTTCTATGTCTTTCAATTCTGTTTTAATATATTTGCACTTCTTAGGGGCCCCTGGGTGGCTCAGTGGGTTAAAGCCTCTACCTTCAGCTCAGGACATGATCTCAGGGTCCTGGATTGAGCCCCCACATCAAGCTTTCTGCTCAGCAGGGAGCCTGCTTCCCCCTCTCTCTCTCTGCCTGCCTCTCTGCCAGCTTGTGATCTCTCTCTGTCAAATAAATAAAAAAAATCTTTAAATATATATATATATGTATATATATATTGTACTTCTTAAATTTTCAAATATTTGTCAACTATAATGATATTGAGTATCACTTTTTTGTTATAGGAATATGAATGTCATTTTTATTATTTTTTAAATATGAAGCATTCTTTTTTAAGATTTATTTATTTATTTTAGAGAAAGAGAGCATGCACAGGGGATTAGGGGCAGAGGGAGAGGGAGAGAGAATATCAGGCGGACTCTTTGCTGAGCACAGAGCCCAATGTGGGGCTCAGTCTCACAACCCTGAGCCAAAACCAAGAGTTTTGACACTCAGCCAACTGTGCCACCCAGGTGCACCGAGAATGCCACTTTTAATATGAAATGCAGATTTTTAAAATGTTGCATATTTTCCTTTGCTTTTGGAGACATGTCTTGAAAGTAATTGCTGTGGCCGATGTCAAAGAGGTTACTGCCTATGTTCTCCTCTAGGATTTTGATAGATTCCTGCCTCATGTTGAGGTCTTTTATTCATTTCAAGTTTATCTTTGTGAATGGTGTAAGGGAATGGTCAAGTTTCATTCTTCTATATATAGCTGTCCAATTTCCTGGCACCATTTATTGAAGAGACTGTCTTTTTTCCACTGGATATTTTTTCCTGTTTTATAGAAGATTATTTGACCATAGAATTGCAGCTCCATATCTGGGCTCTCTACTCTATTCCACTGGTCTATGTGTCTGTTTTTGTGCCAGTGCCATACTGTCTTGGTGATCACAGCTTTGTAGTAAAGCTTGAAATCAGGTTAATATTTTTTTAAGATTTTATTTATTTATTTGACAGAGAGAGAGAGATCACAAGTAGGCAGAGAGGCAGGCAGAGAGAGAGGGGGAAGCAGGCTCCCCGCTGAGCAGAGAGCCTGATGCGGGGCTTGATCCCAGAACCCTGGAATCATGACCTGAGCCAAAGGCAGAGGCTTTAACCCACTGAGCCACCCAAACACCCCAAAATCAGGTTAATATTTCTAAAATTTTCCAGAGTAATACACTTAGTGGGTACCAAAAATGGACAGGAAACTTTGCTTTGAATCTCATGTTATATTTTAAATTTAAACAAATTTTACATTACATGATATTATTTATTCTAATTTTAAAGTATGTTGTTTGATTTACAAAAAATTTGAAATAAATGTACATATTTTTGTCAACTAGAAAATGGACTCTTAGCACTTTATTTTTTTTAAAGATTTTATTTATTTATTTGACAGAGAGGAGAGAGATTGCAAGTAGGCAGAGAGGCAGGCAGAGAGAGGGGGAAGCAGGCTCCCTGCTGAGCAGAGAGCCCCATGCGGGACTCGATCCCAGGACCCTGAGATCATGACCTGAGCTGAAGGCAGAGGCTTTAACCCACTGAGCCACCCAGGCACCCCAGCACTTTATTTTTTTTTTAAGATTTTATTTATTTATTTGAGAGACAGAATGAGCTGAGAGAGAGAAGCAGACTCACTGCCGAGCAGGAAGCTTGTTGTGGGGCTTGATCATAGGACCTAGAAGTCATGAGTTGAGCCAAAGCCTCAAATGACTGAGCCACCAAGGTGCCCCAGGATCTTTGCACTTTAAAATCAGCTTTCATTGGCTAAATTTAAAATTCAGAACTTGGGGTACCTGTCTGGTTCAGTCAGTAGAACATGTGACTCTTGATCTTAGGGTGGTGAGTTCTAGCCACACATTAGGGGTAGAATTTAAATAAATAGATAAAGTTAGTAAAATTCAGTATTTCCTGAACATACATTTGTGCAGAATATGCTATGTCTACACTATTCAGTTAGTTGTCAAACATCTTCTTACTGTACCCCTTTATATATGCTGCTTGTTCTTTATTATTCCTCTTTCCCCACAAATTGACAATAACAATTATGTGTTCTAGTCTTCCATGTGCCCTTAGAGTGGTCTCTACTCCAGGCCCTCCACACTTTAAGGCTAATAGTCTCCTCACAAAGGTATTCCTAAAGCCTTTTCATTGATGCCTTATAAATTTGGTTATTATTGTGATTACAATTACTATATTATCTTCAAAAACTTAATTTTTGTTATTTCTAACCAGTTCTCCAAAACTTACAGAAAGGAATATATGCTTTCTTTTATTTTTGAAAGTCATTTAGTATTCCTTGAAGTTCTGCAGAGTTGTAGAAAGTATATAGAAAACAGAAGAAAGAATCAGAATATAATCAGAAAAACAATAACTGTAATCATATTTATACATCTTTTCTAATTTACTTTTCTAATACTTACAATTATAATAACATGCATTCTATATATACATATATATACATATATATACATATATATACATATATATATATCTTTTGCTTCATTGATTTTTATTTCATTTTATAAGTATAGAAGTCTCCAGTGCAGACATTGGAAATCTGCATATATCCTAGATCTTGTCTGATCTCACCTTTCAGTGGTGAACACTATCAAAATCTTGGTGTATTTATTTTCTAAAGATGTACTCTACTTATATATACTATGTGGATTCTTCAAAGGTGGATTTATGGGTATACATGTACATGTGTGTGTTTGCATTTATGTGAATGCACATATGATCCTAATAATGGTAGGAACAATGATTATAGATAAAACTGTGATGGTATAATATGTGTCAGAATTCTACATTTAGGGCTTTTCTTTGATCAAATAAACACACACAGTTTCATAATGGACATTGTTTTAACCAGTAAACAGGTAAAGACATTAAGCATACAGTTCAAAACCCATCTTTTTAAATGCAAAATATCCTCAAGGATAAACTTTCCATATCTTTTCAGTTTTTTTCAGACTCATTAGTATGATGGGTTTATTGTTAGCATTTGTTAGAGTTCACAAAGCTGTCCTTCTGTTTTACTGTCTCTTCCTCATGGAATGGTCCAGAAGCAGATTATGTAAATATATATAAACATCTGTGTAGCAATATATGGTTTATAACAATATGTATACATGTTTGTTACTAAGTTACTGAGTATATATAATTACTAAGTGTGATATAGAGCTCAGGGCTTAGATATGGGGTCTTCTTCATATATATATGAATTAATATTCTAGCTGCCTCTCCATATTCTTCATATATTTTCTCTCCAGTTGTTCCTGGTAATTGAATTTTTATGTTTTTCTGTGCAATGAATGATTAAATGTTAAGTACAAAACTTTGTTTTTTTCCAGAATACCTTTCCTACTTTTGCCTTTGCCACAAAAGTATTTTTCAGCCACACTAAATTGAGACTTTAGCTAAATGTTACTTTTTTAAGTAAGCTCTACACCCAGCATGGGGTTTGAACTCAAGGTCTTGAGATCAAGAGTTGCATGCTTTACAGACTGAGCCAGCCAAGCACCCTAACTAAGTATTATTTTGAAGTTAAATATATTACATTGAATTTGAGTAAAAGGGAGAGAAATTATCACCTAATGTCTGTATATTTGCCTACTTATAATATTTTAGCAAACATGTATTTTTAATAATTTAATTTTTTCAGTTTTATTGATAAATAATTGGCATATAACATTATGTAAGTTTAAGGTGTACGATATGTTGATTTGATACACTTACAAATTTCAAAATGATTACTATAGGGGCAACTGGGTGGCTAGTGGGTTAAAGCCTCTGCCTTCAGCTCAGGTCATGATCGAAGGGTCCTGGGATTGAGCCCCACATCAGGATCTCTGCTCAGCAGGGAGCCTGATTCCCACCTCTCTCTCTCTCTGCCTGCTTGTGATCTCTCTGTCAAATAAATAAATAAAATATTTTAAAAAGTGATTAATATCATAACATTAGTTAATACCTCAGCCATAGCATTTTTTGTGGTGAGAACAAAAAAATTACTTACTTAGCAACTTAGCTATAATTTGATATTATACATTAGATTCCCAGAACATAACCATTGTATAACTAGACGTTTTACCCTTTGACCAACATTACTCAATTTTCCCAAGCCCCAACCCCCACTAAGAGCCACTCTACTCTCTATTTCTATGAATTCAGCTTTTTAGAATACTTATACAAGGGATATCATACAGTATTTGTCTTTCTCTATCTGACTGATTTCACTGAGCATAATGCCCTCAAGCATTTTTTGAATTGTTGCAAATGGCAGAATTTCCTTCTTCTTGTGGCTGAATGATATTCTATTGTATAGATGTATGCCATTTCTTCTTTATCCATGAATGCATAGAGATATACCCACTATAAAATTGTAATAAAAGTTTTCATAGTATTTTATTGTATTGATGGGCCAGCCACAATGATTTTCCAGTTTGCCAATTTTTCCTTGATATTTCAATATTTGCGGGAGTGTTTTTATGTTGTTATTGTTGTTTGACACAAGAAACAATGTTGAAACAAACATCTTTAAACATAAAAATTAACATGTATATGAAAATGTATATTTTTGTAACAGTCTTTTTTTAGTTTTTTTTATTTTCCCAAAATACTTTTATTTTATTTTTTCAGTGTTCCAGTATTCATCGTTCATGCACCACACCCCGTGCTCCATGCAATACGTGCCCTCCTCAATACCCACCACCAGGCTCGCCCATCCCACCATCTCCCTCCCCTCCTAACCCCTCAGTTTGTTGCTCAGAGTCCACAGTAGCAGAGATTAGTAGAGCCAGAAGGTGTTCCTTTAAAATATTGCTAAATATTGCCAAATTGCTTTTAAAATCTTCTCATGTCGGGGCACCTGGATGACACAGTCACTTGAGCATACAAATCTTGGTTTCACCTCACGTTGTGATATCAGGGTAATGAGACTGAGCCTCATATGGTGCTCCACACTTAGTGTAGAGTTTTCTTCAGATTCTCTCTCCCTTTCCATCATCCTTCTGCACTGTGCTCTCTCTCTCAATCTAAAATAATAAATCTTTAAAATCTAAAATAAATAAATCTAAAATCTAAAATAAATAAATCTTTAAAAAATAAAATAAAGTGTGCCTGGGTGACTCAGTTGGTTAAGTGTCTGCCTTTGGCCCAGGTCATGATCCCAGTGTCTTGGGATTTAGTCCCATGTTGGACTCCCTGCTCTGTGGAGAGTCTGCTTCTCCATCTGCTTCTGCCTCTCTCCATGTGTCTCTCATGAATAAACAGAAAAAATCCTTTAAAAATATTTTTTTTTCTTTTCACATCATAAGATAGCATGACGTTTACTCATTTTCTTATATGGACTCAGAAGCATTTTGATATTTATAAAATATCACCCCATTTATAACTTTTGGATAACTTAACCATTTGAAATAAATTAACCCATTTTGACCATTTCATTACTCTCTGTTTTTCTTACCTAACTAAACCTCTCTTATCTGCAGAATTATCTTCCACCTGAACCACAAAAGGTCAAGTAACCAGAGGAGAGAACAAAGGAAAAGAGACTGAGGAAGGAAGACAATTTGGGGAAAGGACTCTGATATTTTTTCTTGTGGATTGTCATTTTTAGAATATTGCCCAGGTATTACAAAGCCATGTTTTAAGTATCAAGGTATAAAAAAATGCATTACAGCAGTTACATACAGAAGCAATGAGTTTATTTTTTATGTGCTTGGCAAAATCCTAGGGCAAGCAAAGCCAGCCTCTTCCTCCAGTCCTCCAGTATACTTTCAGAAAGGACATCATGATCCTGCTCAAATGTTCACACAGGTGACAGTCATATAGGACACTTATCCAGGTAAGAATTATCCCTGCACCACTGTCATTGTGGCTTTTGTGTAGGGTTTCTTCAATAGAGACATACCAGATGTTTAGTCAAAGCCACAGAACACATTATTTGTGCTGTGACACAGTTTATGAGAACAGCTTTGCACAGGGCTGACCACCTGCAATGAGTTCATTAATATCAGTGATTTTAGTTATTTCTCACATGCATTGATTTTTTGCATCCTCAAACAATCCTACTGGTAAATTTATTTTCCATGTGTTAGAGGAGAATGTACTGAGACTAAATAAAGCCACATCTCGGGGAACCTGAGTGGCTTAAGTGGTTAAGCATCTGCCTTTGGCTCAAGTCAAGATCTCCAGGTCCTGGGATGGAGCCCAAAGTCAGTCTCCCAGCTCAACAGGCAGTCTGCTTCTCCCTCTTCCTCTGCCTCTCCTCCTGCTTTGCTTGTGCTCTCTCTATCTCTTTCTTTCAAATAGATAAACAAACAAACAAACAAACAAACAAACAAACAAATAAATAAAAATAAATACATAGATAAATAAGTAAGTAAATAAAGTCACATTTCTTGCTTAGAACACTGCCCGAAATAGCTGGAATGCCATGTATGTGATACAATAAAAAATATTAAACTTATTTTTTAATTTTTTAGCCAGAAGAAGGGCAGAAAAGCAGGCTTCCCACTCAGCAGGGAGCTTGTTGTGGAACTTGATCCCAGAACTCTGGGATCATGACCTGTGCTGAAGGCAGACGCTTAACCGACTGAACCACCCAGGCACACTTAAACTTATTTTTAAACATTAAGTATCATTGTCATCACAAACCACTTGGCATGGTTACTGGCTCTTTAAAAGTCCTTTTTCTTTCTTGTCTTCTCTTTTGCTCCCTGTATGTTCTTCTGATCCTACAGCAATGCATTAAATGGGCACAACTGAGGTCTTATGTTGACTCTAACTTTGGCTCTGGCCCTGAGTGTCAGTCAGTTCCCATATTATGATATATCCTGTCTGGGCTAGCATTAAACCATAGGAAAAATGTCCTTTGGTAGACTCTAAAATTAGAGGAGAAGGTCCCATATGGTAATGACTGGAAGGCCAGAATTTTCTAAAAACTATTATATCTGGGCTTTACAAGGACAAAGATTTAACATACTGGTATCTGAAACTGTGTTGCTACCCATGACCTTGAATTAAAAATATCTATGCCTTTTAAAACCCATGGTCCATTCCATTGGGAGAAGGAATGTGCTAGGTAAGTGAAAATAGACCACAGAACTCTTGGTTTATCCTTAGGTAATCTGAAAAAGGATTAACACAATGAATCATCCTGATTGGTGCAAGCAAGCATGGAGGATGTACCTACAGCTTGGTGCCTGATCCCATTGTAGTACTAAAGAGGCACAAGAGAACTCTTGAAAGCTTACATCCAAAGAGGTTCTTTAAGGTAGTTCAAAATGGAACTTAATTTTTTTGAGATATTGCATTGTATAAGTTTGTCATACAACCTGCTTATTTGATACAATTATTGCAATATTATTATTACCATAAATAGCATCATTTAACACTATCACTTCATGTAATTATCACTTATTTTCTGTAATGAGAAAATTTTAAATCTAGTTTCTTTTTTTTTAAAGATTTTATTTATTTATTTGAGAGACAGAGAAGGTGGGAGAGAGCATGAGAGGAGAGAAGGTTAGAGGAAGAAGCAGACTTCCCATGGAGCTGGGAGCCCGATGCGGGACTCTATCCCAGAACTCAAGGATCATGACCTGAGCCGAAGGCAGTTGCTCGACCAACTGAGCCACCCAGGCACCCTAAGATCTAGTTTCTTTGCAACTTCTAAGTATATAATACAGTATTTTTAGCTGTAATTATTATGTTGTGCATTGTATCCTCAGAATTTACTCATCTTCTTATAGCAAGTTTGTACCCTTTGACCAGCATCCCTTCCCCCCCCATAGCCTCTGCTTGCCACCATTCAACTCAGTGTTTCCATGAGTTTGTTTTTTTTTTTTTAAGTTTTCACATACAAGAGATATCATGTAGTATTTGCCATTCTCTGTCTGACTTATTTCTAGAGAGGAGGATTTCCACAACTATACATAAGTAACTGGAAAACCAGTAGACACTGAACATGTATTAGAATAGAATGCAATTCTTTTTTGATCACCACATTATCATCATTCCTACAGTGGAGTCTGGACTACTTCTGGAATCAAGTATATTATATAAGTGTATGCATATGCATACATAGATATAGATAAAATGATTAGATTATGAAACAAAATTTTGTTAAAAAATATGAACGTGCTTGCTCAAACTCAATAATCTGCAGATTCAAGCTTTTTGATCATCTTTATCACCACATTTGCAGTGCAAGAACAGACTACTGATATTTGAAGTATTACTAGAATAATTATCTATTTTACTTCTTTATAAAAAGCTAAAAGAAAAATTATAGGACTTGAATTATTTTCCTATATTTACATAATTATATAAATTATGAAAAGTAGCATTGTTATCACTAGGAATGATAATGTGTTCCAGATTTACTCGATCTAATCAAATTGGGTATTTACATGTTAAACTATTTTCCCTGGTAATTCAATTTAATATTTTCAGTACTTAAAATTTTTAGGAACTGTTACCCTTTGCATCTGTTATTTTACTTCCTAAAGCACTTCAGTGGCCATGTTCTTTTCCATTGGGTTGAATACTCAGGAAGACAGCTGCCCAAACCACATTAATAGATTCCAAAATTTCAGGCGGAAGCTCCTTAGAATTTTTCATCTTTTAAAAATTTATTTCCCAACAATTTTCTGTTTCATTTCTTTGCAAACCTAGATGAAAGATTTCTGTACACAGGTTTTGGACTTTTATTAATAGTGTTTAGGTGATGAACCATGAGAAATGGTGGACTCTGAGAAACAAACTGAGGGTTTTGGAGGGGAGGGGGTAGAGGGTTCGGCGAGCCTGGTGGTGGGTATTGAGGAGAGGAGGGCACATATTTCATGGAGCACTGGGTGTGGTGCATGAACAGTGAGTCTTGGAACACTGAAAAAAATTTTAAAAAATAGTGTTTAGGTGAAGGAATAATTCAAATAAAATCCACGAAAGAAGACAGGTGAAAAACCTAGCAGTTGTAATACAAGAAAGAGTGTAAGAGTTAGATATTGCATAATTTCCCTTTGGTTGCAAATGGGTGGGACTTAGCATACAACATCAGATCAAAGAATCATCAATTTAAGATGTGCCTTAATGAAGGAAAAGTTATCATAATGGTCATAATCCTTAGTTTTCCTTATTAAAAAAAGCCCTTCAAAAATTTACATATATATATACATGTGTGTATATATATACATATGTATATATAACTAATTAACTATGTTCTAAAAGTAGTTGGAGACTTTCCTCCAAGACACTAGCATTCATTTTGCGGAACTTTATGTCGGTGATCTAACTAGAAAATACCAATGCAAGGATTTTCAGATCAAATTTATGTGTGTATATGCAATAACACTATGCTCTCTGAGATACCATTAATTATAAGAAATTTTATCTCCCTCTTTTCTCTCTCTCTAGGATGGAAAATGTGAGAATATGTGCATGTTAAAATTGACGAAACTGAAAATTGATGTTTGTAGTGATTCATAAAAGGAGTACTAATTGCTGAGGTGATTCTTGGTGAATGAATAGTTAGAGTCAGCAAGGTAAGACTCCTTACTCAGAAAGAATGGATGCTAATGAAGTAAGAAGAAGAATCCATACTGTAGTGATTTATTAATACAGTGATAGGTTGTGAAGAAGCAATCTCAGCCAAAAGGCAAGATTTTATCGTGTGGTGCTAACTACCTGATGGGGTGTCTTCAGATTCCAATCCTGTTTATAGTTGAAAAAATTCTATGGTCTGGAAACACTAGAGGTGTGGCATGTGAGAGACTTAAATAGCTTTATTTGATTTTAAACTTTAATAAGAGGAAAATTTTATTTGTCACTCTGTATCCAATCCAATACATGTTAGGGCCTCATGGGGGATTAATGTAGATGAAGTTTCCATATTTTCTGAGACTGTGATCCAGGTGGGAATTCCCAGAACTTAACAAGAAACTAAACTGTGGGTGGACAGCTGTACTTAGAAACTCAGAAGGAATCAGACTTGCAATGGGATGCACAAGGAAGACTTCCTGGAGGAAGTGCCCAAGTATGAGGAAGTATAAGGCACAATGAATGATGCAAAATGGGGAGGGCAGAGAGAAGTGTATCCTCCCTCACCACAGGCAAGGGAATGAGAAGAAGCCAGTGGGTTCAGAGGACCTTTAGGAACAGTAATTTGTGAGGATATCAGGAGCATGAAGGGCAGAGCATGATGGGATTGGGGAGGTGATAGAGAAAAGTCAGACGTAATACCGGGGGGCAGCCCACAAAGGAATGTATGTGGTGTTAGAGAATTTCGAACATCTGTATCTTGTTCCTTGAAATGTTATTCCCTGCCCATGAAGACAATCAAAACAAGTGAGGATGGTTCTGGTCCACTGGACAGTCCCTGGACTTTACCAGGAGTGTTTTTGGGGAGCCAGGATAGAGGCAGTAGAGAGGGTTTCCGGGCTAGTGGACGGGCAGTTACCCTAAATGCTTCTGTTTGCTTCCCTTTCTCCTCGCCTCACAGCCCTCCCCAGTGAGTACAGGCTCAGGTCTCAGTCCTTCTGCGCATGTGCATAGGATGGATCCTTCTACTAGAACCTGCAGAGAAGCTAGTTCACAGCGCCCTCTGACGTCCATAGATGAGAGGCTAAGAGCCGACTTAAGAAGAATGCTGTGTAAAAGACTTAGGGACTCCTGAGTTAAAGGGACCCCACCGGAACACACAGCTAATGCAGGTAGGGGGCGCCGAGGTGCCGCGGTCTGGTGTGGCGCTCCTCCTACAGGCCCTTTCTGCCTGGAGCGTCTCTCCTGCTTTGCTTCAGTCCTCTTAAAGGCTCTTTGTTTTCCGGACACAAACCTGATTTTCTCCATTACACCGCAGCAGAGAGCTTTCCTGCTGCATTTGTCTTCATCAGCTACTTGTGGGGATGAAGTAGTAGTAGTTAGCCAAAGCTAATATAGGTATATTAGTAATACTTTATATATCAAGGATAAATAGTACCTACCTGAACATAACAAACTTGGCCTAGAGATTTGAACAAAAACTTCCCTAGGTTCTAAAAGCTCAAGCTGCATCCTTAGGATGACCCCAGAATCCCCCCTCCTTCTCCACACCTCACCCCACCCCCACCCTGGGATTAAAGTGCATGCTTGAGAAAATGCAAGCAAAAGAATTTGCTGTTTGTGGCAGCCAACTCCTGATAAGGGTCCTAGTTCCCCAGTCTCTGTGGAGAGGTAGGAGCCTAACTTTGATAAGAGTAGATAACAATCCTAGCTGGATTCTACTTCTTGTAATTTTTCACTTCCCTGACTTTGCTGAGGCCCTGATCACCCCCTCCATACTCCTTCATTCTCCTTTAAAAAGGACCAATCACCTTTGAGCAAATAGAATTTGAGATCAAATCACGTATTTGTGATTAAAATCTGTTCTTACACTTTAGCTAGTGTGTGGCTTTGTTATCTTTGATAGTTATGGGCTCCACAGCTTGGATCTTGATTGGAAGCACCATTGGACTCTCCTCAGAAATTACAACGGAACTTCTCAGCTGCATAGACATCTCTGTCTCATCTTCAAACCTCTTCCTGTTATGGTGGTGAGTCCAAGTCCTGATCTAATGCTCTGGACAAATGTCTGTCGAGGCATGTTGAGGACATATTTTGTTACTTACAATTTTGAGTACATACTGAAACTAAGACTCCCAGACTTCTTTTTTTATTATTAACATAGAATGTATTATTTGTTTCATAGATACAGGTTTGTGATTCCTCAGTCTTACACAACACATGGTGCTCAAGTAACACATGTGACTGTAACACAGTCAGTACAGTTACAAAAAAACAGTTACAGACATTAACACAGTAACACATTGTCCACCACCCAGTTACTCCATCCCTCCCAAACCCCTCCCCTCCAGCAACCCTTTGTTTGTTTCCTGAGATTAAGAGTCCCTTATTGTTTGTCTCCCTCTCTGGTTTCATCTTGTTTCATTTTTTCCTCTCTTTCCCTATGAGCTTCTGCCTTTTCTCTTAAATTCCACATGCCAGTGAGAACATATGATAATTGTCTTTCTGTGATTGACTTATTTCACTTAGCATAATACCCTCTAGGTTTATCCACGCCATGCAAATAGCAAAATTTCATTTTTGTTGACTGCATAATATTCCAGTGTGTGTGTTTGTGTGTGTGTGTGTGTGTGTGTGTGTGTGTGTGTGTGTGTATGTTTTACATCTTCTTTATCCATTCATCTGTCAATGGACATCTGGGCTCTTTCCATAGTGTGGCTATTGTGGACATTGCTACTATAATACTAGCCTGCAGATGCCCCTTCAGATCACTACATTTGTATCCTTGGGGTAAATATTCAGTAGTGCAATTGCTGGGTCATAGGGTACTTTTATTTTCAACTTTTTATGTAACCACCATACTGTTTTCCAGAGTGGCTGCACCAGCTTGCATTCCTACCAACAGTGTAGGAGGGTTGCCCTCTTTCTGCATCCTTGCCAACATCTGCCATTTCCTGACTTGTTAATTTTATCCATTTTGACTGGTTTGAGGTGATTTCTCATTGTGGTTTTGATTTGTATTTCCCTGATGCCGAGTGATGTTGAGCATTTTTTCATTTGTGAAAATGGCCCTTTGGATGTCTTCTTTGCATAAATTTCTGTTTATGTCTTCTATGATATGATACTTTATGTAGAAACCCCAAGAGATTCCTGTTAGAACTCATACAGGAATTCAGTAAAGTGGCAGGATATAAGATCAGGGCACAGAGATCAGTTGCATTTCTATACAACAACAAGACAGAAGAAAAAAAAATTAAGGAGTCAGCTCTATTTACAATTGCACCAAAAAAACTGTAAGATACCTAGGAAAAATCTAACCAAAGAGGCAAAGAATCTGTTCTCAGAAAACTATATAATACTCATGAAAGAAATTGAGGAAGACACAAAGAAATGGAAAAGTGGTCTCTGCTCATGGACAAGAAGAATGAATATTGTTAAAATGTCTATGCTACCTAGGGCAATCCATACATTCAATGCAATCTCTATCAAAATACCATCAACTTTGTTCACAGAATTGGAGCAAATAATCCTATAATTTTTTTGAAACCAGAAAAGAACCCAAAAAGCCAAAGGGATGTCGAAAAAGAAAACCAAAGCTGGTGGCATCACGATTCCAGACTTCAAGCTCTATTACAAATCTGCAATCATCAAAATGGTATGGTATTGGCAAAAAAACAGACACATAGATCAATGGGACAGAATAGAGAACTCAGAAGTGTAGTTTCTGGGGTGCCTGGGTGGCTCAGTGGGTTAAAGCCTCTGCCTTCAGCTCAGGTCATGATCTCAGGGTCCTGGGATCAAGCCCCGCATGAGGCTTTCAGCTCAGCAGGGAGCCTGATTACCCCCCTCTCTCTGTCTGCCTCTCTGCCTACTTGTGATCTCTCTTTCTGTCAAATAAATAAATAAAATCTAAAAAAAACAATTAAGAAAAAAAAAAAAGAAACAGTGTTTCTTGCTAGACTATCTATGCTAGACTCCCAGACTTCTAATGAAAGATATCTGCTGCGATGGAAGTCCTTGCTGTTCCCCTTCTTGTTTTGAATAGGGTTCCTACCCTGACTTCTGAGCTAGAATAAAATTTGTCTTTCTGGTCTTTTTGTTGTTGTTATTATTTTTCCTCCAAATGTGTTTATTTTTTCAGTGTTCCAAGTTGATTGTTCATGCACCACACCCAGTACTCCATGCAATATGTGCCCTCCTCAATACCCACCACCAGTCTCGCCCAACACCCCACGCCCTCCCCTCCAAACCCCTCAGTTTGTTGCTCAGAGTCCACAGTCTCTCATGGTTCATCTCCCCCTCCGATTTCCCCACATTCACCCTTCCCTTCCTTCTCCCAATGTCCTCCTTGTTTTTCTTTATGCTCCACACGTAAGTGAAACCATAAGATAATTGACTCTCCCTGCTTGACTTATTTCACTCAGCATAATCTCTTCCAGTCCCGTCTATGTCAGTACAAAAGTTAGGTATTCATCCTTTCTGATGGAGGCATGATATTCCATTATATATATGGACCATATCTTCTTTATCCATTCATCTGTTGAAAGGCATTGTTGTTGTTTTTAATTGACATAATATTATATTAGTTTTAGTTGTATAACATAATGATATATATATATATAATATAGTGAAATGATTACTGTAATGCTGTAATTAATTAACATCCATCTTAAAAATGATTTTCTTATGGTGAGAACTTTTGAGATTTACTGTTTTTTATTTTTTGTAGATGAAATGAAATCTACTTTTTTTTTTTTTGAAGATTTTATTTATTCATTTAACAGAGAGAGAACACAAGCAGGCAGAGAGGCAGGCAGAGGCAGAGAGAGAAGCAGGCTCCCCGTGGAGCAAGGAGCCCGATGTGGGACTCGATCCCAAGACGCTGGGATCATGACCTGAGCCAAAGGCAGCAGCTTAACCAACTGAGCCACCCAGGCGTCCCATGAAATCTACTTTTATTTTTTTTATTTTTTCCCCAAATTTGTTTATTTTAATTTTTCAGTGTTACAAGATTGATTGTTCATGCACCACACCCAGTGCTCCATGCAGTACGTGCCCCTCTCGATACCCACCACCAGGCTCACCCCCCCACCCCCTCCCCTCCAAAACCCTCAGTTTGTTGCTCAGAGTCCACAGTCTCTCCTGGTTCAACACCCCCTCCGATTT
>CM052797.1:19287988-19333994 GCA_028533885.1 Nasua narica
AGGGGCCTGCCGCGTTGTTTTCCAGTCAGTCTTGCTTGGGTTGAGTCACCCTGCCCCCCAGTCAAGGGGCTGAGCTCTGTGGAAACCGGTTTCTCAGTCTCTTGCTCTCTGAAGGTTTTTGGCCTTTTGTAGCCTTTTCACCTTTTCAGGGAGTCCAAGCCATGAATCTGCCCAGAAGCACTCAGACCTCTGAGTTGCAAGAAGCCCGAGTCTCTGCTCCCCTCTGTGTGGTTCAGAACACACACTCCCCTCCGCGAAATTTCATCTCACAGCGCAGCCTGTTCGAAGTGGCGCGCGACCCCAGCCGCCTTTCTGCGGCTCCCAAGCGCGGACCCGGGAGGCCTGCGGCGGGCCGGGAAAGTCGCGATCCCAGTCACCTTTCTGTGGCTCCGTGAGGGGCGCCCCGGGAGGTTAGGCCACTTGCCTGCGTTCTCTCCACGGCCAGCGGGGATCGCTTAGGCTCTGCAGTGCGCCGTGAATGAACCACCACAGATTCTCAAAAAAAAAAAGGTGTTTGCAGGTGCGAGCCCGGCCCACCGGTTGTTGCAGAGAGCGGAAATCTGCAGGTTCAGGAATCGCGGACTGGATCCCCCACCAGTTCCACAGCTCCTTTCCAGGAGAGTGGGTCCAAGTGCCGGTGCCGGCGACCACCCCCTTCCACTAGTTACTCCTCCGAACTTTTTGCCCTTTTTAAGTGTTTTTAACTGGTTCTACGTTTATGCTTATGGCGTTTATCCTCCCACCACCGGGCACTTTCCTTTGGGGTATTACTGTCCTTGGTTAGCTTCTGGTGGCTCCCTCCCCCTTTTATTTATCCTCCGATATCAGCTCGAGTGATCCCACTTTGCTTTTACCTCTCCACTGCTGTCTTCTGCTCTCGGAGAGATCCCGGGGTTAGAAATCTTTCTCCTCAGGGTGACTTCATGGGTGTTCAGTGTGTTCTGGTAGATTTCCAGCTCACTTTTGGGGACTGGTTGCTGCAGGATCTCTTACTTCTCTGCCATCTTGCCCCCTCGAGATTTACTGTTTTATCAACTTTCAGATATACAATACTGGGATTGTCAACTGTAGTCACCACGTGGTACATTACACCCTCATGATTTACCTATCTTACAAATGGAAATTTCTACCTTTTGATTACTTTCAGCCATTTCACTTTTCCCCACACCCCACCTCTGGAAACCAATTTATTATATCTATGAGTTTATTTGTTCATTTTAGATTTCACATATAAATGGGATCATAAAGTGTTTGCCTTTCTCTGTTTGACTTATTTCACTTAACATACTGCCCTCAGTCCCCATCCATGTTAACACAAATAGCAAGGTCCCCTTTCTGTGACTAAATATTATTTCATTGTGTGTATGACTGTGTGTGTGTATGTCTGTGTGTTTGTATGTGTATTACCTGTGTATATGTCATTGGACACATAGATGATTTCCATGTCTTGGCTATTGTATATAATGCTGCACTAAACATGAGTATGCAAAAATCTTTTCAAGATAGTGATTGAATTTTCCTCATGTAACTACCTGGAAGAGAAATGCTGGATTCTATGGTAGTTCTATTTTTAATTTTTTGATGGACTTCTATACTGTTTCCCAGAGTGGTGGCACCAAATTACATTTCCACCAACAGGTATACATGGGTTTCTTCTCTTCCACTTCCTTGGCAATGCTAGTTAGTTCTTGTTGTTCTGATAATTGCCATTTGCTATTTAATGCTGGTTTTCTTTGAGGTCTCTTTGTTCTCTAAACTTAATCCTGCTTCTCCAATGGAAACATCTCAGTTGGTGGAACACCCTCTGTCTATTTTTGTTATGCTCAATTAGCCAACATATAGTATGTAAGTTTTTGATGTAGTGTTCAATGATACATTAGTTGCATATAACATCCAGTGCTCATTACCACAGACACCGTCCTTAAGACCCATTACTGTGTTACCCTCTCCTCCCACTTTTCTCCCCTCTGAAACCCCCAGATCATTTCTCAGGATTCATAGCCTCTCATGGTTCATCTCCTCTCCAATTTCTCCCCCTTTGGATTTCCCTCCCTTCTTCTAGGATCCTCTACACTATTTCTTATAATACACATGTGAGTGAAACCATATGATGATCATCTTTCTCTGCTTGACTTATTTCACTTAGCACAATCCCCTCCAGTTCTATCCATGTCAATGCAAATGCTGGGTATTCATCTTTCCTGATGGTTGAGTAATAATCCATTGTATATTTGAACCACATCTTCTTTATCTATTCATCTGTTGAAGGACATCTTGGCTCCTTCCACAATCTGGCTATTGTGGACATTGCTGCTAAGAACATTGGGGTGCATGTGCCCCTTCTTTTCACTACATCTGTATCTTTGGGGTAAATTCCCAGTAGTGCAATTGCTGGGTTGTAGGGTAGTGTTATTTTTGTCATCTTGTGGGACCTCCATCCTGTTTTCCAGAGTGGCTGTCCCAGCTTGCATTCCCGCCCCTGTCTTAAACTCCAAGTGACAATATACTACTACATCACTAATTCTTTCTACTTTTTTCGTAACATTAACTAACTAAAAATAATTTGAAACTTTGATGGCTTCTTTGGGAAATTAAAGATCTCCTACACTGGCTCCTCTAAGGATTCCTTCTTTCCAGTACCTCCACTCCTCCTTTTACTCTTTTGCTCTTTTTTTTTCAGTTTCTTTGCATCCTTTCATATGTGTTCCTTTAACTCTTACCTCCTGTACCCATTTCTTCATTCCTGCCGGAAATTCCTTTTTAAAAATATTTTATTTATTTATTTGACAGAGGCAGAGAAAGAGATCACAAGTAGGCAGAGAGGCAGGCAGAGAGAGAGGGAGGCAGCAAGCTCCCCACTGAGAAGAGAGCTTGATGCAGGGCTTGATCTCAGGACCCTGAGATTATGACTTGAACTGAAGGCAGAGGCTTTAACCCAATGAGCCACCCAGGCACCCCCAGAAATTTATTTTCTGACTTCAGTTCCTTAAGTCCCTGTAGTCACCGGAATTTTAGGCTCTTGGCCCTATCAGGGGCTCTCAAAAACTCAGATTCCAAAAAGCAACTACCTGAGGCTGAAAATAAATAAGTAAGTAAATAAATAAATAAATAAATAAACAAACAAACAGAATGGATACTTTATCCACTCAGAGACGCTTTAGAGATAGCCAGAGAGCTGCTGTGTATCACCTCAGTCTCTCTCCTAAAATGTATCCCACAGCCCTGTAAGATTACCTTCAGAGCAAGGGAAATCTTAAAAGTCTTCTTTATAATTATTGGTAAAAAGCTTTAACCATATATTGAACAGATATCCTTTAACATTTCCAATTTGCCATAAATACAATTGCAATAAAAATATAAAATGCGGCAAAAAAAAAAAAAGAGAACCAACTCTTATTATAGCTAGTGAGTTTTGTATTATGTTTATGCCTGGCTCATGGCTAAAATTTTAAAAATGAAAATCATGAAATCTCTCCTTGCATTTTTTAAATATTTTATTTATTTGACAGAGAGAAACACAGCGAGAGAGGGAACACAAGCTGGTGGAGTGGTAGGGGGAGAAGCAGGCTTCCTGCAGAGCAGAGAGCCTGATGTGGGGCTTGATCCCAGGACTCTGGGATCATGACCTGAGCTAAAGGCAGATGCTTAAGGACTGGGCCCCCCAGGTGCCCCTCTCCTTGCATTTGTGTGTGTGTGTGTGTGTGTGTGTGTGTGTGTGTGTGTGTGTGATTTTCCAATCTTCTAAAGGTACTATCTAATTTATATCTAACATTCCTTAAGAACGTTCTATCATAATTGGCTTCAAGAGATAAACACTTATATAAACTAAATATTTCTGTATCCCAGAAATATAGGAACCAACTGAAAAAGTTTTATTTTTTAAAGATTGTATTTATTTATTTATTTGAGAGAGAGAGAGAGAGAGAGAGCAGAGGGAAGGGCAGAGAGAGGGAGGCAATCTCGAGTAGACCATGTGCTGAGTGTGGAGCCCAACAGAGGGCTTGATCTTACAACCCTGAGATCATGACCTGAACAAAAATCAAGAGCCAGACACTTAACCAAATGAGCCAACTCAAATGTTTTAAAATTTACATGGTTTAGGTAAATCTTTGCTAACTAGGACTTCTTTTTTTATTATTATTATGGTCAGTTAGCCAGCATTTAGTACATCATTAGTTTTTGATGTAGTGTTCAACAATTTGCTTATAACACCCAGTGCTCATTGCAATATATGCCCTCCTAAATTCCCATCACCCAGTTACTCCATCCTCCCACCTACCTCCTTTCTGTAACCCTCAGTTTGTTTCCTGAAGTCCAGTATCTCTCATGCTTTTTCTCCCATTCTGATTTCCTCCAGGTCATCTTTCCCTCCCTTCTCTTGTGGTCTGAATTAAAGACTACTTATTTTTTTCAACTTTTTATTTTAATTCCAGTTAGTTGACATACAGTGTCATACTAATTTCAGGTGTACTATATAGTGATCCAATAATTCCTTATATAAATAAGACTACTTTGATATTGTTGATTTAATAATACAGATACATCCTCAGAGAACATTAAATATAATGCAAGCATACATTTCTATTCTACTTCCATCTACTAGTCAAATAAACTGATATTATAAAGTCTAGATATTTAAGATTATACAGATGATAAGATTAATTTTAATAAAATTGAGTCATTATTCTGACAAACTTCATTTTAAAAATAATTGTGTTTTGTAATATGTCTGCTTAAAAATATTTCCAAAATATTTTGGTAACTTACAAGCTTAAAGTTATGCAAAATAAGTAATGGATACCAATTGAATATCTAAATAATTTCTAGATAACCTAAAGAGCTGAAATATTTATTATTAAGCGTAAGTTTAAGTTTACACACTTTTAGCTTCCTGTTTTTATATGGTACAAAGAGGCTAAGTATATTAGTTTTTGTTAATAAACATGGAGAATTTTATTATAAAAAGCATATACCTCTAGAGATTGTGAGATGAGACATTCACAAAATTTGCTAATCTACTGCGGAGTACTGTATATGACAATTTATAATGGTTTACTTTCTAGGTTTCTCTGTAAAATAAGGATTATATGGTGGGACGCCTGGGTGGTCAGTGGGTTAAAGCCTCTGCCTTTGGCTCAGGTCATGATCTCAGGGTCCTGAGATTAACCCTGGCACCAGCATCATCATCTGGCTCTCTCCTCAGCAGGGAGCTTCGCTCCCCCTCTTTCTCTGCCGGCCTCTCTGCCTACTTGTGATCTCGTTCTCTCTGTCAAATAAATAAATAAAATCTTTTAAAAAAGATTATATGGTTAACAATTATAATCAATATATTAAAATATAACTATTAGAAATGGAATAAAGGAAAAACTTATACAGAGTATGAGAAGCAACTTTAATGTTTTTTTTTTTATATGAAAAGAATCAAAGCAATGTGAGATATCTGGTTTTTGTTTGTTTGTTTTTTAGGGGGAAAAAATGGGAGTAATTTTGTCCTTAAGAAAAATGAGAAAAGAGAGGCACCTGGGTGATACAGTTGGTTAAGCATCTGTCTTCGGCTCAGGCCATGATCCTGGTGTCCTGGGATGGAGCCCCACATAGGGTTCCCTAATCAGCAAGGAGTATGCTTCTTCCCCTGATCTGCCCCCTGCTTGTGTCCTTGCCCACTGTCTCTTTCAAGTAAATAAATAAAATCTTTTTTTAATGAGAAAAGAGAAACAAAAGAATAGTATAAAACCTGAATGGATATACAAGGTTGCAAGTTTATGGAAAAATGACTTTGTTCTGTGAGGTCAAATCTGGCTAAGACTAAATGGATACATTTATAAGATTCTAATTATTTATTTTTTCTAGTTTTTATTTAAATTCCAGTTGCTTGATATACAGTGTAATTATTAGTTTCAGGTGTAGAACCTAGTGATTCATTACGTACATATATACACCGTGCTCATAGCAAGTGCCCTCCTTAATACCTATTAGCAACCTAACTCATCCCCTACCCCTCCAGTAACTCTCAGTTTATTCTGTATAGTCAAGAATCTGTTTCCTGTTTGCTTCACCTTTTGTGTTTTCCCCCCGTGCTCATCTGTTTTGTTTCTTAAATTCCACATATGAGTGAAGTCATATAGTATTTGACTTTCCTGACTGACTGACTCCTTTCTCTTAGCATAATACTCTCCATCCACAATGTTGAAAATGGCAAGGTTTCTTTCTTTTTACTGTCTGAGTAATATTCCATTGTAAATATGTACCACTTCTTTATCCATTCATCATACAATGAATATTTGAGCTCTTTCCATTATTCGACTATTGTTCATAATGCTATATCAGGGTGCATGTAACACTTCAAATCACAATTTTTGTATACTTTGGGTAAATACCTAATAATGCAATTGCTGAATAGTAGGGTAGTTCCATTTTTACCTTTATGGAGGTATGAACCTCCATACTGTTTTCCAGAGTGGCTGCACCCAATTTATTCCCACCAATAGTGTAAGAGATTTCCCCTTTCTCTGAATTCTTGCCAGCATCTGTTATTTCCTGTGTTGCTAATTTTAGTCATTCTCACTGGTGTAAGGTAATATCTCATGGTAGTTTTGATTTGTATTTCCCTGATGATGAGTAATTCTGAGCATCTTTTCATGTCTGTTAGCCATCTGCATGTCTTCTTTGGCAAAGTATCTATTCATGTCTTTTGCCCATTTCTTAACTAGATCATTTGTTGTTTTGTTTGGGGAGGGTTGAGTTTTATAAGTTCTTTATAGATTTTTGATGCTAACCCTTTATTAGATATGTCATTTGCAAATATCTTCTCTCCTTCCATACACTGTATTTTAGTTTTTTTAATTATTTTCTTCACCATGCAGAAGCTTTTTAACTTGACTAAGTCCTATAGTTCATTTTTGCTTTTATTTCTCTTGCCTCCAGGGGACATGGCTAATAAGAATTTGCTATGGGCAATGTCAAAGAGGTTACTGCCTGTGTTTGCTTCTAGAATTTTGACGGTTTCTTATCTCACATTTAGGTCTTTCATATATTTTGAATTTATTTTTGTGTAATAAAGTGGTCCAGGTTCATTCTTCTGCATGTGACGGTCCAGTTTTCCCAACACCATTTGTTGGAGATACTACCATTTGTCCATTAGATATTCTTTCCTGTTTTGTTGAAGATTAGTTGACTATATATATTTGGTTTATTTCTGGGCTTTTAAATTTGTTCCATTGACCTATTTGTTTTTGTACCAGTATCATACTGTCTTCATTGCTGCAGATTTGTAATATAGCTTGAAGTCCAGAACTGTGATGCCTCCAGCTTTGTTTTTATTTTTTAAGGTTTCTTTGGGTATTTGGATTCTTTTGTGGTTCCACACAAATTTTAGGATTGTTTGTATTAGCTCTGTGGGAAATGATGTTGGTATTTTGATAGGTATTAAATTAAATGTGTGGGTGCTTTGAGTAGTATGGACATTTTAACTATATTTGTTCTTCTAATTGATAGGCATGGAAAGTTCTTTTTTCCATTTTTTTGTGTCATCTTCAATTTTTTTCATATGTGTTCTATAATTTACAGAGTACAGATATGTTATCTCTTTGATTAGGTTTATTCCTATGTATCTTATGGTTCTTGTGCAATGATAAATGGGATCAATTGCTTGATTTCTCACTCTGTTCCTTTATTATTGGTGTACAGATTTATGTACATTGATTTTGTATCATGTGGCTTACTGAGTTTGTATATCAGTTATAGCAATTTTTAATGGAGTCTTTCTGGTTTTGTATATACAGTACCATGTCATCTGCAAATAATGAGCTTGGCTTCTTCCTTGCTGATTTGGCTACATTTTATTTCTTGTTGTTGTATGATTGCTGAGGTTAAGACTTCCAGTACTAGTTAAATAGCAGTGATGAGAGTGGACATCCTTGTCTTGTTCCTGCACATAGGGGAGAAGCTCTCAGTATTTCCCTATTGAGAATGATGTTAGCTGTGGGTCTTTCATATATGGCCTTTATGATTTTGAGATATCTTTCCTCTAAACCTACTTTGTGGAGGGTTTTTAAAAGAATGGATGTTGTACTTTGTCATGTTTTTCCTACATCTATCAAGAGGATCACATAGATCTTATCCTTTCTTATATTAATGTGCTGTGTCATGTTGATTAACTTACAAATATTGACAACCTTAGCAGTCCAGGAATATATTCCACATGGTTGTGGAGAATGATTCTTTTAATGTGCTGTTGTATTCCATTTGCCAGTATTTTTTTTATTATTTTTTATTGTGTTATGTTAGTCACCATACAATACATCATTAGTTTTTGATGCAGTGTTCCAAGATTCATTATTTAATTACAACACCCAGTGCTCCATGCAACACGAGTCTGTTATTTATTTATTTACTTACTTACTTATTTACTTACTTACTTACTGACTGACTGACTTACTTATTTATTTGACAAAGAGAGAGTGATCACAAGAAGGCAGAGAGGCAGATGGTGGGTAGGGGAAGCAGGCTCCCTGCCTAGCAGAGACCCCAATGCGGGGCTCGATCCTAGGACCCTGAGATCATGACCTGAGACAAAGGCAGAGGCTTCAACCGACTGAGCACCAAGGCTCCCCTATAGGTGCCCTCCTTAATACCCACCACCAGGCTCACCCATCCCTTCTCTAAAACCTTCAGTTTGTTTCTCAGAGTCCACAGTCTCTCATGTTTCATCTCCCCCTCCGATTTCTCCCAATTCACTTTTCCTTTCCTTCTCCCAATGTCCTCTGTGTTATTTCTTATGTTCCACAAGTGAAAACTTATAATTGACTTTCTAAGCTTAACTTATTTCACTTAACTCAATTTCATCCAGTCCCACCCATGTTGACACAAAATTCGAGTATTCATCATTTCTGAAGGCTAATATTGCATTGTATATATGGACCACATCTTCTTTATCCATGCATCTGTTGAAGGGCATCTTGGCTCTTTCCACAGTTTGGCTATTATGGACTTTGCTGCTATGAACTTTGGGGTATATATGGTCCTTCTTTCACTACATCTGTATCTTTGGGGTAAATACCCAGTAGTGCAATTGCCAGGTCATAGAGTAGCTCTATTTTTAATTTCTTGAGGAATCTCCACACTGGTTTCCAAAGTGGCTACACCAACTTGCATTCCCACCAACAGTGTAAGAGGGTTCCCTTTTCTTCACATCCTCTCCAAGATTTGTTGTTTCTTGTTTTGTTGATTTTGGCCATTCTAACTGGTGTAAGGTGGTATCTCAATGTGGTTTTGATTTGAATGTCCCTGATGGCTAATTAGGATGAACATTTTTTTTTTTTTAATGTGTCTGTTAACCATTTGTATGTCTTCATTGGACAAGTGTCTGTTCATGTCTTCGGCCTATTTTTTTACTTGATTATATGTTTTTTTGGTTGTTGAGTTTAGGAAGTTCTTGTCATTTGCGAATATCTTCTCCCATTCTGTAGGTTGCCTGTGTGTTTTGCTGACTGTTTCCTTTGCTGTGCAGAAAACTTTTATCTTGACGAAGTCCCAAAAGTTCATTTTCACTTTTTTTCCCTTTGCCTTTGTAGACATGTCTTGAAAGAAGTTGCTGTGACCGATGTCAAAGAGGTTACTGCCTATGTTCCTCTCTAGGATTTTAATAGATTCCTGCCTCATGTCAAGGTCTTTTATTTGTTTTGAGTTTGTCTTTGTGTACGGTGTAAGAAAATGGTGAAGTTTCATTCTTCTATATATAGCCATCCAATTTCCCCAGCACCATATATTGAAGAGACTGTCTTTTTTCCACTGGGTATTTTTTCTTGCTTTGTCAAAGATTATTTGACCATAAAGTTGCAGGTCCATATCTGGGGTCTCTACTCTGTTCCACTGGTCTACGTGTCTGTTTTTGTGCTCTAGGAACTACTAAACACTCATGAAAGAAATTGAAGAGGGCACAAAAAGGTGGAAAAGCATTCCATGCTCATGGATCAGAAGAATAAACATTGCTAAAATGTCTATACTGCCCAGAGCTGTCTATACTTTCAATGATATCCTGATCAAAATTCCACCAGCATTTTTCAAAGTGCTGGAACAAATAATCTTAAAATTTGTATGGAACCAGAACAGACCCCAAATTGTAAGGAAATGCTAAAAAGGAAAAACAAAGCTGGGGGCATCACATTGCCTGATTTCAACCTTTACTACAAAGCTGTTATCACCCAGACAGCTTGGTGTTGGCACAAATACAATATATCTTGGTATAGATCTGCTTTTGTTGATTTTGGTGGGAGTTCTCTGTGCCTCCTGGATTTGAATGTCTGTCTCCTTTCCCTGATTAGGGAAGTTTCCAGCTATTATTTCTTCAAATAAATCTTCTTTCTTCTTTTCTCTCTCTATTCTTCCTCTCTCTCTTCTCTCTTCTCTCCCTTCCTATGATACAAGTGTTATTATGCCTTACAGAGTCACTGAGTTCCCTGTCTACTCTTGTGATCTATCCTTCTTTCTCTCTTATGTTCAGCTTCATTATTTTCCTTTAAGTGTTCAATTCATTAGTTGCCTACTACTGGATGTTTCCAGTGCTTCTGGGGAAGGGCCCTGCTGTGCTGGGCCTTATGCACCGTTGCCCAGTAAAAGAAGTATCAGCAGAGCACTGGAGGGTAGGACTGGTTGTAAGCAGATTATGCAGCTAGTGTTGGCACTGTGCTACTTACGAAAGTTGGCTTATGCAGAGGTGCATGGGAGGGAAATGGTGCCAGCCCACTTCTTTGTCCATGGAGAAGGGTCTCCATGCTTGCAGCTCTCAGGGAAACTCCCTGAAGGGTAAATTTTATCCTCTCGTGTATTCCAGGCTTTCAGATCACTGCTTTCATGTGATCTGTTTCCAGGTTGTTCGCCTGCCTGGAGCAGTGAAGTTCACTTTGGGCTGTATCCCAGACAATCCTACTGACTTTTAAAATTCCAAACCTAAGGACCTGGTGTAGGGGGACCTGTGCTGGCTTCTGTCAGAGGGTCTCACCATATTGGAAGTGATGCAGGTTTGATCAAGAAGGGCAGTTACACCAGTGCACATAGGTATGAAATTTGGAACAAAGCAGGCTAAACAGCAAGTGTCTGAGTTTGCTCCCCTCAGCAGGAGTATCTGTGCCAATGTTGAGAAGTACAGGAGGGAAATGCCACCTGACTACTCTTTTGTCCCTGGAAAGACAATGCCACTTCTCATAGATGCACTCCAAGAAGAAGAGTGTCTCCATCATATGCCTTAGGTGATCCTCAGATTGTGCCCTCTGTTCCAAAGTTGCTAATGTGCCCTCTCCCCAGAAATAGGTCAGTGCCCTCAAGTATCTATCCCAGGCAAACTTGCTGACCTCTAAAATATCAGTCTTTGGGCTCTGCTGGTTGCAAAATCTCACAAAAATCAGCTCCTCTCATTTTCCCAGCCAATGGCCTTGGGGAAGTGTTCTCCTTGTGCTTATCCCTGTGTGTTCCACTCCCTCTCACCTTTCTCCATGACCAGAGATCCCTCCATTCTGTAACACTTGTTATCCATTTCTTCCCACAACCACATCTCTGCACTTCTTACTTTCCTCAGTGTGCCCTCTTCTCTCCCTCTAGTTGTGCAGTTTATTATGTCAGCCCTCAGGTTGATTTCTTAGCTATTCAGAATAATTTGATAGTTAATGACTGTGTTCAAGGGATGAGTTAAGCCTAGGGTCCTCTTACTATACCACTATCTTAGTTGCCCCCTCTATAAAATCATTTTAAAATGAGTCCAATAATGTACTGATATAAACTGAAAGTTTCATTTTCTCTGTTAAAACGATAAAGTTTCTTAGATTACTGGTCTGAACTTCATAGGAATTTTTTTTCTTTTTTTAATTCTGGGTGATCTACCTAGGAAACAAAGATTCTGTCTGTGACTTATTCAGGGTAATATCCCAGGCTACATGTTTCTTTTATCATACCCTTGATTACTGAAGAGAAATGATCCTTCTCACTGTTGTAAGAGGTATTTTTTTTTCAGATTGAGATTTACATTTGAAATATTTTATTTACTCTTGTGAAATATACACCATTTCATTTTATGGTGAAATATAATATCAGAGTTTTCCAATGAAACAGGACTAATAAAAGTATAAATATATATCATATAGATATCAACATATAAATAAAAGATATAGATAGGCAATTATGAAGATCAGGAAGTCCCATAATCTGCAACTAGCAAGCTGGAGAACCAGGAAAACTCGTATAATTTAGCCCAAGATGAAAGAACAAAGAACCAGAGGGCATTGGTGAAAGCTCCGTGTCCAAAAAAACCCAAGAACTCTGATGTCCTGGGGCAAGAAAAGGTAGACATCTGGCCCAAGAAGAGAGTGAGAGGGAATTTAACCTTCTTCAGCCTTTTTGATCTATTTAGGCTCTTTTTTTTTTTAGATTTTATTTATTTATTTAATAGAGATGCAGCAAGAGAGGGAACACAAAACACAAGCAGGGAGAGTGAAAGAGGGAGAAGCAGCCTTCCCACTGAGCAGGGAGCCCGATGCAGGGCTTGATTCCAGGACCCGGGGATCATGACCTGAGCCAAAGGCAACCCATTAATGACTGAGCCACGCAGGAGCCCCTAGGCTCTCTATTCTGATCAGATGGTGCTACCCACACTGGCAAAGGTGGATCTGTTTATTCAGTCTCATGAATCAAATGCTAATCCCTTGAAGAAACACTTTCACTGACACACACAGAAATAATGTTGTATGAGGTATCTGGATAACCCAGTAAGGTCGACGCATAAAATTAATCATCGCAGCCTTCCCCTTGCCAATTTGATGCCTAGAAGCATCACCTTAAGCTATAATAAATCTCCAAATAAAGGAAATAACAAGGTCATAATTCTGCCTAGCATAATAAAACTATCCATCATACAAGCAGAAACACATAAACACACTAACTCCTCCCCAGAAGAAGAGGTAAAGTCCTAGTGTAAAGATCACTCTTATCTTTGAAATCTAGCAAGAAGTAATATGATGCAGAATTAATAATATTTACTATGATATAAATTTAGTACATTTTATGTTACATGATGAGGAAATAAGAGAGTATAGAGAGAGAACAAAGATATTTACTTGAGATATATATGTGTATATATACATTTACTTGATATTACATATAATTTATTATATTTACTTGACATATTTGGTATTTACTTGATATATATTGATATATATATATATGTGCAAAATACTCAAATAAACATAAGGAGGAAATACTCATGACAGATATTAGCCCTTTTTTTTTGTAACTGGTCACTTAATTGAAGCTGGTATTTATAACTGCCTTTTCCCCCAAATATTCTGTATTTTCTTTGCTTCCGCAAGCTCCTCAGCTGGTTATGTTTCATTAACAAGCCAGGTGGCCCAAACTTTTATTCCTGAAGGAGCTGGGACATTGCAAGTGTTGCTTGGATAAGGTTGTAGTTTTCCATTGACTTCAATCACAAAACATGGTATCCATGGAAAACTCTTAAAATCTGTTCTGTATTCTAGATATACTCTTATTTATGTCCACTGTAGAGTAACTGTTAAATTCCCCTTTTAATATCAGCTAAGATTATTTGCTTGGTTAAACTATAGTCAGGCTCCTGAAATTTCTCCTAGGCCCCTATGAAAACTTGCTTGTAAAAATCTTAGCAAGAACCCTGATTAATCAGTTTCACGAGGGTCTTTCATCCTCCACATCTGATCTCTCAGTATCCGTCAGGTTTCTCATCTTCCACCATCCACCAGGTGATACCTAATAAAACTGCTTTGTCTTCATCAAGAATCCTGTTAGGTAAATTTAGCGAGAAACTCCTTTACCCTTAATTTTCCTCTTAGAATTTTCCATTCACTGACTTCCAAAATGTTCTTTGGCTATAAATTCCTACTTGCCCCTGCTGTAGTTGTCATCAGGCCTGGTTCTATACTAATGTCTATTTTTTACCTATTTCGATATTCCTGAATAAAATCTGTTTGACCACTTTAAATAATTTCCAGCTATGTTTTTTTTTTCTTTGACAGTTACCATGCTGTGACTTGGATAGGATCAGTTTCATCATTGGAGCCCCAGACCATTCCCCCAAGACCCTAATTATGCACCTTTGAAGCCTTTGTCTTCACTCCAGACAAATGTCTCCTTTTGGTAGGGACAGATGTTGACTTTTAAGAATTGAGTATACTCTAGAAGGTAGGTTTGAGTCTCAGTGAAAGATAGGTTGTGGTAGAGTGCTAAGTTTCTCTGTTTGTAGAAGATAAGGAAGCATAAGCTGCATTGGAGTCCCAAACTCTGTGTTCATCAGTATAAAGTTTCCGTTATTTAAGAACTTGGGAGCTTCTCAGCAGACTGGAACCCATTCTTGAACCCCTGCTGAAACAGTGCTTTGCCAACTTTGTCTAATCCATTTCTTGTTGGCATGGTTTTACTAAAGGCAATTCAGAAATTCAGTGGCTTTTTTGGGAAATTTAAGGTCTTCCCAAACTGGCTCCTCTAAAACTTTTCTGTTTCTATCACCTTTGTTCTTGTTTTCTCCTTTTACTGCTTTGGATCTTACCTCCAGTTCCTTAAATCCTTTGATGTGTCCCCCTTCATATCCCTATCTCCACCATCTCTCTGTTCTGCTTGCTAGACTTTTCCCTCACACTTTACCACCTCAACTCCCTAAAGTCACTTGAATTTTAGGTTCCCTGCTCTTCCTCAGGGGCTCTCAAGGGACTAAAGACCTCCAAAAACAGCCAACTGAGGCTGAAAAGAGAACAAAAACTGGAACAGAACTAAACGTTTTGTCCACTCAGTTTGGTTTTGAAGACATCCAGACAGCTGGTAGAAGTCTCCTACACACATCACTAGCCTCAAATTTGGTCCACAGCCTCCTTCAGGTTACATGTCAGGGAAAAAGAAAATCTTAACTGTCTCCTCCACAAATATTGATAAATAGATAATATTTACTTGTTCCACTTGCCAGAAATGCAGTTCAAGATAAATATATAAAGTAGAGATAAAACAAGTTAGGGTTACTATGTTGTAGTGAGTCATGGGTACAATTTTAGAATAAGATGAAACTAGAGAGTATTATGCTAAACCAAAAGAGTCAGAGAAAGACAAGCACCATATGATCTCACTCATATGTGGAATTTAAGAAACAAAACAGATGAACATAGATGAAGGAAAGGAAAAATAAAATAAGATGAAAACAGAGAGGGAAGCAAACCATAAGAGATTCTTAACTCTAGGAAACAAACTGAGAGTTGCAGAAGGGAAGGTGAGTGGGGGGATGGGGTAATTGGGTGATGGGCATTAAGGAGGGCATTTGAAGTAATGAGCACTGGGTGTCGTATGCAGCTGACAGATCACTAAATTCTACCTCTGAAACCAATAATACAGTATAAGGTAATTAAGTTGAACTTAACTAAAAAAATTAAGACGGTATAAAATCTGTTTACATCTGTCTTGTTTATATATGTTTATGTATTATTCAGGTATTTTATGCATACATGACATTTTCTACCTACAAAAATTATTTCCAATTTATAACATCCCTTAGAAGAGCTCTATTCAAATTGGTTTAGAGATAAATGAGATCTACCATATATTGTGTTCTTAAAATTCTCAGCAATATTTAAACCAATCTAATGTTTTTTGGTTTTGTTTTAAGAATTTTTATTTATTTGTTTATTTATTTATTTATTTGGCAGAGAGAGAGAGAGCAAGAGGTGGAACACAAGCAGGGGGAGTGGGAGAGGAAGAAGCAGGCTCTACAATGAGCAGGGAGCCCGATGCAGGTTTGATCCAAGGACCCTGGGACCATGACCTGAGCTGAAAGCAGCAGCTTAACAACTGAGCCACCCACGTGCCCCCAAACCAATCTAGTGTTTTTAAGGTTACATGATCTGAGGTAGTCTCTGTTAAAGCTAGTTTCTAAAATACTTGGTAAGGGGCACCATGATCTCAGTGTCTTGGGATCAAGCCCTGCATCGGGCTCTCTGCTCAGCAGGGACCCTAGTTCCCCCCTACTTTCTCTTGCCTGCTTCTCTGCCTACTTGTGATCTCTCTCTCTGTGTCAAATAAATAAATAAAAATATTTTAAAAAATAAAATAAAATGCTTGGTAAAAAAAAAACAACCATGTTTTCAGGGTTGTCAGCATTAAATGTAATGCAGACATATTTTTTTCTAAGTTTAGTAGTAAAATACCCTTATATTATTTCTACTATATGTTTAAGATTATAAATATATAAATCCCAATAATAAAATGTACAATAAGAATGAATTTTATAACGTATGTCAAACACAGTAGTATTTTTTATATTTATTTTTCCACTATAGCAATGGTACTTTTATTTTTTATTTTTTTCAGTGTTACAAGATTCACTGTTCATGCACCACACCCAGAGCTCCATGCAACACGTACCCTCCTCAATACCCACCACCACGCTCTCACTCAATCCTCCACCTCCTCCCCTCCAAAACCCTCAGTTTGTTTCTCAGAGTCCACAGTCTCTCATGGTTCATCTCCCCCTCCAATTTCCCCCCATTCACCTTTCCTTTCCTTCTCACAATGTCCTCCATGTTTTTCCTTATGCTCCACACATAAGTGAAACCATAGTAATTTTTTCTAAATAAGTAAAAACATGAGAGCCATATGAACAATGAATCTTAGAATACTGAAAAATAAAATTGAATTTGAAAAAAGAAATAAAAAGAAAAAACATGTTTCCATGTTTAGATTTTTTTTCTATTTACCCCAAATTTGTTTATTTTAATTTTTCAGTGTTACAAGATTGATTGTTCATGCACCACACCCAGTGCTCCAAGCAGTACGTGCCCCTCTCGGTACCCACCACCAGGCTCAACCCCCCACCCCCTCCCCTCCAAAACCCTCAGTTTGTTGCTCAGAGTCCACAGTCTCTCCTGGTTCAAGACCCCCTCCGATTTCCCCCCATTTTACTACATTTTTCTTTGATGTTTCCTTTATTATTTTTTTGTTTTTTTTTGTTTTCCCCCCAAATATGTTTATTTTATTTTTTCAGTGTTACAAGAATGATTGTTCATGCACTACACCCCATGCTCCATGGAATACGTGCCCTTCTCAATACCCACCACCAGGCTCGCCCAACACCACACCCTCTCCCTTCCAAAACCCTCCGTTTGTTGCTCAGAGTCCACAGTCTCTCCTGGTTCCATCGCCCCCTCTGATTTTCCCCCATTCATCCTTCCCTTCCTTCTCACAATGCTCTCCATGGTTTTCTTTATACTCCACACGTGAGACCATAAGATAATTGACTCTCTCCGCTTGACTTATTTCACTCTGCATGATCTCTCCTAGTCCTGTCCATGTTGATACAAAAGTTGGATATTCATCCTTTCTGATGGAGGCATAATATTCCATTGTATAGATGTACCACATCTTCCTTATCCACTCATCTGTTGAAGGGCATTTTGGTTCTTTCCACAGTTTGGCTATTGTGGCCACTGCAGCTATGAACATTGGGGTACATGTGGCCCTTCTTTGTACTGCATCTGCTTCTTTGGGGTAAATACCGAGTAGTACAATTGCAGGGTCATAGGGTAGCTGTATTTTTAATATCTTGAGGAATCTCCGTACTGTTTTCCAAAGTGGCTGCACCAAATTCCATTCCCACCAACAGTGTAGGAGGGTTCCCCTTTCTCCACATCCTCTTCAAGATTTGTTGTTTACTGTCTTGTTGATTTTGGCCATTCTAACTGGTGTAAGGTGGTATCTCAATGTGGTTTTGATTTGAATCTCTCTGATGGCTAAAGACAATGAACATTTTTTCATGTGTGTGTTAGCCATTTGGTTTTTTTTTCCCTCCCCCCATATGTTTATTTTAATTGTTCAGTGTTACAAGATTGATTGTTCATGCACCACACCCAGTGCTCCATGCAATACGTGCCCTTCTCAATACCCACCACCAGGCTCGCCCACCCCCCCAAAACCCTGTTTGTTGTTCAGAGTCCACAGTCTCTCCTGGTTCAACGCCCCCTCCGTTTTCGCCCCATTCACTCTTCCCTTCCTTCTCACAATGCTCTCCATGATTTTCTTTATACTCCACACGTAAGTGTAACCATAAGATAATTGACTCTCTCCGCTTGACTTATTTCACTCCGCATAATCTCTTCTAGTCCTGTCCATGTTGATACAAAAGTTGGATATTCATCCTTTCTGATGGAGACATGATATTTCATTGTATAGATGTACCACATCTTCCTTATCCACTCATCTGTTGAAGGGCATTTTGGTTTTTTCTACAGTTTGGCGATTGTGTTAGCCATTTGTATGTCTTCTTTGGAGAAGTGTCTGTTCATGTCTTCTGCCCATTTTTTGATGTGATTATCTGTTTGGTGAGTGTTGAGTTTGAGGAGGACTTTTTAGATCTTAGATATCAGACCTTAGTCTCTAGTGTCATTTGAGAATATCTTCTCCCATTCTGTGGGTTGCCTGTTCATTTTTTTGACTATTTCCTTTGCTGTGCAGAAGTCTTTTTATCTTGATGACGTCCCAAAACTTCATTTTTGCTTTTGTTTCCTTTGCTTTTGGAGACATGATCTGAAAGAAGTTGCTGTGTCTAATGTCATAGAGGTTACTGCCTATGTTCTTCTCTTGGGTTTTGATAGATTCCTGGCTCTCATTGAGGTCTCTTATCCATTTTGAGTTTATCTTTGTGTATGGTGTAAGAGAATGGTCAAGTTTCATTATTCTACATATAGCTGTCCAGTTTTCCCAGCACCATTTATTGAAGAGACCATCTTTTTTCCACTGGATATTTTTGCCTGTTTTGTCCAAGATTATTTGGCCATAGAGTTGTAGGTCAATGCTTAGATTTTTTTTTTTTGTAATTTTTTATGTATGCCTAATTTGTCAACAAGAAAAATAACTTAGGATGATGACTGGATTTATTTTCTTCAAGAAAGTTTTGTGATGAATTTGCACATAATTGGTAAGTACACGTGAATTAAATACACGTGATAAAATTTATAAATGAATTTTTTCAACAATAATTATGATTTATGATGTATCTACTTAATAATAGTCTCAAACCTTTTTGGTAACTTGTATATCACCTATTTGATCCTCTGCTTCTTCCATCCTCATTTTGATTACACCTAGCCAGTTTTGCATCTCTGTTCTAGCATTATTTATTTTGGCCTGGCTAGTTTTTAGGCCTTTTATCTCTGCAGCCAGGGTTTCTCTGGTGTTTTCCATGCTTCTTTCAAGCTCAGCTAGTATTCTTATGACTGTTGTTCGAAATTCTTGTTCATATATATTGCTTATATCTGTTCTGAGCAAGTCCCTGGCTGTGATTTCTTCTTGATCTTTGTTTTGGGGAGAATTTCTCTATCTTGTCATTCTGTCTAGGTTTCTGTTTTTTTGTATGTTATGAAAGCTTGTTAGGTTTCCTGCTCCTGAGAATAATACTAAATTAAGAATGGTTCATACACTGTCCAGGACTTGGCACTTCAGGAAGTGTTTCTAGTGTTTGCTGTGTATACTCTGCTGTTGTGTTTGGCTGCTCTTTCTCACAGGTTAGTCCTCTGCAGAGTTCCTCCTCACTTGCAGTGGGAAGAGTTTGGAACATTAACTGGGTATGCTTTGATTTGTTTACGATAAGCCTGATTAAAAAAAAAAAGGTTTGATCCAAGAAAAGAGAAAGGAAAAGGAACAAAAAAAGCAAACAGATATGCAAAAAACTATATGCCTGTTTTCAAAGAATAAGATAGAAAGAAAAAAGAAAAAAATGAAAGGGAAACAAACAAATCAACCAACCAACAACTATATATATATATGCCTGTTGCCTGTTATGAAGAAAAAAGGAAAACGGTGATGGGAAGGAAGCCTCATCCTATTTCCCCCAGAACTGAAGCTTGTTTTGGAGCATCCTATGATCAGTAGACTTGGTACATGCTGGGGGCCTCATGTTGGTCTTCTGAGGGAGGGACCCACTGCTCTTGCTCACATTAAGACCTGCTCTTGCAAAGATGACCCTGCTAGGTTCAGAGTTGGGGGTGGGGGTTATCCCCCTGCTAGGTTCTGGGGTGATGGGGTTTGGTGTGACTCTGGCCTCCACTGGAAGCACTGTGTTTCTCTCTGAAGTGCTGTTGTATTGGGTGTGGGGTGGAAGATGGCATCACAGTGCCCTCTCATTCCCCAGGGAGGCCTAACTGTTCAGGAAGCTCTCACAGAAAAGCAAACAGTCTCTTCTCCTGTGTCCCAGGCTGCTGTCAGATCACTGCCCTCACCCAGTCTGTGCCTGGCTGTTGGCATACCTGGGGCCACAGTTCTGTGTTTTATCTCTGGCCAGTGGCTAGGACTCAAAATTATAAATCTTAGAAGGCCAGGCAAGGTGTGGTCCCATTGCTCTCCTTGGGAGCGTGCCTAGCACTGTTCTACCCCAGAAAAACAGTCACACAACAAGTGCACAGTGGCTAGAGTATTGTGATGCACAGGGAAAAGCTTTAAGCAGGTTATATGCCCTCTGTGGTCCTCTGTCCCCTGCTGCTGAACAGCTGCTCAATGACTTCTGGTCATGATCCTTGAAGAGGCAAAATAACCTCTTCCAAATGTACTCCAGGAAGGGGAGCCATCTCTCCCAGTGTGACCCAGGGGATCCCCCCAAATGTCTTACTGTGCCAGCCCTACACACCACCTTCTCCTGATCTCTCCCTCTCTCCCTGACATTGCCCTGTGAAAACGGCCCCATCCCCTTGGGGCACCACAGCTTTTCTCCCCCTCAATTGCCAGCTCTGAACCTCCTATCCACCATGTAGTCTTCCTCCAATTGTGCAGATTGTTTTCTTATCCTCAGATCAGTTTCCTACTTGTTCAGAATGATGTAATGTGGATCTAGCTGTGTTTGAGGGAAAAGGCAAGCTCAAGACACCCCTATAATTCCACCGCCTTAACACTTCCTCCTCAAACTTTACTGGTAACCTGAAACCTTAGAGATATACTAAGTTATACTAAGTTAACATAAATAATGGTTATTCATTAACATCTAGATTATTTCCAAATAAGACAAAATGATTGCTGAACATGTTTATCTACAGTGGCATCTAGCACCTAGAGCTTTTTAGGTTACATGCCCTACTTGATGCCAATGATCCAGTTACCCCATCCCCCAACTACCTCCCCTCCAGCAATCCTGTTTGTTTCCTAGAGTTAAGATCTCTGATTTCATCTTATTTTTCCTCCCTATCTCCTATGTTCATCTGTTTTGTTTCTTAGGTTCCACATATAAGTGAAATCATATGGTATTTGGCTTTCCCTGACTGACATTTTACTTAGCATAATACCCTGTAGTTCCATCCACATCATTGCAAATGGCAAGATTTCATTCTTCTTTATGGTTGAGTAATATTCCATTGTGTACATATACCACATCATATATATACACACATATATTTATGTATTTATTTGTTTATTTATATTTCATCTGTTGATGGACATCTGGGCTCGTTCCATATTTTGGCTATTGTGGACATTGCTGCTATAAACAGGGTTCATGTGCCCCTTCAAATCACCATTTATCCTTTGGATAAATACTGAGTAGTGCAACTGTTGGATCATAGGGTAACTCTATTTTAACTTCTTGAGGAATGACCATACTGTTTTCTAAAGTGGCTATACCAGTTTGCATTCCCACCATGCTTAAGAGGGTACCCTTTTTCCACATCCTCCCCAACATTCGTTGTTTGTGAGTTGTTAATTTTAGCCATTCTGACTGGTGTGAGGTGGTATCTCATTGTGGATTTGATTTGCATTTCCCTGATGCCTGGTGATGTTGAGTAGTTTTTCATGTGTCTGTTGGCCATTTGTTTGTCTTACCTGGAAAAACGTCTGTACATGTCTTCTGCCCATTTCTTTACTGGATTGTTTTTTGAGTGTTGAGTTTGACAAGTTCTTTATAGATTTTGGATACCAGCTTTTTATCTGACAAAACATCTGCAAATATCTGGTCCCATTACATAGGGTTTTGTTTGTTTGTTTGTTTGTTTTTAGTTTCGACAATGGTTTCCTTTGCTATGCAGAAGATTTTTATCTTGATGAAGTCTCAATAGTTCATTTTTGCTTTTGTTTGCCACTGAAGATGTGTCTATCAAGATGCTGTGGCCAAGGTCAGAAAGGTTGCTTCTTGTGTTCTCCTGTATGATTTTAATGGAATCCTGTCTCACATTTAGGTCTTTCTTCCATTTTCAATTTTTTAATCTTATGTTATTTTTTAAATTCAATTATTTAACATATAGTGTATCATTAGTTTCAGTTGTAGAGTTCAGTTAATCATCAGTTGCATATAACACCTGTGCTCATTAAATCACATGCCCTCCTTAATTGCCATCACTCAGTTTCTTCATCCCACCATCCACCTCCCCTCTAGCAAACTTCATATTGTTTCCTACAGTTAAGAGTTTCTTATGGTTTGCCTCCCTCTCTGATTTCATCGTATTTGATTTTTCCTACCCTTTCTCTATGGTCATCTGTTTTGTGTCTTCAATTCACAAAGGAGTGAAACAATATGATAGTTGTCTTTTTCCAATTGAATTACTTAACTTATCATAATACCCCCCATTTTGAATTTGTTTTTGTGTATGGTGTAAGAAAGTGATCCAGTTTCATTATTCTGCATATGACTGTCCAGTTTTCCCAACACCAATTCTTGAAAAGACTGCTTTTTTCCCGTTGGATATGCTTTCCTGTTTTGTTGAAGATTAGTTGGCCAAAGAGTTGAGTGTCCCTTTCTAGGTTCCCTTTTCTGTTCCATTGATCAATGTATCTGCTTTTGTGCCAGTACCATACAATCTTGATGATTACAGCTATATAGTACTGATTAATGTCTAGAATTCTGATGCCATCAGCTTTGGTTTTCTTTTTCAACATTATTTTGGCTATTTGGAAACTTTTCTGGTTACATACAAATTTTAGGATTGTTTCAACTCTGTGAAAAATGTTGATGGTATTTTGATAGGGATTGCATTGAATGTGTATATTTCTTTGGGTAGCATAGACACATTAACAATATTTGGTTTTCCAATATATGAGCATAGAAAAATTTTCAATTTCTTTGTGTCCTCCTGCATTTCATTCATAACTGCTCTACAGTTTTCAGAGTACAGATCCTTTCCCTCTTTGGTTAGGTTTATTCCTAGGTGTCTTATGATTTTTGGTGCAATTATAAATTGGATTGATTTGGTAATTTCTCTTTCTTCTGTCTCATTGTTAGTGTATAGACATGCAATTGATTTCTGTGCCTCGATTTCATATCCTGCACTTTGCTAAATTCCTGTATGAGATCTAGAAATTCTTGGTTGAAGTCTCGTGGGTTTTCCATGGAGAGAATCATGTAATATGTAAAGAGTGAGAGTTTGAATTCTTTGGTAATTCAGATGCCTTTTATTTCTTTCTGTTTTCTGATTGCTGAGTTTAAGACTTCTAGTACTATGTTGAACAACAGTAGTGAGAGTGTACATCCCTGTCATATTCCTGACCTTAGGGGGAAAGCTTTCAGTTTTTCCCTGTTGAGAATAATATTCACTGTGAGCTTTTCATAGATGGCTTTTATGATATTTAGGTATGTTACCTCTATCTTTACACAGCAGAGAGTTTTAATCAAGAAAGGATGCTATATTTTGTAAAATGCATTTCCTGCATCAGTTGAGAGGATCATATCATTCTTGTCTTTTTTTTTTTTCATTAATGTATCCCATTGATTCGTTGATGATTTTTTTTAAGTAATACCAAGGATATTTTATTTTTTTTCTCCCCAAATATGTTTAATTTTTCAGTGCTACAAGATTGATTGTTCATGCTCCACACCCAGTGCTTCATGTAATACATGCCCTTCTCAATACCCACCACCAGGCTCGCACCCCCTCCCCTACAAAACCCTCAGTTTGTTGCTCAGAGTCCACAGTCTCTCCTGGTTCATCACCCCCTCCGATTTCCCCCCATTCACCCTTCCCTTCCTTCTCATGATGCCCTCCATGATTTTCTTTATACTCCACACGTAAGTGAGACCATAAGATAATTGCCTCTCTCCACTTGACTTATTACACTCTGCATAATCTCTTCTAGTCCTGTCCATTTTGGTACAAAAGTTGGATATTCATCCTTTCTGATGGAGGCATAATATTCCATTATATAGATGTACCACATCTTCCTTATCCACTCATCTGTTGAAAGGCATTTTGGTCCTTTCCACAGTTTGGCGATTGTGGCCATTGCACCTATGAACATTGGGGTACATGTGACCCTTCTTTGTACTGCATCTGCTTCTTTGGGGTAAACACCAAGTAGTGCAATTGCAGTGTCATAGAGTAGCTCTATAATGTTCATCATCTTTAGCCATCAGAGAGATTCAAATCAGAACCACACTGAGATACCACCTTACACTGGTTAGAATGGCCAAAATCAACAAGACAGTTAACAACAAATGCTGGAGAGGATGTGGAGAAAGGGGAACCCTCCTCCACTGTTGGTGGGAATGCAAGTTGGTGCAGCCACATTGGAAAACAGTATGGAGATTCCTCAGGCAATTAAAAATTAAAAATTGAGGGACGCCTGGGTGGCTCAGTTGGTTGGGCGGCTGCCTTTGGCTCAGGTCATGATCCCAGCATCTTGGGATCGAGTCCCGCATCGGGCTCCTTGCTCCGCAGGGAGCCTACTCCTCTCTCTGCCTCTGCCTGCCTCTCTGCCTGCTTGTGTTCTCTCTCTGTTAAATAAATAAATAAAATCTTTAAAAAAATTAAAAATTGATTGGTGAATTTTGAGTCTTGCAGCACAGAAATAAATCCAACTTGATCATAGTGAATAATCCTTTTAGTGTACTGCTGTATCCTGTTGGTTAGTATCCTGGTGAGAATTTTGGCATCTATGTTCCCTGGGGATAGTGTTATATAATTCCCTTTTTGGTGGGATTTTTGTCTGGTTTTGGGATCAAAGTGTTGTTGGCCTCATAGAGTGAGTTTAGAAGTATTTGTTCCATTTCTATTTTTTGAAAGAGCTTCAGAAGAATAAATATTAATTCTTCTTTAAACGTTTGTTAGAATATGTGTTCTACCAAACAAATTCTACCAAAATGTTTGGTAGAATTCCCCTGGGAGGTCATCTGCCCTGGAATTTTGTTGGGAGATTTTCGATTACTGCTTCAATTTCTTTTTTTTTTTTAATTTTTTTCTCCCCAAATTTGTTTATTTTAATCTTTCAGTGTTACAAGATTGATTGTTCATGCACCACACCCAGTGCTCCATGCAGTACGTGTCCCTCTCGATACCCACCACCAGGCTCACCCCCCCACCCCCTCCCCTCCAAAACCCTCAGTTTGTTGCTCAGAGTCCACAGTCTCTCCTGGTTCATCACCCCCTCCGATTTCCCCCCATTCACCCCTCCCCACCTTCTCACGATGCCCTCCATGATTTTCTTTATACTCCACACGTCGGTGAGACTAAGATAATTGCCTCTCTCCGCTTGACTTATTTCACTCTGCATAATCTCTTCTAGTCCTGTCCATGTTGATACAAAAGTTGGATATTCATCCTTTCTGATGGAGGCATAATATTCCATTGTATAGATGTACCACATCTTCAATTTCTTTGCTGATTATGAGTCTGTTCAGGTTTTCTCTTTCTTCCTGTTTCAGTTTTGGTAGTTTATAAGTTTCTAAGAATGCATCCATTTTTCCCAGATTGCCTAATTTGTTGGCATATACTTGTTCATAATATATTTTTTTTCAGTGTTACAAGATTCATTGTTCATGCACCACACCCTGTGTTCCATGCAATATGTGCTTTCCTCAATACTCACCACCAGACTTACCCAACCCCCCACCCCCTTTCCTCCAAAACCCTCAGTTTGTTTCTCAGAGTCTGCAGTCTCTCATGCTTCATTTCCCCCTCCAATTTTCCCCATTCACCCTTCCTTTTCTTCTCCTAATGTCCTCCGTGTTTTTCCTTATGCTCCACAGGTAAGTGAAACTGTATGATAATTTACTATAACCATCCTTCTAAACAATGTATTACTTAAAATATAATCTATGATAAATTGTACTAGTCTGGCAAGCATGCTTAGATATAGTCTTAAGAAAACCATATACTGGCAACAGGCCTCTGGGGAGAGGATGAGATACATCCTTGAAGCCAAGCAGCTGGGGATGCCTGGCTCACTCAGGGTGGAATGCTGCCTGCTTCGTGGAAGCCAAGCAGCTGGGAACACCCAGCCTGCTCAGAGTGGAATGCCTCCTGCTTCACTTTTCCATTATTTCTCTTTCCCCGGAGACCACCTGTGACTAATTAGATGATCACTTTGAATGTACTTGCCCAATTATAAACTTTATACTGCTTGACCAGATATGTTTTGCCTTTCTTCTTACTTATCTACAAGCCTCATGGTCAATGTATAATCTACTTCGGCTTCTTTTTAGTTGTTATCTACTTTCTAATAAATATGAGACTGAGGAGTTGTTCAGAGTGACAGTCTTCTCTGCTGTCATCCCCTGCTCCATTTCTCTTGCAGCTGACTCATTTGTGCCTCATTCTTCTCCCATGCACCTTCAGGAGGCAGCAAGTGGCGCCTGAACAGGGACTTGAAAGGAAACAGGAGAAGAAGCCTCAACATATTCGTGTACATGGCCGTGCCTTTTTCCCACTGGTGAGTTGTGGGTACTTATTGTAGGGTATGGGAAATATAAAGAGCACAAACGTATATCGCCCTTACGTATGTTTATTGAGAAGGCTCCTAAAGGCGGGAGGAGCAAAAGTCAGCAAGGGCAAACTTTTGGAGCTTTTAAAAGTAATTAAAGAACATTGCTCCTGGTTCCCTACATTAGGGACTTTAGATTTACAAACATGGGAAAAAGTAGGACATGAGTTAAAACTTTTGTATGCTAAAGGAAAAACCTATCTCAATTACTATATGGCCTACTTGGACTCTTATTCGCTCTGTTTTGGAGCCTTTACAAACCCCTGATTCAAATAGTGATAATGAATGTTCAGGAGAAACTAAAAAGAAGGAACCTAAATATGCTATTCTGAAGGGAAAAAGAAATTACTAAAGTCATTGTAAAGTAATACATAAAGAAGGAATCTCCTCCTCCGCTTCTTCCAATAACAGAACAACTCTATTCCCCTATTCAGCAGGAAGAAGTTACAGAAGATGAGACCTTCCACCTTCAACAATCAAAGATTTTAGGGTCAAAAATCATTCAAGGGGAATAATAAGGGAATAGAAGGCAAAGCATGTTATTATGGTCCTACCTCAAAAAGCATATCTATTACAGCTTTTTCAGCACAGAAATCAGAATTAATGGCAGTTATTATGTTATTTCAAGATATTTCTTCTGCATTTAATCTGTTACCTGATTCTTTATATATAGTGTATGTTTTACAGGATATCGAAACCACTACTATTTCTACATCTGATGTCTCTCTCCATTCATTATTTCATCATTTACAATCCCTTATTCATCAGTGTTCTGCCTTTTTCTATGCTACACACATCCGAAGTCACACTGGCCTTCCTGGGCCACTAACCGAAGGTAATGAAATAGCTGAATCTCTTGTTTTCTCAGCTTTTCAGGATGCATCTGATTTTCATTCTCTTACACATGTAAACCGAAAAGGACTTAGACACAAATTCCCTATTACTAAAGAACAAGCAAACTCTATTCTCCACTCCTGCCTTTCTTGTGCTGCCATAAATCTGCCTACACAATTAGCAGGCATTAACCCCCGAAGTTTAACAGCCAATGAAATATGGCAAATGGATGTCACTCACATCCCTGCATTTGGGAAACAATCTTTTGTTCATATCACTATAGATACACATTCTCACTTTATATGGGCTAAAGTTCAACAGGAGAAACTGCTGCACATGTTATTAGACATCTCCACTCTGCCTTTGCAGCCATGGGAATGCCCAAAGTTATAAAAACTAGTAATGCACCCACTTATGTTTCCAATAAACTATAATCCTTCTTCAGTTTATGGAATATTAAACATTCCACTGGCATGCCATATAATCCTCAAGGGCAAGGAATTGTAGAGCAAGCTAATCAAATATTAAAATTACAGGTTCATAAACAAAAAGGGGGAATACAAGGTCCTTCTCAAGAAATATTAGCACAACTTTTATTTCATTTTTTTTAAAGATTATTTATTTATTTATTAGAGAGAGAGAGACTGAGAATGAGAGGTGAGAAGGTCAGAGGGAGAAGCAGACTTTCCCGCAGAGCCGGGAGTCCGATATGGGACTCGATCCCGGGACTCCGGGATCATGACCTGAGCTCAACCAACTGAGCCACCCAGGCGCCCCAGCACAACTTTTATTTACTCTTAACTTTTTGAATCGGGATGATAAAAACACTGCAGCAGTAGAAAGACATTTTGGTAAACAAAAACAAGAAAACGTATATCTTCAATCTGGTGGGAAAATAGCATTTCTAATAAATGGCTCACTGGTAACTTAGTTACCTGGGGAAAAGGATATGCATGTGTATGACCCGACGAGGCCAGTGAGCCTGTATGGGTGCCCTCTCGTTTCATGAAGGTTTGTCATAAGCAAGAGGAAAAGATTTGGATTCGAACCAGTCCCACTGATCATCAGCTTCAAGGGTCTCACATTGAAGAGCACCCAAATCGCGATGCCTGGGATGGTCCAAGCAAAGATTCCAACTTGGGGTCAGATAAAGAAGCTGACCAAGAAAACAGAGGAAAGTTCTGGAGAATGAAAAGCGTCCATTCACCCCTAACAACATGGCAGTAACTATGATGGCCCTCATCACAGTAGGCGTAAGTCTTCTGGGATTTTATGCACAAATAGATAACTTTACATATTGAGTTTATATACCCAATCCTCCCCTGCTCCATCCAGTAGAATGGGGAGAAGATATAGTACCAATTTATTTGAATGTCTCAAAATGGGTACCTAGAATTTTGGATCCTCGATTGCCACTACTGCTCCAAGAGGAGGGCACAAACATTAATCTTACTTTGGGATATCAAAATAGACCAATATATGTTGGCAATCATTCCAGCTGCCTTATCCCTGATGATCAAAGATGGTTGGTAGACTTTCCTACTAATGATAATTGACTAAAGTTCAATTACATTTGCTCTCCACTAAAGGATTCCAAGCCAATGAATATTGGAGTCCTAGCTAAAACATAGCAGCACCCCCTCTTCCCAAATGAAAACTAACACAAATGTGGTCTGATGAGGGAATTCGCCCTTTATGGGAAGATTGTTGAGCTTCTTATCCCAGTGTCATTATTAATGATTCCTATGAATTTGTATGGACTGGTCCCCTAAGGGGATGGCAGTCACCAATTGCACTGGGAGACCCTGCTCCTCTCATCAGAATCTAAAATGGCAAGTTTTTGATGACTTCATTTTACCACAAACCTTAACTTCAGGAGATATGCCTCTGGTCTGGTATGGACAAGGACTTTCAGCACCATCCCCTTTTACTGATTATCATAAAAGACAAAAAAAAAATTATGGAAGGTCACCACCGCTTTAAATCACCTAAGAATTTGGAATGGCTCTTACATTTATCAGTCTAATAACTATGCATTTTCCTTTTTCCTAATGAAAGAAGAATGGATAAGAGCCTGTGTCAGAGATCCCTATGTTTTTGTCATTGGAGAAATGACTTTTGATCATAATATAAGAGAAATATACTGTCCCAAATGTAAAATGTTCACCTGTGTGAACAAGAATGTTTATACAATTATTTTATTCTCATAGCTAGAAGAATAGGCATCTGGTCACCCGTGAAACACAACCTTTGTTTGGGAGAGCTCTCCAGACATGCATGTACTTTTAACAGTTTTGAAGAACTGGGTCTGTAAAACAAAAAGATTTCTTGGGCTGTTTATAACAACTATACTAAAAATTATAGCCATTATTGCTACAACTACCACTGCAGGAATAGCTTTGTATCAGACTGTACAGACTACACAATTTATACAAAAGTGGCATGAAAATACTAGCAAAGCTTGGAATCAACAAACAATTGTAGATCAAAAATTAAGGGCGCCTGGGTGGCTCAGTGGGTTAAAGCCTCTGCCTTCAGCTCAGGTCGTGATCCTGGGGTCCTGGGATCGAGCCCTGTATCAGGCTATCTGCTCGGTGGGGAGCCTGCTTTCCCCTCTCTCTGCCTGCTTCTCTGCCTATTTGTGATCTCTTTCTCTCTGTCAAATAAATAAATAAAATCTTCAAAAAAATAATTAGATGAAAGAATCTCTGATTTAGAATCAGCTATAATATATATAGGAAATGATCTTCAAAATATAAAGCTTAAGCTTCACCTTTTATGTGATCGGAATGTTTCTTCCTTCTGTGTTACACCTATAACGAATCAGAAATATCATGGAACAAGATTCGCCATCATATTACCATTCATTATGGCGATAATTTAACTTTAGGTATTAAACAGTTTCAAAATACTATTCAGGACATTACTCACTCATCATTACAGTCAGTTCCAGGAGTGAGTTTTGCTCAAACCTTTAATGATATTCTGTCTGATCTAAATCCTTTTACTTGGATCAAACAAACTGGTCTTGGCATTATAGGTGGAATGATTATTTTTATTGTTTTAATCTTTTTATGCTTAGTCCTCAGAAGTGCACGAAAATCCTTCTGACAACTTTCCTGCTTCTACACAAAAAACAAAAAGGGGGAAATGTAACCATCCCTCAAAACAATGTATTACTTAAAATATAACCTATGAGAAATTGTACTAGTCTGGCAAGCATGCTTAGATATAGTCTTAAGAAAACCAAATACTGGCAACAGGCCTCTGGGGGAGAGGACGAGATACATCCTCGAAGCCAAGCAGCTGGGGATGCCTGGCTCACTCAGGGCAGAATACTGCCTGCTTCATGGAAGCCGAGCAGCTGGGAACACCCGGCCCGCTCAGGGTGGAATGCCTCCTGCTTCACTTTTCCATTATCTCTCTTTCCCCGGAGACCACCTGTGGCTAATTAGATGATCACGTTGAATGTACTTGCCCAATTATAAACTTTATACTGCTTGACCAGATATGTTTTGCCTTTCTTCTTACTTATCTACAAGCCTCATGGTCAATGTATAATCTACTTCAGCTTCTTTTTAGTTGTCATCTACTTTCTAATAAATATTAGACTGAGGAGTTGTTTGGGGTCACAGTCTTCTCTACTGTCATCCCCTGCTCCATTTCTCTTGTAGCTGACTTGTGTGTGCCTCATTCTTCTCCTGTACACAGTCAGGAGACAGCAATTGACTCTCTCGGCTTGACTTATTTCACTCAGCATAATCTCTTCCAGTCCAGTCCATGTTGATGCAAAAGTTGGGTATGCATCTTTTCTGGTGGAGGCATTATATTCCATTCTGTATATAAAACATGCAGTACAAAGAAGGGCCACATGTACCCCAATGTTCATAGCCACAATGGCCGCAATAGCCAAACTGTGGAAAGAATCAAAATGCCCTTCAACAGATGAGTGGATAAGGAAGATGTGGTACATCTATACAATGGGATATTATGCCTCCATCAGAAAAGATGAATATCCAACTTTTGTATCAACATGGACAGGACTAGAAGAGATTATGCGGAGTGAAATAAGTCAAGCAGAGTCAATTATCTTATGGTCTCACTTATGTGTGAAGTATAAAGAAAATCATGGAGGGCATTGTGAGAAGGAAGGGAAGGATGAATGGGGGAAAATCAGAGGGGACGATGAACCAGGAGACACTGTGGACTCTGAGAAACAAACTGAGGGTTTTGAAGGGGAGGGGGTGGGGGGTTGGGCGAGCCTGGTGGTGGGTATTGAGAAGGGCACATATTGCATGGAGCATTGGGTGTGTTGCATGAACAATCAATCTTGTAACACTGAAAAATTAAAATAAATATATTTGGAAAAATAAAATAAACCATATCTTCTTTCTTTTCAACATTTCCTTTGCAATTTGGGGTCTTTTCTGGTTCCATACATGTTTTAGGATTGTTTGTTCTAGCACTTTGAAAAATTCCAGTCGAATTTTGATCAGGATGGCATTGAAAGTATGGATTGTTCTTGGCAGTATAGACATTTTAACAATGTTTATTCTTTTGATCCAGGAGCATGGAATGCTTTTCCACCTTTTTATACCTTCTTCAGAAAAAGCATTTGACAAAATACAGCATCCATTCCTGATTAAAACTCTTCAAAGTATAGGGATAGAGGGAACATTCCTCAACTTCATGAAATCTTTCTATGAAAAACCCACAGTGAATTGAATATCATTCTCATTGGGGAAAAGCTGACAGCCTTCCGTTTGAGATCAGGAACACAGCAAGGATGCCCACTCTTGCCACTGTTGTTCAACATAGTACTAGAAGTCCTAGCAACAGCAATCAGACAACAAAAAGAAATAAAATTGGCAAAGAAGAAGTCAAACTCTCTCTCTTCACAGATGACATGATACTTTATATGGAAAACCCAAAAGACTCCACTCCCAAAATACTGGAACTCATACAACAATTCAGTAATGTGTCAGGATACAAAATCAATGCACAGAAATCAGTTGCTTTCCTATACATTAACAATGAAAATATGGAAAGGGAAATTAGAGAATCGATTCCATTTACTGTAGCACCAAGAACCATAAGAAACCTGAGAATAAATCTAACCAAAGAGGTAAAGGATTTGTACTCAAGGAACTACAGAACACTCACAAAAAGACTTAAATAATTCATAAAATAAGAAAATAGCTGAGAAAGGAAAATAAAATATAAAACAATATGTAAAGAATAATAAGGAAAGAAAAGCACTCATACTCTATACTTCTTTCCCCAAGAGCTGAAGTTTTGTATTTCTGTATGATTGGTAACCTTAGTATTAGCCAGAAGTTTCTGCTAGTCTTCTGGAAGAGGAACCTGATGTATTGATTTTCAGGTGTGGTTGATTTTCAGCCCCCTTGCTAGGGTTCCAGGCTTAGTGTAAGCTGCTCTGAAGCTAGTGTGGGGGATGAAGATGGTAGTGCCTCAATCTCTAGCCTTAGAATTAAAGTTCATAGCCCCTATTCTTCAGTGAGCCTTGTCAGAAAAGCACTGAATCACTCTTGTCTCTGTTTTCTGTTCAAACTCTGTGTTCACCCAGCCTGTGACTGGGCATTTTTATCTCAGGCACATAACCCCATTTATGAGTTTCCAAAATTTACAGACTGTGGGTGTACACTCATGCCACTCCTACAGGGGAGGGAGGAGGGTCTTGCTGCAGTTCTGCCTCTTATTGGCCCCTTGCTCAGACAGCAGTAGCCCTACTATGCAGCATTTCACAGTTTATGGCAACACCATGAAGAAAGCTAGTGCTTGGTCTCTGTTTGCAACCAGCTTCCCTGCTCCATTGCTTGGGAACTCTGCTGCACTCAAGCATCTCCTGTTTTTTTTTGTGTGTGCCCCCAGGGAACCTGAGGCCATGCTGTCCCACCTGGGATTCTGCCCTGATTCACCTACTGAGCACTGTTCAGGAAAATATCTAAAAGTTCCAATATTGTGCTCTGCTGCTTATAACACTTTCTGGTACCTGGCCTATGGAGGTTGCCTTCCCACCATGGTTTATCTTCAATACATTACTTTGGGTTTATGTCTCTGCACCTCTTACCTTGCAAAAACAGGTCACTTTTCTATTTATAGAATCATAGTAGTTCTTTTCTCAGATCTCCAGTTGATTTTGCAGGTATTCAGAATGATTTTATAACTATCTAGCTGATTTCCAGGGACCAGACAAAATTAGGGTCCCCTCCTTCTCCCCCGTGTTACCTCTCCATGAACACTTAACTTAAGCTATGTGTAAAACACAGTGATTTGGTAAAGTATACCTTTGTAAACAAAGATGAAACAAATACTTTTGCCTTCCACTTGGTCCCTCCAGAATTTGAAGCTCAGTGATTATTCTTATATTTATGGAAATAGAGTTATTTTCATTAGTTCAATAAAACATATTCTTATTGTAACAGGCGACAGTTGGAAACATTGTTTATATTACTAAGGCTTTGGCTAGGATTTGTATTTGAGAATGATGTACATGAAGTTAGATATTGTCCAGGATCTTTAGGAACTAAGACTGACTTTAGAGGCCAACGTCTGAAAGTCTCCCTTTCTTTTTTTTTTTTTTTTTAAGATTTTATTTATTTACTTGACCAAGAGAGAGAGAGAGAGATCACAAATAGGCAGAGAGGCAGGCAGAGAGAAGGGGAAACAGGCTCCCACTGAGCAGAAAGCCCATTCCAGAGCTAGATCCCAGTACCCCGAGACCTGACCTGAACTGAAGGCAGAGGCTTTAACGCACTGAGCTACCCAGGAGTCCCTAAAAGTTCCCCTTTCAATTCTTCTACTTGACTTGGGCAGAAGACCCATATATTGAAAAAAATGACAATAGATTATTGCAAGAGTAACTTAAGAATGTCTCTAACTGTAGCTGCTGTACCAGGTGTATTTTATTTATATAGCAAATTCACACTTAACCTGGTACCAGGTATCTAGCTCTTGATCTGAAAAATGTCTTTTTCTGCATGCTTCATCACGATGCCTACCAGAAACAGTTTGCTTATAGTTGACAAAGCCAGCTCTGCCCCCTCACTGTTCTACCTTAAAGATATATCAACTCTCTGTTTGCAGGATGTTGATCACCTTTCTCTACCACAAGATATTGTACTGGTTCATTTCATTGATGACATTATCCCTACTGGACATAGTGAGAGGAAATAGTAGCTACTCTCAACTCAGTGGTAAGGCTTGTGTATATCAGAGAGTAGGGAAAATACAACTAAACTTCAGGAGCCTTCTACTTTTGTGAAAATTTCTAGGGATCAAGATATATATATTTTTAAGTGATGGGTGAGTTTTATCTAGTCCCTCCTAAAACCAAGAAGGAGGCACAATGCTTAGTGTACATCTGTGGATTTTGGAAGCAACATATTCCTCATTTGGGTGTGTTAGTTCATTCCATATATCCAGCGACCAAGAAGCTACTATTTTCATTGGGCCAGAAAGAAAAGAAGGCTTTGCAACAGTTCCAACATGTTGTGTGCTGTTTTGCCAGTAACTCAGCAGATTTAATATTTCCTGAAGTTCTAGTGGTTCTTACGGATGATTTTTGAGGCTTTTGGCAGTCTCTATAGGTGGATCACAGCACAGTTGTTAATTAATTTTAGAGCAAGGTGCTACTATCAATTTCAGATAAATACTTATCCTTTTATCCTGTTACTGGGCTTTATCAGTTACTGAGTGCTTTTTTATAGACCACAAAATCACTGTATGGCTGGAGCTGCCTGTCATGAACTGAGGGTTATCTAATAATTCTTAAAGTTGGGCATCCACAGAAATACTATACTGAATGGAAATGGTATATACATGATTGGGCCTGGACAGGCCACAAAGGCAGAAGTTACATGAGGAAGTGGCCCAAAGGCTCATTGTTCATATTTCTGCTATACTTTCTTCTCTCTACCAGTCAACACTTATCCTAAAATGTAGAGTTCCCTACAATTAGTGGACAGAGTAAAAATTATGTGGGTCCATTTGACAGATGGTTATGCCCCACATGGAGACATCATCCGAAAGTGGAGAGGTGCAGTCTTACAGACCTTCTCTAGGACATTGTTGAAAGACAATGGAGTAAGGAAATCATCCCAGTGTTCAGAAGTTTAGCCAGTGAACTGTGTTGCTCATATTATTTGAAAGAGAAATGACGTAAAGTGTGATTACATAGTAGTTTTAGGCTGTATTCAATTTTTCGGCTTGATGGTCAGGGACTTAAAATGAATATGATTGGAAAATTGGTGATAAATTTGGGGAAGAAGTATATGGATAGACATCTCACAATAGGATAAAAAATAAGATGTTTTTGTCCATGTGAATGCTTACCAAGTGTTGACTTCAACAGTGAAGGATTTCAATAATCAAGTATATATAATCAAGAATGTAAATACTCTATGGATACCAGTAAGCCTTTTTCTATACCACAGCTGTTATTCCCTGATGGGTTCCCCAACAGTGAGTCCATTGTGGCAGAAATGGAGCCTGGGCATATGCTTATTGACATGCACTTCCACTCACCAAGATTGAGTGCCTTATCAGCTGTAAATGGATAGCAACACCGAGTCCCTCATATGGCATATTCCAGGGTGTTTTCAGACAGATAACCTGCTAGCAGGTTAATTACATGCAGTGTTTCTATTGTGAAATGGGTAGAATTTTATCCTTATTGGAGTAGAGACTGATTATGGGTACAGATTTTCATTAATTGCATAATGGGTAATCCTGGCTTCATAGAATGAATTTGGAAGGAATTCCATTTTGGAGGGCATAGTTTTGAGAAGAATAGGTATTAACTCTAAATGTTAAGTAAAATTCAACTGTGAGTTGTCTGGTCCTGGGCTTTGTTTGTTGGGAGTTTTTTGATTCCTGACCCAATTTTATTGCTGATAATTGATCTGTTCAATTTTTCTATTTCTTTCTGCTTCAGTTTGGGGAGGCTATATTTTTTGAGAAATGTATCTATTTCTTCTACATTGTCCAATCTGTAGGCATGTAATTTTTATAATACTCTTTTATAATTGTTTGTATTTCTGTGGTGTTATTGTTATTTATCCTCTTTTATTTCTGATTTTGTTTGAGTATATTTTTATGAGTTTAGCTAACGGTTTATAAATTTTGTTGATATTCTCAAAGAATCAGCTCCTGGTTTCATTTCTGCTCTAATCTTTATTATTCCCTCCGTTCTGCTAGTTTGGCGCTATGTCTGTTCTTTTTCTAGATCCTCCATTTAGATATAAGGATAGGTTGTGTATTTGAGGTTGTTCTTCCTCTTTAAGTAGGTCTATATTGCTATAAAATTCCCTTAGAAGCACTTTGGATACATCACAATGATTTTGAATCATTGTGTTTTCATTTTCATTTGTCATTACATACTTTTTTATTTTCCTTTCTGATTTCTTGATTGACCTATTTATTGTTTAGTAGCATTATGTAACCTCTATATATTTGTGATATTACCAAATTTCGTCTTGTGCTCGATTTCTAGTTTCATACTGTTGTGGTCAGAAAAGATGCATGGTAGAAATTTGATTTTTTTAATCCACTGAGACTTGTTTTGTGGACTAATATGCAATGTTCTGGAGAACATCCCATGTGCATGTGAAAAGAATTTGTATTCTGCTGTTTTAAAATGGAATGTTCTGAATGTATTAGTTAAATCCTTCTGGACTCTTACACTGTTGGTGGGAATGCAAGTTGGTACAGCCACTTTGGATAACAGTGTGGCAGTTCCTCAAAAAATTAAAAATAGAGCTACCCTATGACCCTAAAATTGCACTACTGGGTATTTACCCCAGAGATGCAGATGTAGTGAGAAGAAGGGCCATATGTACCCCAAAGTTCATAGCAACAATGGCCACAGTAGCCAAACCATGGAATGAGCCAAGATGCCCTTCAACAGACGAATGGATAAAGAAAATATGGTCCATATATACAATTTTGCCTCCATCAGAAAGGATGACTACCCAATTTTTGTATCAACATGGACGGGACTGGAAGAGATTATGCTGAGTGAAATAAGTCAAGCAGAGAAAGTCAATTATCTTATGGTTTCACTTATGTGTGGAGCATAAGGAAAACATGGAGGACATTGGGAGAAGGAAAGAAAAGGTAAATTGGGGGAAATCGGGGGGGGGTGAACCATGAGAGACTGTAGACTCTGGGCAACAAACTGAGGGTTTTGGAGGGCAGGGGGTGGGATGTTAGATGAGCCTGGTGATGGATATTGAAGAAGGCACATATTGCACAGAGTACTGGGTGTGGTATGTGAACAATGAATCTTGGAACACTGAAAAAATAAAATTAATTGATAAAAAAGGGTATATGTCACCTATACATAATACACATGCATATATACATACATAAATGTATATAAGCATACAGATATCTTACAGCTATAATTCTAAAAATTTGGGTCAGTAAAACATAGTGATACAGTCAAACTATCTAATCGCCACTTGATGTTTTTATCTAAATTGTTCTGACATGACACAAAATATGGCTACCTATTTACTAATATTTATGGAGGAGACCTATAAGATGTTCTTTTGCCCTGATATATAATCTGATAGAGTATCTGGACTCAAGGTCGGTGACTGACAGGATATTTAGCTGCTCTCTGGGTGTCTCCAAAATCTATCACATTGGACAAAACACCGAGTTCTGTTCCAAATAGCCTTTTGATCTCTTTTCAGCCTCAAGTGGTTGGTTTTGGGGGTCTTAACCCCTTGAGAGCCCTCAAGGAAGGGTAGGAAGCCTAAAGCTCAAGTGGCTTTAGGGAGCTGAGGGGCTGAAGTGGGAAGGGAAAAGTCTGGCAAAATGAACAGAGGTATGGGGGAGGTAGGGGTCCAAAGGGGGACAATATCAAACAATTCAAGGAAACTGAAGGTAAGATTCAAAGCAGTAAAGGGAGAAAGCAGGAAGATCTGTGATGGAAAGGGAGAAGCTTTAGAGAAGCTTGTTTGGATAGATATTAAATTTCCCTCAAAAGCCATTAAAGTTCCAAATTATCCTTAATAAAATAATTTTAAGAATCATCGTAACAAGCATGGAAGCAGAGTTAGTGAAACATTTTCAGCAAGGGTTCAAGAAGAAGGTTTTCAGTACACTGAGTAGCTCCCATGTTCTTATATATATTTAAGTTAGAAAAGAGACATTTAAGATTTTTAACTTGTTTCTTTTAGTTTGGCACTGTAATCTTCTTCTTATACAGGTGCTTGCTGTGGACTCTCACCTAGAATCTTCCAGAGAAACCTAGCACTCTAACACTGTCTCTCTTTGACACTCTAAAATATGTTCTCATTGTAATCTAAATTTTTATCTATTTGTTTATTTTTAAAGATTTTATTTATTTATTTGACAGAGAGAGAAATCACAAGTAGCAGAGAGGCAGGCAGAGAGAGAGAGATAGAAGGAAGCAGGCTCCCCACTGAACAGAAAGCCTGATGTGGGGCTCAATCCCAGGACCAAGAGATCATGACCTGAGCCGAAGGCAGAGGCTTTAACCCACTGAGCCACCCAGGTGCCCCGTAATCTAAATTTTTAAAAGCAAAATTTTCCCTACCATCTTTAAGGGACATTTCTGGAGGAGTTGTTTAGTAATCTGAGTCACCAATGGATCCTTGATCAAATAGGAGTGAAGACAAAGGTTTCAAAAGTACACAGTTATGGTCTTGAGGGAATGGACATTTGTTAAACATATTACTTAAGACTATTGCAATAGAGGAAAAAAGACCTAGTTATAGAATTGGGCCCAAATCCAAGTACATCAGGAGCAAGAGGCAGTTTTTAGCAAGGAAGCCTGATACGTATCAGAGAATGAAAAAGTACTAAGAGGAAACATTGAGGCTAAAGTGACTTTTGACTAAGCTACTCACAAGATTCTTACTGAAGATAGGCCAGGCTGATCAGACACCACTTGGTTAGATGGTTGAGGATAAGAAATGTGATTATACATTGATAGTAATCAGATGCGGAGGATAAAAGACTTCCTATACTGACTTAGCTAAGGATTTTACAGTGGATAGTTGGGTCTAAGGCAAAGCTTAGGAGCCCAGTGTCTGGTTAATCAAAGAATCTGTGTTATTACCAGAGTACAATTCAACAACTGCTGTATGATGGAAGTGAGGAAGAATATGCCTAGAATACAGACTATCACTTAGACATTATCTTAATATTAGAATGAGTTAAGAATAAGATCAATGTAAAACAAATAATAAAATCCAAACACGACTAGTAATGGTCCAGATGGTTTAATAATGAATATTTGGGTCAGGTAAAGGACCAGAATTAGCTGAAATACTGCTGAGTCAAAGTAAATAACAGATTCATAGTAAAGAAAAGTATTTATAAATCCAGCCATGACTGTGTAACTAGTTACAGAAATGACAACAATAATTGTCATGGGCACTTCCTCCATATTTCTTATTATTGTAGGATTTATTTTCCTTTGGTGCCTGTGGTTCTTGGTCATGCCACTTTGAAGAATGAAAAGGTAGACATGATGAAGAATGGTGGGCAGCAAAGCAAAGTTTATTGATCAATAATAAAGTTTATCAAGTCATGGTACAAAGCTCCTGAAGAAGGAGGAAACCCAAGAGGGTTGCCTCTGGAGTTTCTAAGTCTAGGGATTTTTATGGGTTTGATGGTGGGCTGTTTTAATCTGATTAACTCTCCCTGTACCTGTTATGCAATCAGGTTTTTCTCAGCTATATATCATGTAAGAAAGGGTACCTTCCTGGGTGGTGTAAAATCACATCAAGAGTGGTTTCCTCTTACGGAGAGGAGACCCTTGCCCTTGCCTGCCTTTCTTCAAACTATCCTTCATCACAGGGAGTTAGAAAGGGCCCTTCAAGTTGTTGGGTGATTGATGAAACATGGCTCAAAATATGGCCCACCTTAAGTAAAATGGAAATGCCCAATCTCTCATGGTTTAAAATAGAGGAAAAGATTAAAGAGCTGAGGAAGATTAGAATGTTAAAGTGGATAGTTATGTTAGACCTACACACCCACTCTGGGGTGTGAGGAAACTGCTAAAGACAAACCTTTCACCATATTTGAAAATATGAACTTGGTTCCACATGTAAGTGGGACCATAAGATAATTGATTCTCTCCACTTTAGTTATTTCACTCCACAAACATGGAGGACATTGTGAGAAGGAAGGGAAGGGTGCATGGGGGGAAATCGGAGGGGGTGATAAACTATGAGAGACTGTGGACTCTGAGCACCAAACTGAGGGTTTTGAAGGGGAGGGAGTTGGGGATAAAAAGGAGTTCATTTTTCTTCCTTGAAAAAAAGAAAAAAGAAAATATGAACTTGGGAATGGAACTCCAGCATCGTTGTAGAGCTCCATGTTTCCTCTTCTCCATAGACCAGAACTTACAGTGGGAACTACAGCCATTCATTTTTTCCTCAAATATGTTTATTTTATTTTTTCAGTGTTACAAGATTAATTTTTCATACACCACACCCACTGCCCATTCAGTACTACCCTCCTCAATACCCACCATCAGGCTCGCCCAACCCCCTCTCCCTGCTCCTCCAAAATCCTCAGTTTATTGCTCAGAGTCCACAGTCTCTCATAGTTCATTGCCCCCACTGATTTCCCCCCATTCACCCTCCCCTTCCTTCTCACAATGTCCTCCAATTTTTTCCTTATGTTCCTCACATAAGTGGGACCGTAAGATAGTCGATTCTCTCTGCTTGATTGATTTCACCGCATAATCTCTTCAGCTTTTGTTTCCAGTGCCGCATCATCTCTTTCGCTTTTGTTTCCAGTGCCATCCATGTTGATACAAAAGTTGGGTATTCATCCTTTCTGATGGAGGCATAATACTCCACTGTATATATGTACCATATCTGGTTTATCCACTCATCTGTTGAAGGCATTTTGGGTCTTTCCACAGTTTGGCAATTGTGGCTATTGCTGCTATCAGTGGGGTACATGTAGCCCTTCTTTGTACTGCATCTGCTTCTTTGGGGTAAATACCCAGTAGTGCAATTGCAGGGTCATAGGGTAGCTGTATATTTAATTTCTTGAGGAATCTCCACACTGTTTTCCAAAGTGGCTGCACCAACTTGCATTCCCAACAACAGTCGAGGAGGGTTCTCCTTTCTCCACATCCTCTCCAACATTTGTTGTTTACTGTCTTGTTGATTTTGGCCATTCTAACTGGTGTAAGGTGGTATCTAAGTGTGGCTTTGATTTGAATCTCTCTGATGGCTAAAGATGATGAACATTTTTTCATATGTCTGTTGGATATTTGTGTATCTTTGGAGAAGTGCCTGTTCATGTTTTCTGCCCATTTTTTTGATATTATTATCTGTTTTGTGAGTGTTAAGTTTGAGGAGTTCTTTGTAGATCTCAGATATCAGACCTTTGTCTGTAGTGTCATTTGCGAATATCTTCTCCCATTCTGTGGGTTGCCTGTTTGTTTTGTTGACTGTTTCCTTTGCTGTGCAGAGCCTTTTATCTTGATGAAGTCCCAAAAGTTCATTTTCGCTTTTGTTTCCTTTGCCTTTGGAGACATGTCTTGAAAGAAGTTGCTGTGGCTGATGTCGAAAAGGTTACTGCCTATGTTCTTCTCTAGGATTTTCATAGATACCTGTCTCACGTTGAGGTCTTTTACTCATTTTGAGTTTATCTTTGTGTATGGTGTAAGAGAATGGACAAGTTTCATTCTTCTGCATATAGCTGTCCAATTTTCCCAGCACCATTTATTGAAGAGACCATCTTTTTTCCACTGGATATTTTTGCCTGTTTTGTCAAAGATGATTTGACCATAGAGTTGTGGGTCCATCTCTGGGCTCTCTATTCTCTTCCACTGGTCTATGTGTCTGTTTCTGTGCCAGTACCATGCTGTCTTAGTGACCACAGCTTTGTAGTAAAGCTTGAAATCAGGCAATGCCACTCATTTTGAAAATATAAATGCAGTGGTAGTAATTGAAATCCACCTATTTGAAAGTCAAGGTAAGTGTATTCTAGTGTACATCAGAGTTAATGTAGAAATCCAAATGTTTGGACACATACAGACCTGTAGAGTTGGCTAGTTAGTTACAGTGCTCATTGAAGTGACAAAGACAGAAATCTTACTAAATTCTTCCTTGATTTGATTAAGCATATCGGTTCGAAGTCAAGAGTCAAAAGCCTAATTGAATCATAAAAATGAGTCTCAGTCCTTCCATCAGTCCTGAACTTGAAAAAGTTTTTGACCCAAAACTCCTTGAGTAAACAGGAAACCTAATCTCCCTGAGGAGGGATCCAAGAACAAAATCTATATTGTTACTCATAGTTTCTTACGGCCTTCCCCAAACTGATCCTTTTTTACTAGATAACTGTGAAATGAAAGAAGGATATGTATCAAGTCTTCAACGACTAGGCATTGGCTCTGAATTGACATTGTTTCCAAGAGACCCAAAATGTCACTGTGGTAATTCAATGAGAGAGAGGGTTTTAGGGTTTCAGCACAGATCTATCTCAGAGTAGATCTAGTAGGTCACTAAACCTACCCTGAACCATGTCCTCCAGTTCAAGGACGCATATTTGGTGTAGAATACTTAGTAGCTAGAAGAATTATCATGTTTCTTTCCTGACCTGTGGTTATTTTCAGGGAAAGGCCGCAGGAAGCCCATGAGAATTACTGCTAACTAGGAAGACAGTAAATAAAAAGTAATACCTAACATTCCATTAGTTATGGCAGAGATACTTGCCATAATAAGGAGATGCACGAAGCAAGGGTGGTGATTCCCACCACATCAATATTCAACACATTTATTTGGTGTGGAGGTACATAGATGGGTCTAATTTTTTCTCCACTTATTTTTTAATTTAAATTCAATAAATGGAACACTACATTAAAAACTAATGAGATGGGGGGGGCAAATTGGTGGAGACGTAGGAGATCCTGTTGCAACCAGTCCCCAAAAGTGAGCTGGATATATACCAGAACGCACTGAACACCCATGAAATCAGCCTGAGGAGCAAGATTTTTCACTTCCGGATGTCTACAAGAGCAGAAGACAGCAGTGGGGAGGTAAAGCAAAGTGGGAACACACAAACTGATATCAGAGGATAAACAAAGTGGGGAGGGAGCCACCAGAAGCAATCCAAGGACAGTAATACCCCAGTGGAAAGTGCCTGGTGGTTGGGGACCAGCATTAACTTAGAGTCCAGCTAAAGATACTTAAAAAGAGCATTTTGGTTCTTTCCACAGTTTGGTGATAGTGGCCATTGTGGCAATGAACATTGGGGTACATGTGGCCCTTCTTTGTACTACATCTGCTTCTTTGGGGTAAACACTAAGTAGTGCAATTGCAGGGTCATAGGGTAGCTATATATTTAATTTCCTGAGGAATCTCCATACTGTTTTCCAAAGTGGCTGCACCAACTTAAATTCCCACCAACAGTGGTAGAGGGTTCCCCTTTCTCCACATCCTCTCCAGCATTTGTTGTTAACTGTCTTGTGATTTGGGCCATTCTAACTGGCGTAAGGTGGTATCTCAGTGTGGTTTTGATTTGAATCTCTCTGATGGCTAAAGATGATGAACATTTTTTCATGTGTCTGTTAGCCATTTGTATATCCTCTTTGGAGAAGTATTGGTTCATGTCTTCTGCCCATTTTTTGATGTGATGATCTGTTTTGTGAGTGTTGAGTTTGAGGAGTTCTTTATAGATCTTAGATATCAGACCTTTGCAGTGTCATTTGCGAATATCTTCTCCCATTCTGTGAGTTGCCTGTTTGTTTTGTGGACTGTTTCCTTTGCTGTGCAGAAGCTTTTTATCTTGATGAAGTCCCAAAAGTTCATTTTCGCTTGTGTTTCCTTTGCCTTTGGAGAAATGACCTGAAAGAAGTTGCTGTGGCTAATGTCATAGAGGTTACTGCCTATGTTCTCCTCTAGAGTTTTCATAGATTCCTGCCTCATGTTGAGGTCTTTTATCCATTTCCAGTTTATCTTCGTGTATGGTGTAAGAAAATGGTCAAGTTTCATTCTTCTACATATAGCTGTCCAGTTTTCCTAGCACCATTTATTGAAGAGACTGTCTTTTTTTCCCTGGATATTTTTGCTTCTTTTGTCAAATATTATTTGACCAAAGATTTGTGGGTGCATCACTGGTCTCTCTATTTTGTTGCACTGGAATATGTGTCTGTTTTTGTGCCAGCACCATGCTGTCTTGGTGATCACAGCTTTGTAGTAAAGTTCGAAATCAGGCAATGGGATGCCCCCAGCTTTGTTTTTCTTTTTCAACATTTCCTTAGCAATTCGGGGTCTTTTCTGGTTCCATACAAATTTTAGGATTGTTTGTTCCAGCTCTTTGAAAAATACTGGTGGAATTTTGATCAGGAAGGCATTGAAAATCTAGATTCCTCTGGGCAGTATAGACATTTTAACAATGCTTATTCTTCTGATCCATGAGCATTTAATGCTTTTCCACCTTTTTGTGTCTTCTTCAATTTCTTTCATGAGTGTTCTATATTTCCTCAGGTACAGATCCTTTACCTCTTTGGTTAGGTTTATTCCCAGGTATTTTATGGTTCCTGGTGCTCCAGTAAATGGAATCGATTCTCTAATTTCCCATTCCATATTTTCATTGTTAGTGTATAGGAAAGCAATTGATTTTTGTGCATTGATTTTGTATCCTGACACATTATTGAATTGCTGTTTGAGTTCTAGTAGCTTGGGAGTGTAGTCTTCTGGGTTTTCCACGTAAAGTATCATGTCATCTGTGAAGAGAGAGAGTTTGACTTCTTCATTTTTAATTTGAATACATTTTTTTCTTTTTGTTGTCTGATTGCTGTTGCTAGGACTTCTAGTACTATGTTGAAGAAGAGTGGCGAGAGTGGGTATCCTTGACGTGTTCCTGATCTCAAAGGGAAGGCTGTCAGCTTTTCCCCAATGAGAATTATATTTGCTGTGGGCTTTTCATAGATAGACTTTATGATGTTGAGGAATGTTCCTTCTATCCCTATACTTTGAAGAGTTTTAATCAGGAACGGATGCTGCATTTTGTCAAATGCTTTTTCTGCATCTATTGATAGGAACATGTGGTTCTTCTCTCTTCTCTTATTGATTTGTTCTATCTCATGGATTGATTTGCAAATGTTGAACCACGCTTGCATCCCAGGGAAGAACCAAAATGCCCTTCAACAGATGAATGGATAAGGAAGATGTGGTACATCTATATAATGGAATATTATGCCTCCATCAGAAAGGATGAATATCCAATTTTTGTATCAACATGGACAGGACTAGAAGAGATTATGCAGAGTGAAATAAGTCAAGCAGAGAGAGGCAATTATCTTATGGTCTCACTTACGTGTGGAGTATAAAGAAAATCATGGAGGGCATTATGAGAAGGAAGGGAAGGGTGAATAGGGGGAAATCAGAGGGGGCAATGAACCAGGAGAGACTGTGGACTCTGAGCA
>CM052797.1:19334494-19360451 GCA_028533885.1 Nasua narica
CTTGGTGGTCACATACTCTTTTAATCCTTGCCGGTCTTGGAAGCTCTTTATCTCTCCATCCATTTTGAATGTCAGCCTTGCTGGATAAAGTATTCTTGGCTGCATGTTCTTCTCATTTAGTGCCCTGAATATATCATGCCAGCCCTTTCTGGCTTGCCAGGTTTCTGTGGACTGGTCTGATGTTATTCTGATGGGCCTTCCTCCGTATGTAAGGAATCTCTTTCCCTTAGCTGCCCTCAGGACCTCTTATCTAAAATTATAATTTGCACCCTCTCCAGAACTGTCTTCTGCTCTCATAGAGATCCAGAAGTGAGAAATCTTGCTCCTCAGGGTTATTTCATGGGTGTTCAGCGTGTTCTGGTAGATATCCAGCTCTCTTTTGGGGACAGGTTGTAACAGGATCTCCTACTTCTCCCCTATCTTGCCCCCCTCCTCACCACAATCGTGACTAATTGGATTTTAAAAAAAGGCATCTATATGTGGCCTACAAGAGACTCATTTCAGAGTTAAAGATATCTGAAGATTTAAAGTGAGGTAATGGAGAAATCTTTCTCACTCAACTTGATGTCAAAAGAAAACTAGGGTAGCAATATTTATATGGAACAAAATAAACTTAAAATAGTCTAACAAGAGAAAAAGTAGGGCAATATACAGTAATAAAAAGGATAATCCAAAAAGAAGACATAACAATGGGTTATATGTATGTGCCCAACATAGGAGCACCCAAATACATAAAAGTGGTAATAAACATAAAGTAACTAACTGATAGTAATACAATATTAGCAGGAGACTTTAACACCCTGCTTACATCAATGGACAGATCATCCAAAAAGAAAATAAATAATGAAGCAGTGGCTTTGAATGACACACTGGACCAGAAGTATTTAAAAGATAGTCAAGACGTTTTATCCTAAAACAGCAGAACATACATTTGTTTGTTTGTTTGTTTGTTTTTCAAATGCACATGGAAAAATTTCCACAGTAGATCACATGTTTTAGGCCTCAACAAATTCAAAAATGTTGAAATCATACCACAAAACTTTTCTGAGTGCAAAACTATCAATCTAGAAATCAGCCACAGGAAAAATTCAGGAAAGACCTTACCAGTTATATTGGCAAAAATTAACAAGGCAGGAAACAACAAATGTTGATGAGGGTATGGAGAAAAGGGAACTTTCTTACACTGTTGGTGGGAATGCAAGCTGGCACAGCCACTTTGGAAAATAATATGGCGTTTCCTCGAAAAGTTAAAAATAGAGCTACCCTATCACCCAGCAATTGCGCTACTGTACCAAAGACACAGATGTAGTAATAAGAAGGGACATATGCACCCCAGTATTCATAGTAGCAATTTCCACAATAACCACACTGTGGAAAGAACCAAGATGCCCTTCAAAATACAAATGGATAAAGAAGATGTGGTACATATATTCAATGGAATATTACTCAGACATCAGTAAGTATGAATACACACCACTTGCTTTGACATGGATGGAACTGGAGGGGATTATGTAAAGTAAAGTAAGTCAAGCAGAGAAGGACAATTATCATGTTTTTGCTCATTTGTGGAACATAAGGAATAGTATGGAAGACCATAGAGGAAAGGAGAGAAAACTGAAGGGCTGAAAATCAGAAAGGGAGACAAACCATGATGGGAGACTCTGGACTCTGGGAACCAAACTGAGGGTTACAGAAGGGAAGAGGGTGAGGGAATGGTGTAGCCAGGTGATGTGTATTATGGAGGACACCTGTTGCGATGAGCACTGGGTGTTACAGGCAATGAATGAATCATTTAACACTGTAAAAAAACTAATGATATATTATATGGTGACTAACTGAACACAAACAAAAACAAAAACAAAAACAAAAAACCCCTAAATATATGGAGGTTAAGTAACATGCTACTAAATAATGAATGGGTGAAAAAAAAATAAAGGAAAAAATAAAAAATTACATGGAAACAAATGAAAATGAAAACACAATGGCCCCAAAACCTTTGGGAATACAACAAAAACTGTTTTAAGAGGGAAATTTATACCAGTACAGACATACCTCAAGAAGCAAGAGAAATCTCAAGTAACAACTTAATCTTACACCTAAAGAAGCTAGGAAAAGAACAACAAACAAAACATCAAACTAGAAGAAGGAATGAATTAATAAAGATTAGAACAGAAATAAATGATATAGAAACAACAAATCAAAGAAACAAAAATTTAAAAAAACCGTAAAAATGCAGTAGAATAGGTCAATGAAAGCAGGAGTTTGTTCTTTGAAAAGATTAAAAAAATTTTTAAACTTCTCAGCATACTAATGAGAAAGATAGAGAGCAAGAGAAACGAAAGAGAGAGAGAGAGCAAGAAATCAAAGAAAATTTGAAAATCATTTTCAAAGAAAATGAAAGAGGAGAAATAACCAACACCACAGAAACATAAATAATTGTAAGAAAATACTATGAAAAATTGCACGCCAACAAATTGGCAAGCTATATGAACTGGAAAAATTCCTAGAAACATACAACCTACTGAAAAAGAAAAGAGAAAAAGAACCTACTAGGAAGAAATAAAAAATTTGAGCAGACCAATTACCAGTAATAAAATTGAATCTGAGAGTCCACAGTCTCTCATGTTTCATCTCCCCCACCGATTTCCTCTGGTTCACCCTTTCTTTCCTTCTCCCAATGTCCTCCATATTTTTCCTTATACTCCACACGTAAGTGAAACCATATGGTAATGACTCTCTCTGCTTGACATATTTCACTCAGCATAATCTCCTCCAGTCTCATCCATATTGATACAAAAGTTGGATATTCATCCTTTCTGATGGAGGCATAATATTCCCTTTTATATATGGGTGATATATTCTTTATCCATTTGTCTGTTGAAGGGCATCTTGGTTCTTTCCACAGTTTGACGATTGTAGCCATAGCTGCTATGAACATTGACATACATGTGGCCCTTCTTTGCACTGCATCTGTATCTTTGGGGTAAATACCCAGTAGTGAAATTGCAGGGTTATATTTCCTCAGAAATCTCCATACTGTTTTCCAAAGGGGCTGCACCAACTTGCATTACCACCAACAGTGTAAGAGGATTCCCCATTGTCTCCAACACTTGTTGTTTACTGTCTTGTTGATTTTGGCCATTCTAACTGGTGGAAAGTGGTATCTCAATGTGGTTTTGATTTGAATCTCCCTGGTGGGTAATGACGATGAGCATTTTTTCATGTGTCTGTTAGCCATTTGGATATCTTCTTTGGAGAAGTGTCTGTTCATGTCTTCTGCCCATTTTTGGATGTGATTATCTATTATCTAGTGTCGAGATCAAGGCAGTTATTTATAGATCTTAGATATTAGACCTTTGTCTGTAGTGTCATTTGCAAATACCTTCTCCCATTCCTTGGGTTGCCTGTTTGTTTTGTAGACTGAGGGTTTTGGAGAAGAGAGGGGTGGGGGGTTGGGTGAGCCTAGTGGTGGGTATTGAGGAGGGTGTGCATTGCATGGAGCACTGGGTGTAGAGGATGAATAATGAATCTTGGAACACTGAAAAAATTTAAAATATAAGAATAAAAAATAAAATTGACTCTGTAATAAAAAATCCCAACCAACCAACCAACCAAACAAACAAACAAAAGCACCCAACAAGTAAAAGTCCAGGACCAGACAGTTTCACAGGAAAATTCTATGATATGTTTTTTTTTTATTTTTACTTTTTATTTACTTTTTTCTCCCCAAATTTGTTTATTTTAATTTTTCAGTGTTACAAGATTGATTGTTCATGCACCATACCCAGTGCCCCATGCAGTACGTGCCCTTCTTGATATGTTTAAAGAACAGTTGATAGATATTCTTCTAAAACTATTCCAAAAAAATAGAGGATGAAAGAAAACTTCCAAATTTGTTTTATGTGACCAGCATGATTGATAATAAACCCAATAAAGATACCACAAAACAAGGAAACTATAGGCCAATATCTCTGATAAACATAGACACAGGAATCCTCAAAAAAAAAAAAAAAAGTAGCAAATACCCTATGACCCTGCAATTGCACTACTGGGTATTTATCCCAGAGATACAGATGCAGTGAAAAGAAGGACCACATGTACCCCAATGATCATAGCAGCAATGGCCACAATCACCAAACCGTGGAAAGAACCAAAATGCCCTTCAACAGATGAATGGATAAGGAAGACGTGATGCATCTGTACAATGGAATGTTATGCCTCCATCAGAAAGGATGAATATCTAACTTTATCTCAACATCAACAGGACTGGAAGAGATTATGTGGAGTGTAATAAGTCAAGTGGAGAAAGTCAATTATCTATGGTATCACTTATGTGTGGAGCACAGGGAAAAACATGGAGGGCATTGTGAGAAGGAAGGGAATGGTGAATGGAGAGAAATCGGAGGGGGCGATGAACTAGGAGAGACTGTGGACTCTGAGCAACAAACTGAGTGTTTTGGACGCGAGGGGGTGGGGGGTTGGGCGAGCCTGGTGGTGGGTATTGAGGAAGGCACGTATTGCATGGAGCAGTGGTGCATGAACAATTAATCTTGTAACACTGAAAAAATAAAATAAACATATTTGGGGAAAAAAATCCGGTATGACAATATTAAAAAAAATTAGCAAACAGAATAATACAATACACTAAAATCATTCACCACAATCAAGTCTAATTTATTTCTAGATGCAAGAGTAGTTCAATATTAAAAAATCAAATAGTCACATAGATCAATTGAACAGAATAGAGACCATAGAAATGGACAATTAATTCTGTAGTCAACAAATTTCTGACAAAGTGGGAAAAAATATCCAATGGAAAAAAGATAGTCTCTTCAACAAATGGTGCTAGGAAAATTAGACAGCCATATGCAGAAGAATGAAACTTGACTATTCTCTTACATCATACACAAAGATAAATTCAAAATGGATGAAAGATCTCAATGTAAGACAGGAAAACATCAAGATACTAGAGGAAAATATAAGCAGATACCTCTTCGACATCAGCCACAGCAACTTCTTTCAAGACACATCTCTAAAGGCAAGGGTAAAAAAGCAAAAATGAATTTTTGGGACTTCATCAAGATAAAAAGCTTCTGCACAACAAAGGAAACAGTCAACATAACTAAGAGGCAGTCCACATTATGGGAGAAGATATATGCAAATGACATTTCAGATAAAGAGCTGATATCCAAAATAAAGAACATATGAAACTCAATACCCAAAAACAAATAACCCAATCCAGAAATGGGCAGAAGACATGAATAGACACTTCTCCAAAGAAGACATACAAATGGCTAAGAGACACATGAAAAAAATGTTCAACATCACTAGCCATCAGGGAAATAAAAATCAAAACCACACTGAGCACTGGGTGTGGTGCATGAAAATGAATTTTGGAACACTGAAAAAAAAAAAGTTTATAGAAAAAAAAAAAACACAATGAGCTACCACCTTACACTAGTTAGAATGGCATAAGTTAAAACAAGAAACAATAAATATTGGTGAGGTTGTGGAAAAAGGGGAATACTTTTTTGCTGTTGATGGGAATGTAAGTTGGTAAAGCCACTCTGGAAAACAGTATGGGAGTTCCTCAAAATGTTAAGAATAGAGCTACCCTAAGACCCATCAATTGCAATAGTAGATATTTACCCCAAAGACACAGATGTTGTGAAAAGAAGGGGCACCTGCACCCCAATGTTCATAGCAACAGTGTCCACATTAGCCAAACTGTGGAATTAGCCAAGACACCCTTCAACAGATGAATGGATAAAGAAGATGTGGTACATATATACAATGGAAAAATACACAACCATCTGAAAGGATGAATACCCACCATTCATACTGACATGGATGGAACTGGAGGGGATTATGCTAAGTAAAATAAGTCAATCAGAGAAACACAATTATCATATGGTTTCACTCATATGTGGAACCTAAGGAATAGCATGGAGGACTACAGGGGAAGAGAGGGAAAACTGAATGGGAAGAAATCAGAGAAGGGAATAAACCATGAGAAATTATGGGCCCCTGGAACCAAACTGAGGGGTAGAGAAAGGAGAGGGATGAGGTATGGTTTAACTGGGTGATGAATATTAAGGAGGGCACATGTCGTGATGAGCACTGGGTGTTATATGCAACTCATGAATTGTGGAACACTTCCACAAAAACTTATGATGTACTATATGCAGGCTAACTGAACATAATAAACAAAGAGAAAACAAAAATGAATTAGTATGACTCATCACATGAATAAGAAAAAGAATAAATGTATATCATGTAAATAGATGCAGAAAAAGCATTTGACAAAATACAAATTCATTAATGATAAAAAACCTCAACAAAATCACTTTAGAGGCAATATACCTTAACATAATAAAGTTTTTTTTAAGATTTTATTTATTTGACAGAGAGGAGAGAGATCACGAATAGGCAGAGAGGCAGGCAGAGGGCAGAGAGAGCAGGGGAAGCAGGCTCTCTGCCGAGCAGAGAGCCCAATGTGGGACTTGATCCCAGGACCTTGAGATCATGACCTGAGCTGCAGGCAGAGGCTTTAACCCGCTGAGCCACCCAGGTGCCCCCATAATAAAAGTTTTATAGGAAAAATCCACAGTGAACATGATACTCAATGGAGAAAAGCTGAGAGCTTTAACTATAAGGTCAGGAAAAAGAAGCAAAGATGTCTACTCTCACCATTTCTATTCAATATACTACTGGAAATACTATTCACAGCATTCAGACAACAAAAAGAAAAAAATACATCCAAATTGATAATATTGATTAAAGTAATTGAAGATGAGACAAAGAAACAGAAAAATATCCCATACCCATATTTTGGAAAAATAAATATTGTTAAAATGTCCATAATATCCAAAGCCATCTACACATTTAATGCAATCAACACACCAACAAAATTTTTCACAGAACTAGAAGAAACAATCCTAAAACTTGTAGGGAACCACAAAGACTGTCATGACCAAAGCAATCTTGAAAAGGAAAAACAATATTGGAAATAATACAGCTCCAGACATGAGTATATTACAAACTTTAGTAATCAAAACGGTATGGTACTGGCACAAAAACAAATACATAATTCAAGGGAACAGGATAGAAAACCCAGAAATAAATGAACTGTAATTTTTATTTATTTACTTATTTATTTATTTGAGAGAGAGAAAGAGCACACAAATGGGGGGATCAGAGGGAATCTTTCAAGTAGACTCCCTATTGAGCGTGGAGTCCAATGTGGGGCTTGGTCCTACAACCCATGATATATGACCTGACCTGTTACCAAGAGCTGGAAGCTCAATTGACCGAGTCGCCAGGTGCTCCAATAAACCTACAATTATGTGGTCAACCTTTGACAAAGGAGGAAAGAATATCTAATTGGAAAAAGGCAGTCTCTCTGAAAGATGGTGTCGGGAAAATTGGACAGCTACAATCAAAAGACTGAAACTAGACCATTTTCTTACACCATACACAAAAATAAATTCAAAATTGGTAAATGGAGGGAGGGGCAAGGTGGTGCAGGAGTGGGATATTCCATTTCAACTGGTTCCCTGAATTTAGCTAGATATCTGCCAAGCCATTCTTTTTTTTTAAAAAAAAAAGATTTTATTTATTGAAAAAGATTTTATTTATTGATTTATTTGAGAGAGAGAGAGAGAGAGAGAGAGAGAGAGCAAGCATGAGAGGGGAGAAGGTCAGAGGGAAAAGCAGACTCCCCGTGGAGCTGGGAGCCCTATGCGGTACTCCATCCTGGGACTCCGGGATCATGACCTGAGCCAAAGGCAGTCACTTAACCAATTGACCCACCCAGGCGCCCTGCCAAGCCATTCTGAATATCCACAAAATGAGCCTGAGATGTAAGATTATACATCTGGATCTCTATGGGGACAGAAGATCATCAGTTGAGAGGTACGAAGGATGGAGTTGTGATTGCATGGACAGATGTTGGAGAATAAGCAGAAGGGGGAGGGAACCACTAGAAGCTAGCCACTAGAAAGTGAAAAAGTGTCCTGCACCTGGGGACCAGGGATACCTTGGAGAGTGGTGGCAGTGAGACAGGAAGGGACTCATAACATGGCTCAAAAAGAACACAAGGGCTCAAGGGGGAAATGCTGGGACAGGGCAGTCACAGGTGCAGAATTGACCCGGTGGATCTGAGGGGCCAGCTGCCTGTGACTGAGAGGACCCAGCAAGGACCTGTAACTGTGGACCCAGGGCCGCCCAGACCCATTGCTTGTGGTTATGGAGGCACAGTGGGCAGAGATAAGCTGGAGCTGGGGTTGACCACTGAGAAGATTGCATTGCTGGGGGCATGCACCACCTGTGGGAGGCTGAATTTTTCAGTGGTGCTTATGTGGGGTGGGGGGGAGACTGCATTTTGGAAGATTCAGAGAGGAGCAGACTATGACTTCTCTCCTCTGAGACAGAGGTCTGGGTGCAGACATTTTCCTTTGCTCTGACCCTCCAAAAATGTGTGAACAACTGGTAGGGAACAAAAGCCCAAAAAATCAGTTTCCACAGAGCCCAGCCCCGTTATGGGGGCAGGACAACTCTGCCCAAGCAGGATTGACTGAAAAAAAATGTAGCAGGTACCTTCCCCAGAAGATAGGCTGGAAGAACAAGAGGATAACAACCTGAGGGTACCCATAAAATGTAATACCCCAATATCTGAGGAAAATAGTATATTAAGATCCTAGTGTTGCCACACAGCTTGTACATTTCATAACTACATTTTTCTTTTTAATTCTTTCTCATGTTTCTTATGTTTTGTTCTTTTTATCTACTTATTTCAACTAGATGTTTAACACAACGTATTACATAGTAACTTCTTAACTTGAACTTTTTCACACACATATATTTTTTTCTTTTTTCATATATCAATATGAATCAGTTTTCCCCCCTATTTCAGTTTTAATTTCCCTGTATCACTGGGAAGTAGTGTTCTCTAACAAAAAGAACAAAATACACCCATGAAGAACTGAAACACACTACCTCGCCCACATTGAGGGTTTATAGCCCAAACCCCTCATCTTCCATGTTTTATTGTTTCATTTTGTAATTATAAATATTATTATTGGGTTTCATTTTGGTTGGGTTTTTTTTTTTTTGGTAGAACTTTCCCAGGATGTACCTTGTCTGGATTGTGATTGATATCGATCAATCTATCTATCTATATCTATCTATCTATCTATCTATCATCTATCTATGTATATATTTTAAATATTTCATTTATTTATTTGATGGAGAGAAAGAGATCACAAGTAGGCAGAGAGTCAGGCAGAGGGATAAGGGGTAACAGGCTCCCTGCTAAGCAGAACCCAATGCATGGCTCGATCCCCAGATCCTGAGATCATGACCTGAGCCAAAGGCAGAAGCTTTAACCCACTGAGCCACCCAGGCGCCCCTATGGTTATTTTTGACTGTACATACCCTCAACAATAACCTAGTAGAATGACTAAGAGGAGGAACTCCCAACAAAGAAAAGGCTGAGAGACAATGGCCTTTCCTGCTGATATATTGGGTATAGATATAAGCAAGATGTCAGAAATAGACTTCAGGGTAGCAGTTATGAAGACAATAGGCTGGAGGAAACTATTAATGGCAACATAGATTCACTAAGAGCAGAGATGAAAGAGGATCTGGCAGAACTTAAAAATGCTATCAATGTGATGTAATCTAATCTAAATAACAGGGTAAATGAGGCAGAAGTAAAAGGTGGTGATCTTAAAGACAAACTGATAGAAAAGAAGGTGCAAGAAGAGACCTGGAACAAACAGCTTAAAATTCATCAAAACAGAATTAGTGAAATAAATGATGCCATGAAATGTTCCAATGTCAGAACTTTAGGATCCCTGAAGGAGTGGAGAGAGAAAGAGGACTAGAAGGTATAATTTGACCAAATCATAGCAGAAAACTTTGCCAATCTGGGGAATGAAACAAACATTCATATCCTAGAGGCAGAGAGGACCCCTCCCAAGATCAAGGAGACCAGGCCAACGCCCAGGCATGTACTAATAAAACTCACAAATCTTGGAACCAAGGAAACCATTTCAAGGGCAGTTAGGGGGAAGACATTCCTTACCTACAGAGGGAGGAAATTCAGAATAACGTCAGACTTGTCCACAGAGACCTGGCAAGACATATTCAGGGTATTAAATTAGAAGAATATGCAGCCAAGAATTCTTTATCTGGCAAGGCTGTCATTCAGAATGGATGGAGAAACAAGGAGCTTCCAAGATGGGCAGAGACAGAAAGAATATGTGACCACTAAGCTGGCTCTGCAAGAAATATTAAGCGGTTGTTTTAAAAAAAGGAGAAAGACCCCAAGAATGATGTATAACTGAAATATACAGAGACAATCTACTGAAACAAGGACTTCACAGACTACATGATTACAATAAAATCTTATCTTTCAATAATCACTCTCAACAGAGCCTAAATGTTCCCATAAAATGAAACAAGGTTACAGATTTGATAAAAAGACAGGACTTATCCATATGCTGCCTACAAGAGATTCATTCTGAACCTAAAGATACATCCATACTGAAAGTTAAGGAATAGTGAACTATCTTTCATGCCAACAGACCTCAAAAGAAAGCTGGGGTAGCAATTCTCAAGTTAGACAAATTAGATTTTAAGCTAAAGGCTGTAGTCAGAGATACAGAAGGACACCATACCATTCTTAAATTGTCTATCCAACAATAATATCTAGCAGTTGTAAATATCTATGCCCCCAGCATGAGAGGAGCCAACAACATAAGCCAACTGTTAACCAAAATAGACATATTGAAAATAATACCTTAAATGGGAAAAGATATTCATAAATGACACTACAGACAAAGGGCAGATATCCAAGATCTATAAAGAACTTCTCGAACTCAACACCCAAAAAACAAATAATAGTGTCAAAACAAGGGCAGAAGGCATGAACAGACAATTCTCCAATGAAAACATACAAATGGCTAGCAAACACATGAAAAAATGTTCATCATCATTAGCTATCAAAGAAATTCAAATCAAAACCACATTGATCATGTACCACACCCAGTGCTCCAAGCAATATGTACCTTCTTCAACACTCACCAAAAACAAAACAAAACAAAACAAAACACCACATTGAGATACCACCTTACACCAGTCAGAGTGGCCAAAATCAATAAGGCAGTAACCAAGTGTTGGAGAGGATGTGGAGAAAGGCGAACTCTCTTACACCATTGTTGGGAGTGCAAATTGGTACAGCCACTTTTTAAAAGCGTGCAGATTCTTCAAAAAATTAAAAATAGAGCTCCCCTATTACCCAGCAACTGCACTACTGGGTATTTACCTCAAAGATACAAATGTAGTGAAAAGAAGAGCCATATGTGCCCCAGTGTTCATAACAGAAATGTCTACAACAGCCAAACTGTGGAAGGAGCCACAATGCCCTTCAATAGACTAATGGATAAGGATGATGTGGTCCATATACGCAATAGAATAGTACTCAGTCATCAGAAGGGAGGAACACACAACTTTTGTATCAACATGGACGGGACTGGAGATTATGCTGAGTGAAATAAGTCAAGCAGAGAAAGTCAATTATCATATGGTTTCACTTACTTGTGGAGCATAAGAAATAACATGGAGGACATTAGGAGAAGGAAAGGAAAAGTGAACTAGGGGAAATCAGAGGGGGAGATGAACCATAAGAGATTGTGGACTCTGAGAAACAAACTGAAGGTTTTGGAAGGGGTGGGGGGATGGGTTAGCCTCGTGGTGGGTATTAAGGAAGGCACATATTGCATGGAGTACTGGGTGTGGTGCAAAAACAATGAATCTTGGAACACTGGATCAAAAATTAATGATATATTTTATGATTTATAAAACACACACAAAGAAGAAGGAAAGAAGAAAGAAGAAAGAAAGAAAGAAAGAAGAAAGAAAGAAAGAAAGAAGGAAAAAAAGAAAGAAAGAAAGAAAGAAATATCTTAATAGTAGGAGACCTCAATACTCCACTCTAAGCAATAGATAGATCATCTAAACAGAAAATCAACAAATAAACAAGAGCTTTGAATGACACGCCGGACCAGATGACTTCATAGATATATACAGAAAATTCCATCCTGAAACAACAGAATATTCATTCTTCTCCAGTGCACATGAAACTTTCTCCAGAATAAACCACGTACTGGGTCACAAATCAGGTCTCAACCAAAACCAGAAGATTGAGATTATTCCCCACATATTCTTGGACCACAATGATTTGAAACTGGAACTCAATCCCAAGAAAAAGTTTGGAAGAAAATTAAAAACTTGGATGCTAACGACCATCCTGTGAAAGAATGAGTGGGTCAACCAGGAAATCAAAGAAGAGCTTAAACAATTCATGTAAACCAATGAGAATGAAGATATATTGACCCAAAGCCTATAGGATAAGGTAAAGGCAGTCCTACGGGGGAATTACATAGCCATCCAAGCCTCATTTAAAAAAAGAAAAAAGAAAAATCCTGAATACACAAAATATCTATACACATAAATATCTGGAGAATCAAAGCAAATTAAATCTAACCCAAGCATGAGAAGAGAAATAATTAAGAATAGAGCAGAGATCAATGAATTAGAAACCAGAAATACAGTAGAACACATTAACAAAACTAGAAGCTGGTTCTTTGAAAGAATTAATAAGATTGATAAATCATTTGCCAGACTTATCCAAAAGAAAATAAGAAGAACCCAAATTAATAAAATTATGAATGCAAGGGGGAGAGATCAGGACTAATACCAAGGAAATAAATACAATTATCAGAAATTTTTATCAACAGCTATATGTCAGTACATTAAGCAACCTAGAAGAAAGGGATGCATTCCTGGAAACCTATAAACTACCAAGACTGAAACAGCAAGAAATTGAAAACCTGAATAGACCCATAAACAGTTACGAGATTGAAGAATTGATCAAAAGTATCAACAAAAAAACTACAGTCCAGGACCTGGCAATTCCCTGGGGAATTCTACCAAACATTCACAGAAAAAATAATACCTTTTCTCCTGAAACTGTTCCAAAAAATAGAAACAGAAAAAAACTTCCAGACTCTTTCTATGAGGCCAGCATTACCTTGATCCCAAAACCAGGCAAAGACCCCATCAAAAAGGAGAATTTCAGGTCAATATCCCTGATGAATATGGATGCCAAGATTCTCAACAAGATCCTAGCTAATAGGATCCAACAGCACATAAAAAAGATTATTCACCAAGAACAGGTAGGATTTATCCCTGGGATGCAAGGGTGGTTCAACATTCACAAATCAATCAATGTGATCGAGCAAATCAGTAAGAGAAGAAAGAAGAACCACATGGTCCTCTCAATTGATGCAGAAAAAGCATTTGACAAAATACAGCATCCATTCCTGATTAACACTCTTCACAGTATAGGGATAGAAGGATCATTCCTCAACCTCATAAAATCCATCTATGAGAAGTCCACAGCGAATATCATTCTCAATGGGGAAAAGCTAACAGCCTTCCCTTTGAGATCAGGAACACGACAAGGATGTCCACTCTCACCACTTTTGTTCAACATACTACTAGAAGTCCTAGCAAGACCAATCAGGTGAGGGGCAAGATGGTGGAGAAGTAGGAGAACCTGTTTCAACCGGTCTAAAGTGAGCTGGATATCTATGAGAACACGCTGAACACCCATGAAATCAGCCTGAGAAGTAAGATTATTCACTTCTGGATCTCTACAGGAGCAGAAGGCAGCAGTGCAGAAGAAACGGGGTGGGAACACTCAGACCTATATTGGACGATAAACAGAAGGGGGAGGGAGCCACCAGAAGTGATCCAAGGGTAGTAATACCCCAAATGAAAGTGCCCTGTGGTGGGGACCAGCATTTACTTAGAGTCTCATTAAAAACACTCAAAAAGAGCAAAAGATCTTAAGGAACAACTAGTGGAAGTGGATGGTCATGGGCGTGGGCCTACGCCCACATTCCCCAGAAGGACACCACCACGGACAACCACCCCAATGCGAAAGAGAAACTGGTGGGGGGTGCAGTCCGTGGTCCATGAGCCTCCAGCTTTCTGCTACTTCCACCACTTAATGGGCTTGGCACACTCCCACAAGTGCCTTAGAGAGCCTGTTTTTTTCCACGAGCCTGCAGCTTTCCTCTGCATGAACCACTGTGTGGGCTGGTTGCACTTTCCCAAGCACCTAAGAAAGCCTGGTTTGAGCCCTAGCTGGTGGTCTCTATGACATTGGCCATCTACATCCTGCTGCAAGGTCTGGGCACTCTCAGCCTGCAACTGAGAGAACACAGCCCAAACTCGAGAAGGAATGTGAGCACACACACCCAGGGTGGGCCAGGAGCCTGGAGAGCAGTCCCTGCAAAGGCAGTCACCAGAAGTGAGTTTCCCAGACCAATAATGCTCAAGGCTTTAGTGCCACTGGGGTGCAGAGGTGAGCAGGATGGTGGGTGGGGGTGCGCACCACCTGTAGGAGGCTGTGCTGTGTAGCAGAGTTTGCAGAAGGGGAGTCTGTGTGTTCTGTACTACCCAGAAGTGAGCAGTCTGAGGCTTCTCTCAGATGCAGAGTTCTGGGTATGGGCAGATTCTTTGTTCAGACCCTCTGAAAAGCTGCAAAAAGCCAAAAAAGAACAAAAACCTCCAGAGAGTGAAAGCCTGAAAAACAAGTTTCCACAGAGCCCAGCCTGCTGGTAGCCAGCAGGGCAACTCAACCCAAGCAAGACTGACTGGAAAACAATGCCCCTCCTTCAGAAATAAGCCACAAGCAAGAGGACAATAACCGCAGAGTCCCCATAAACTGTAAAACCCCAACATCAGGGGAAAACAATATATTAAGCTCCTGGTAATGCCCTAAACCTGTATATTTCATAGATATAAGTTTTTTCTTTTCTTTTCTTTTTTATTCATTCTCATCATTCTTGTCTTTTAATTTTTTTAAACTACTTAACATACATCTAGAGGCTTAATACAATGATACACTCAAGATCAAATAACCTTCCTTGCCTGCATCAAAGATTTTTAACAAACCTCCAATCTTATCCTTCTGTCAGTGTTTCTGTGTATTTGTTTTTGTTCTGGTAGTATATAAATCTTATTTTTGAAGTTCATTCTGACTAGGTTCTTTTATTTCCAGTCATTTACTTTTGTCGGTCTTTATGCTAGTTCGTGTTTGTTTACATACCTTCTAAATCTTATTTTTGGCGCCCATTCTGGCTGGGATTTATTTTTTTCTCTTGCTCCATCTTTATTTTTATCTTTTTTCTTTCATTTTGGTGGTGAATTCTGATTGATCTGAAATCTTCCAGGGTGCACCTTGCCTGGATCATGGGATATATTCAACTATATATATCCTCAAACACTTCCAATCAAAAGGACTGGGAGGAGGAACACTAAACAGAAGAAAAAACCAGAGACTGCACCCTGTCCCTCAGCACTACTGGATATGGACAAAAACAGTATGTTGAAAAGGGAATTCAGGGTAACAATTATCCAGGCAATGGCTAGGATGGGGAAAAACGTTAATGACAACATAGAATCTCTAAGGGCAGAAATGAATGCCAGTATAGCTGATGTAAAAATGCTGTCAGTGAGATCCAATCTAATCTAAATAGTCTAACAGCTAGAGTTGCAGAGACAGCGGATAGAATTAGTGATCTAGAGGACAAGATGGTAGAGAAGAAAGGTCAGGAGTAGGGCTAGACTAGATGATATAGCTGACCAAATTCTGAATGAAATTTTCCCCAATCTGGGGAATGGGACAAATGTTAATGCCTTAGAGACATAAAGGATACCCCCAAGATCAATGAGTCTAAAAAAACATTTAGACACATCATTATGAAATTTGCAAATTGTAATTTTAGACAAGAGGTCCTGAGGGCAGCTATGGGGGAAAGAGATTCCTTGCATACAGAGGAAGACCCATCAGAATAACATCAGACCTGTCCACAGAAACCTTGCAAGCCAAAAAGGGCTGGCAAGACATATTCAGAGCACTAAACAAGAAGACCATGCAGCCAAAAATACTCTATCTGGCAAGGCTGACATTCAAAACGGATGGAGAGATAAAGACCTTCCAAGACGTGCAAGGTTGAAAAGAGTATGTGACCACCAAGCTGTCACTACAAGAAATATTAAGGGGTGGGTTCTATAAAAGTAGAAAGAACCCATGAGTGACATAAAACAGGAGCTTAAAATCTATAGAAAGAAGGACTTCACAGGCAAAATGATGTCAATAAAAACTTATCTTTCAATAATTCCTCTCAATGTGAGTGGCCTAAATGCTCCCATAAAATGGAACAGGGTTTCAGAATGGATAAAATGAAAAGACCTGTCCAAATGCTGTCTAAAAGGTACACATTTGGAACCTAAAGATACATCCAGACTGAAAGTGAGGGGATGGAGAACCATCTTCCATGCAAATAGGCCTCAAAAGAAAGCTGGGATAGTGATTCTCATATCAGATAAATTAGATTTTAAGCTATAGACTCTAATCAGAGATACAGAAGGACACTACATCATTCTTAAAGGGTCTACCCTCCAAGAAGATCTCACAGTTGCAAATATTTATGCCCACAATATAAAAGCAGCCAACTACATAAGCCAACTGTGAATAAAAATAAAGAGTCATATTGATATGAATACACTAATAGTAGGAGATCTTAACACACTACTCTCAATAACAGACAGACCATCTAAACAGAAAATCAATAAAAAAACAAGAGCTTTGAATGACACATTGGACCAGATGGACCTTATAGATATATACAGAACATTCCACTCTAAAACAAAAGAATACTCATTCTTCTTGAGTGCACATGGAGCTTTCTCCAGAATAGACCACATATGGGTCACAATTCAGGACTCAAACAATACCAAAAGATTGAAATGATTCCCTGCCCATTCTCGGACCAGAATGCTTTGAAGCTGGAATGCAACCACAAGAAAAAGTTTGGAAGGAACTCAAACACCTGGAGGCTAAAGACCAACCTGCTCAAGAATGTTTGGATCAACCAGGAAATCAAAGAAGAACTTAAACAATTCATGGAAACCAATGAGGATGAAGACACATTGGTCCAAGGCCTATAGGATATGGCAAAGGTGGGGAAATACGTAGCCATCCAAGCCTCACTCAGAAAAATTGAAAAATCCCGAATACTCCAGCTCTCAAAGAAATAGCAGATGAACACAAAATTAAGCCAACTGCATGCACAAGAAGGGAAATAATCAAGATTAGAGCAGAAATCAATGAGTTAGCAACTAGAGAAACAGTAGAATGCATCAACAAAACCAGAAGTTGGTTTTTTGAAAGAATTAATAAGATTGATAGGACACTAGCCAAATAGATCCAAAAGAAAAGAGCGAGGACCCAAATTAACAATACTATGAATGAACGGGGAGAGATCATGACTAATCCAAAGGAAATAGAAACAATCATCAAAAATTATTATCAACAGCTATATGCCAATAAGCTAAATAACCTAGAGGAAATGGATGCACTCCTAGAAACCCATAATCTTCCAAGACTGAGACAGAAAGAAATTGGCCTCATGAATATACCAATGTCTAGTAATGAGATTGAAGCTGTGATCAAAAACCTCCCAAAAAACAAGAGTCCAGGACCTGATGGATTCCCTGGGAATTCTACCAACCATTCAAGGAAGAAATAATACCTATTCTCCTGAAACTGTTTCAAAAAATAGAAATAGAAAGAAGACTTCCAGACTCTTTCTATGAAGCCAGCATTATCCTGATCCCCAACCCAGGCAAAGACCCCAACAAAAAGGAGAATTTCAGACCAAAATCCCTGATGAATATGCATGCCAAGATTCTCAACAAGATCCTAGCTAAAATGATCCAACAGCACATTAAAAAGATGCACAAAAAAATGACCAGGTGAGATTTTTCTCTTGGATGCAAAGGTGGTTCCACATTTACAAATCAGTCAATGTGATCAAACAAATCAATAAGAGAAGAAAGAAGAATGACATGGTGCTCTCAATTGATGCATAAAAAGCATTTGACAAAATTCAGCATCTGTTCCTGATTAAAATTATTCAAAGTATAGGGATGGAAGGAACATTCCTCAACTTCATTAAATCCATCTATGAAAAGCCCATAGAGAGTATCATTCTCAGTGGGGAAAAGCTGACAGCCTTCCCTTTGAGATGAGGAACACAAGAAGGAAATCAGTTGCTTTCTTTTACACTAACAATGAAAATATTGAACAGTGAAAGGAATATTAGAGAATTGATTCCATTTACTATAGCACCAAGAACCATAAAATACCTGGGAATAAACCTAACTACAGATGTAAATGATCTGTTTTCGAGGAACTACAGAACACTAATGAAAGAAATTGAAAGAAAAAGTTGGAAAAGTATTCCATGTTCATGGATCGGAAGAATAAACATTGTTAAAATGTATATACTGTCTGAGCAATCTATACTTTCAATACCATCCCAATCAAAATTCCACTGGCATTTTTCAAAGTGCTGGTATCACTTCTTTGCATTTTGATTTTGCTCTAGAAATTATATTCCAGACAAAGAAAGGTTGGATTTAACAGTGAGATTACTCTGTTTGCAAGAAGATTGGTTAGCATCCCAGGCAAACAGTAGATGAGTTAAAATCCAAAGCAAGCACCTGTGTCTGAGAAGCTGGGTTAGAGTGCCAGGTCAGCAAAAACTGGATTGATACCCAAGTTTTTCTATTTGTAAGTATAAAGGTGCCATTAGTCACAAATATGGGAGCTTCTCATTGGGCTGAAAACCTGCTTCTTGAGCCCCTGTTGAAATAATCCTCCAACAGCATGTTTGTTTTCTTTATGATTGGCATGATTTTACTAGGGATATTTGGAACAACATTGGTCTCTTTAGGAAACTTAAGAACGTCCTAAACTGGCTCTCAAACCTATTCTTTTCCAGACCAGCCATTCCTGCTTCCCTCTTATACTACTTGGGATCTCCATCCAGCATCAGTAAATCCTGTTATATGTCTCCTTTGAAACTATTCCCTTCTACATCTCTCTGTCCCCCTGACAAACTTTTCCTTCCCACCTTAGGCACTCCACTCCCTTTAGTCACTTGAACTTTAAGCCTCTCCGCATTCAAAGTCAGCCTTAAGAGACTAAGTGACCCTAATATCAACCAACTGAGGCTGAATGGAGGGGGGAAAAAGCTATTTGCAAACTGGCCTGTATGTTTTGTCCATTTAGATGGGATTTATAGACATTATGACAGCTTTTAGATGACTTCTTAGTCACTGGAGTATAATTTACTCCATAAACTCCATCAGATCACATGTCATGGTGAAAGAAACTCTAAAAGTCTCCACACAAGTGACATTGCGTGCCTTGTCTCATAGCCATGTAACACCAGCTGTGGAACTCCACCCACCATCATGTGCCAGGCCCAGCCAAAATCAGCAATTCTCACATGCTATGTGCCCCCAGACACACAGGAAAACAGACTTTACCTGTCACAGAACTCCAGAGGATATAGCATAGCACTAGTGGCCCAATGCAAATTTTTGTAACACTACCTCCCCTTTTCCAAGTTCCCCAGCTGGCAAGCAACTTCACAACTCTGGATTGCCTAGGTCCCACTACACCAAAGAGGGAAAACACAGCCCAAAGAAGACAAAGTGAAGGTGCAGATGACTGCACTGGAAGGAAAAGTGGTTCAAACAAAATAACAGGCCATAAGCAAAACTATGGGATATTACCCTGAAGTACCAGGTTATGGTGAAAAGGGAGCATTGCACTGTAGGGCACTACAGGACTTCCTCTTCATAAAATCATCACTTTCAAGAGCAGAAGCCATAACTTACATTCTTAACACAAATAAACAGACAAAGAGGCAAACAAAATAAAGAGACAGAGAAATTTATCCAAATGAAAGAGCAGGTCAAGGCCACAGCTAAACATCTAAGCAAAACATAAATAACATTCAAGATAAATGTAAATAAGTGATAATAAGGATATTAACAGTACTTGATAAATATGAGTGAGACCATTAACACAGAGGTAGGGAATAAAATATAAAGGCCTCAATAAATGGAATGAGAAAGACGTTTGATGGAATGAATAGTAGGATACAAGAAGCAGAACAAAATAATGCCATAGAAGATAGAGTAATGAAATGTAATCAAGAAACATTCTCACCAACACTGTAAGAGGGTTCCCCTTTCTCCATATACTCTCCAACATTTGTTTTTTACTGTCTTGTTGATTTTGGCCATTCTAACCGGTGAAAGGTGGTATCTCAGTGCGGTTTTGATTTGACTCTCACTGATGGCTAAAGAAAATGGACATTTTTCATGTGTCTGTTAACCATTTGTATATCTTCATTGGAGAAGTGTCTGTTCATGTCTTCAGCCCATTTTTTGACGTGAGTATCTGTTTTGTGAGTGTTGAGTTTGAGGAGTTCTTTATAGATCTTAGATATCAGACCTTTGTCTGTAGTGTCATTTGCGAACATCTTCTCCCATTCTGTGGGTTGCCTGTCTGTTTTGTTCACTGTTTCCTTTGCTCTGAAGAAGCTTTTAATCTTGATGAAGTTCCAAAGGTTCATTTTCACTTTTGTTTCCTTTGCTTTTGGAGACATGATTTGAAAGAAGGTGCTGTGGTTAATGTCATAGAGGTTACTGCCTATGTTCTTCTCTAGGGTTTTGATAGATTCCTGGCTCACATTGAGGTCTTTTATCCATTTGGAGTTTATCTTTGTGTATGGTGTAAGAGAATGGTCAAGTTTCATTCTTCTACATGTAGCTGTCCAGTCTTCCCAGCACTATTTATTGAAGAGACTGTCTTTTTTCCACTGGATATTTTTTCCTGTTTTGTCAAAGATTATTTGACCATAGAGTTGCGGGTCCATATCCGGGCTCTCTATCCTGTTCCACTGGTCTATGTGTCTGTTTTTGCACCAGTACCATGCTGTCTTGGTTATCACAGCTTTGTAATAAAGCTTGAAATCAGGCAATGTGATGTCTTCAGCTTTGTTTTACTTTTTCAACATATCCTTAGCAACTTGGAATCTTTTCTGGTCTCATACAAATTTTAGGATTGTTTGTTCTAGTTCTTTGAAAAAAAATAAAAGGTGGAATTTTGATCAGGATGCCATTGAAAGGATTACACTGGGAAACATACACATTTTAACAATGTTTATTCTTCCAATCCATGAGCATGGAATGATTTTCCACCTTTTTGTGTCATCTTCAATTCCTTTCATGAGTTTTCTGTAGTTCCTCGAGTACAGATCCTTTACCTCTTTGGTTAGGTTTATTTCCAGGTATCGTATGGTTCTTGGTGCTACAGTAAATGGAATCGATTCTCTAATTTCCCTTTCCATATTTTCATTGTTAGTGTATAGGAAAGCAATTGATTTCTGTGCATTGATTTTGTATCCTGCCACATTACTGAATTGCTGTATGGGTTCTAGTAGTTTGGGGGTGGAGTCTTTGGGGTTTTCCATATAAAGTATCATGACATATGTGAAGACAGAGAGTTTGACTTCTTCATTGCCAATTTGAATACCTTTTATTTCCTTTCATTGTCTGATTGTTTTCGCTAGTACTTCTAGTACTCTGTTGAATAAGAGTGGTGAGAGTGGGCATCCTTGTAGTGTTCCTGATCTGAAAGGGAAGGCTGTCAGCTTTTCCTCATTAAGAATGATATTTGCAGAGGGCTTTTTAAAGATAGATTTTATGAAGTTGAAGAATGTTCCTTCTATCGCTATACTTTGAAGAGTTTTAATCAGGAAGAGATAGTGAATTTTGTCAAAAGCTTTTTCTGCCTCAATTGAGAGGACCATGTGCTTCTTCTCTCTTCTCTTATTGATTTGCTCTATCACATTGATTGATTTAAGAATGTCGAACCACCTTTGCATCCCATGGATAAATCCCACCTGGTCCTGATGAAAAGTGTTTTTAATGTGCTGTTGGATACTATTAGCTAGGATCTGGCTGAGAATCTTGGCATCCATTTTCATCAGGGATATTGGTCTGAAATTCTCCTTTTTGATGGGGTCTTTACCTGGTTTGGGGATCAGGATAATTCTGGCTGCACAGAAAGAGTCTGGAAGTTTTCCTTCTGTTTCTATATTTTGAAACAGTTTCAGGATAATAGGTATTATTTCTTCCTTGTAAGTTTGGTAGAATTCCCCAGGGAATTGGTCATATCCTGGACTCTTGTTTTTTGGGACGTTTTTGATCACTGCTTCAATCTCATTACTAGATATTGGCCTATTCAGTTTGTCAATGTATTCTTGTTTCAGTCTTGGAAGATTATGGGTTTCCAGGAATACATCCATTTCTTCTAGGTTGTTTAGCTTATTGGCATATAGCTGTAGATAATAATTTTTGATGATTGTTTCTATTTCCTTTGGATTAGTCGTGATCTCTCCCCTTTCATTCATAGTTTTGTTAATTAGGGTCCTCTCTCTTTTCTTCTGGATGAGTTTGGCCAGTGGTTTATCAATCTTATTGATTCTCAAAAAACCAACTTCTGGATTCATTGATGCATTCTCCTGATTCTATAGTTTTGAACTCGTTGATCTCTACTCTAATCTTGATTATTTCCCTTCTTGTGTGTGGGGTTGGCTTGATTTGTTGTTGATGTTCCAGTTCTTTAAGGTGTAAAGATAGCTGGTATATTTGACATTTTTCAATTTTTTTGAGTGAGGCTTAGATAGCTATATATTTCCCCCTTAGGACTGCCTTTGCCATATCCCATAGGTGTTGGGCTGATATATCTTCATTCTCAATGGTCTCCCTGAATTGTTTAAGTTCATCTTTGATTTCCTGGTTGATTCCAGCATTCTTGAGTATGTTGGTCTTTAGTCTCCAAGTGTTTGAATTCCTTCCACGTTTTTTCTTGCAGTTGAGTTCCAGTTATAAAGCACTGTGGTCTGAGAAAATGCAGGGAATCATCTCAATCTTTTGGTACCGGTTGAAACCTGATTTGTGGCCCAGTACGTGGTCTATTCTAGAGAAGTTCCATGTGTGCTCGAGAAGAATGAGTATTCTGTTCTTTTAGGGTGGAATGTTCTGTATGTAACTATGAGGTCCATGTGGCCCAATGTGTCATTCAAAACTCTTGTTCCTTTATTGATTTTCTGTTTAGATGATCTGTCAGTTACTGAGAGTGGTGTGTTAAGATCTCCTACTATTAATGTATTCATTTCAATATGACTATTTTGATTAACAGTAGGCTTATGTAATTGGCTGCTTCTATATTGGGGGCATAAATATTTACAATTGTTATATCTTCTTGGAGGATAGACCCTTTGAGAATGATGTTGTGTCTTTCTGTATCTCTGACTACAGTCTTAAGCTTAAAATCTAATTTATCTGATATGAGAATCACTACCCCAGCTTTTTTTGAGGTCCATTGGCATGAAAGATGGTTCTCTATCCTGTCACTTTCAGTCTGGATGGGCCTTTTGGTTCCAAATGTATCTCTTGTAGACAGCATAGGGATGAGTCCTGTTGTTTTATCCATCCTGCATCCCTGTGCCATTTTATGGGAACATTTAGGCCGTTCACGTTGAGAGTGATTATTGAAAGATAAGTTTTTATTGACATCATGTTGCCTGTGAAGTCCTTGTTTCTATAGATGGCAAATTTCTGTTCCAAGTCACACATGTGTTCTTTCTACTTTTATAGAACACCTTTTAATATTTCCTGGAGTGCCGGCTTGGTGGTCACATACTCTTTTAATCTTTGCAGGTTTTGGAAGCTCTTAATCTCTCCATCCATTTTGAATGTATCTTTGCTGGATAAAGTATTCTTGGCTGCATGTTCTTCTCATTTAGTGCCCTGAATATATCATGCCAGCCCTTTCTGCCTTGTCAGGTTTCTGTCGACAGGTCTGATGTTATTCTGATGGGCTTTCTTCCATATGTAAGGAAACTCTTCCCCCTAGCTGCCCTCAGGACCTCCTGTCTAAAATTATAATTTGCACATTTTATGATTGTGTGTCTTGGTGTTTTTCTAGACACATTGATCCTGGCAGGCAGTCTTTCCAATTCTAGGACATGAACCCTTGTTCCATTCCCCAGATTGGGGAAATTCTCATGTAGAATTTGGTCAGCTATATCTTCTAGTCTTCTGTCTTTCTCTACCCCCTCTGGGATGCCAATGATTCTGACGTTGCAACGTTTCATGGTGTCATATGTTTCCCTAAGTCTTTTCTTATGAATCCTGAGCAGTTTGTTACAGTTTTCCTCCTGACCTTTCATCTCAATCATTTTATCCTCTGGATCACTAATTCTCTCCTCTCTCTCTATAACTATAGCTGTTAGATTTTTTAGATTGGATTGGATCTCATTAACAGTGCTTCTTACATTTGCTATACTGGATCTCATTTCTGCCCTTAGAGATTCTATAATGTTTTTCTCCATCCTAGCCATTGCCTGGATAATTGTCACCCTGAATTTCCTTTCTGACATACCGTTTATGTCCATGTCCTATAGTTCTGAGGGAGAGGGTGTAATCTCTGGGTTTTTCTTCTTTGGGCGCTCCTCTTCCTAGTCATTTTGATGAGAGTGGATGAGAGGATGTATAGCTGGATATATCGCCCCCGTCCAGGCAGGGTGCACCCTGGAGGGTTTTAGAGCAATTGGGATTCACCACCAAAAAGAAAGAATAAGGATAAAAAAAGAAAGAAAGAGAAAAAGAGGAAATCCCAGCCAGAATGGGCCCTCAAAATAAGATTTATAATGTATGTAAACAAACACAAACAAACATATAGACCAACAAAAATAAATGACAAGACCTAAAAGAACCTAGCAGAATGAACCACAAGAATAAGATTTATATAATGCGAGAACAAAAGCAAATATGTAGAAACACTGACAGAAGGATAAGATGAGAGTGTGGTTATAACTCCTTGCAGGCGAGGAAGGTTTTTTCATGTTCTCCTGGGTTTATAGTTGTACTAAGCCTCTAGTTGTAATTGTAAGTAGTTAAAAAAAAAAAGAAAAAAAATGAAATGTGAAAGCAAGTGATTAATAAAAAAGAGAGGGAGAGAGAGAGAGAGAGAGAGAATAAGAAAGAAAAAAAAACTTGTATCTATGAAACATACAGGTTTGAGTGTATTACCAGGACCTTAATATATTGGTTTCCACTGGTGTTGGGGGTTTAAAATTTTATGGGGACCCTGTGGTTATAGTCCTTTTGTTTATTGAATGTTCTTCTAGGTAGGATCTTGCCGCATTGTTTTCCAGTTAGTCTTGCCTGGGTTGAGTCACCCTGCCCCCCAGTCAATGGGTTGAGCTCTGTGGAAACCGGTTTCTCCTTCTTTCAGTCTCTGAAGGTTTTTAGCCTTTTGTAGCTTTTTCACCTTTTCAGCGAGTCCAAGCAAGGAATCTGCCCAGAAGCATTCAGACCTCTGTGTTGCAGGAAGCCCGAGTCTTTGCTCCCTTCTGTGTGGTTCAGAACACACACTCTCCTCCGCAAAATTTCTGCTCACAGCGCAGCCTGTCCAAGGTGGCACATGACCATAGCTGCCTTTCTGTGGCTCTGCAAGTGCACACCCAGGAGGCCTGTGGCGGGCAGCAAATGTCATGACCCTAGCCGCCTTTCTGCCGCTGAGCGAGTGGGGACCAGGGTCGTTAGGCCACTTTCCGTGTTCTTTCAGGGGCCGGCTGGGATCCCACAGGCCCTGTGGTGGGTAGCAAATGTCCCGAGCGCCCCCAAAGAAAAGCTGCAGCTCCTGGACCACAGCAGACTTTCTTTTTTTTTTTTCCCCAAATTTGTTTATTTTAATTTTTCAGTGTTACAAGCTTGATTGTTCATGCACCACACCCAGTGCTCCATGCAGTACGTGCCCCTCTCGATACCCACCACCAGGCTCACCCCCCCACCCCTTCCCCTCCAAAACCCTCAGTTTGTTGCTCAGAGTCCACAGTCTCTCCTGGTTCAACACCCCCTCCGATTTCCCCCCATTCGCCCTTCC
>CM052797.1:19360951-19373840 GCA_028533885.1 Nasua narica
AGCCGGCACTCCAGGAAATATTAAAGGGGGTTCTGTAAAAGTAGAAAAAACACATGACTGACACAGAACAGAAATTTTCCATCTATAGAAACAAGGACTTCACAGGCAACATGATGTCAATAAACACATATCTTTCAATAATCACTCTCAAGGTGAACGGCCTAAATGTTCCGATAAAATGGCACAGGGTTGCAGAATGAGTAAAATGACAGGACCCGTCCATATGCTGTCTACATCTGACCAGCTATCTGGACTTCCCTTAACCCAATTAAATTGGTGCATAAAGTTAACCATTACAAACCCATCCCTTGTAAACTTGTATTGACACCTATATGCATTGCCTTCAGCCATACTTCATCTTTAAATAAAGCAACAACAAATTGATAAGTCTGCCACGCATAATAGAACTATCTTACATATTACTGAAAACACACTAACCAATTTGCAGAAGAGAAGTAAATTCCTTGAGTGATATTTACTTTTCTCTTATATACCCTGCAAAAACACAGGAATATAAAATTAACAGTATATAATACTATGATCTAAAGTCAGCACGACTCAATTGAATAGGTAATAAATAAGAAAAATAGGAAAATACATAATTCATAACTATGTATATTCATAATAAAAGGAATGTAGTCATGAAAATTACAAATGATTACAGTTCTTTCTGTAACTGTTCAAATTTTTGTAGTGGGATTCTCCTTCATGTATGCATGAAAATAATGCTTATTCCACATCTTTTGGTGGAATTTCCTATATATATCTGTTAAGTCCATCTTGTCTAATGTGTCATTTATGGCTGATGACTGCTTATTGATTTTCTGTGTGGGTGATCTATCCATTGATGTAAGGGTGTGTTAAGGTCTCTATTATTGTGTTATGGTACATTTCTTTCTTACTGTGTATTAATAATTGTTTTTTATTATGTCATGTTAGTCATACAGTACATCATTAGTTTTTGATGTAGTGTTCTATGATTCATTGTTTTGTATAACATCCAGTGCTCCATGTAATACACGCCCTCCTTAATACCCATCACTGGGTAACCCATCTCTCCTAAAATCCTCAGTTTGTTTCCTGGAATCCATAGTCCCTCATGATTCATCTCCCCCTCTGATTTCCACCCCTTCATTTTTCCCTTCCTTCTCGTAATGCCCTCCATGCTATTCCTTATGCTTCACAAATAAGTGAAACCATATGATAATTGACTTTCTCTGCTTAACTTATTTCACTTAGCATAATCCCCTCCAGTTCCATTCATGTCAATACAAAAGTTGGGTATTCATCCTTTCTGATGGCTGAGTAATATTCCATTGTATATATAGACCACATCGTCTTTATCCATTCATCTGTTGAAGGGTGTCTTGGCTTATAGAGGCCACTGCTGCTACAAACATTGGGGTACATACGGCCCTTCTTTTCACTACATGTGTATCTCTGGGGTAAATACCCAATAGTGCAATTTCAGGGTCATAAGGTAGTTCTATTTTTAATATCTTCAGGAATCTCCACACCATTTTCCAAATAAGGTAGCTCTATTTTTAATTTTTTGAGGAATCTCCACACTGTTTTCCAAAGTGGGAACACCAGCTTCCATACCCACCAACAGTGTAAGAGGGTTCTCCTTTCCTCTACATCCTCTCCAACACTTGTTGTTTCCTGTCTTGCTCATTTTGGTCATTCTAACTGGTGTAAAGTGGCACTCAATGTGGTTTTGATTTGAGGTTTCCCGATGGCTAATGATAATGAACATTTTTTCATATGTCTCTTAGTCATTTGTAGGTCTTCCTTAGAGAAGAGTCTGCTCATGTCTTTTGCCCATGTTTTACGTGATTATCTGGTTTTTGGGGTGTTTAGTTTGAGGAGTTCTTTATAGATCTTGGATATCAGCCCTTTCCCTGCCATGTCATCTGCAAGTATTTTCTCCTATTGAATGGGTTGACTGTTTGTTTTGTTGACTACTTCTTTTGCCGTGCAGTTGCTTTTTATCTTGATGAAGTCCCAAAAGTTTATTTTTCTTTTGTTTCCTTTGCCTTTAGGGACATGTCTTAAAAGAAGTTGCTGTTGCCGATGCAGGAGCGGTTATTGCCTATCTTCTCCTCTAGATTTTTGATAGATTCCTGCCTCACGTTGATGTCTTTCATCCATTTCGAGTGTATCTTTCTGTATGGTGTGAGGGAATGGTCAATTTTCATTCTTCTATACATAGCTGTCCAATTTTCCCAGCACCTTTATTGAAGAGACTGTCTTTTCTCCACTGGACATTTTTTCCTACATTGTCAAAGATTTTTTGACCATAGAGTTGCAGGTCCATATCTGGGCTCTCTACTCTGTTCAGTTGGTTCATGTGTCTATTCCTGTGTCAGTAACATACTGTCTTGGGGACCGCAACTTTGTAGTAAAGCTTGAAATCAGGCAATGTGATGCCTCCAGGTTTTTTTTTCCCAACATTTCCTTAGCGATTAAGGTCCTTATGGTGCCATAAAAATTGTAGGATTGTTTATTCCACCACTTTGAAAAATGCTGTTGAAATCTTGATTGGGATGGCATTAAAAGTATAGATTGCTCTGGGCAGTATAGACATTTTAACAATGTTTATTCTTCCGATCCATGAGCATTGAATGCTTTTTCACCTTTTGTGTCTTCAATTTCTTTCATGACTGTTCTTCTGATCCATGAGCATGGAAAGTTTTTCCATCGTTTTGTGTCTTCTTCAATTTCTTTAATGAGTGTTCTGTATTTCTTCAAGTACAGATAATTTATCTGTTTATTTAGTTAGGTTTTTCCCAAATTTGTTTATTTTATTTTTTTTCAGTGTTACAAGATTGAGTGTTCATGTACCACACCCAATGCTCCATGCAATACATGCCCTTCTCAGTACTCACCACCAGGATCGCCCAATCCACCCCCTCACCTCCAAAACCCTCGCTTTGTTGCTCAGAGTTCACAGTCTTTCATGGTTCATTGTCCCCTCCGATTTCCCCCGATTCACCATTCCTTTTCTTCTCATAATGCCTTCCATGATTTTCCTTATGCTCCACATGTAAATGAGACCATAAGATAATTGACTTTCTCCACTTGACTTATTTCACTCTGCATAATCTCTTCTAGTCCCGTCCATGTTGATACAAAAGTTAGATATTCATCCTTTCTGATGGAGGCATAATATTCCATTGTATAGGTGTACCACATCTTCCTTATCCATTCATCTGTTGAAGGGCATTTGGGTTCTTTCCACAGTTTGGTGATTGTGGCCATTGCTGCTATGAACATTGGAGTACATGAGGCCCTTCTTTGTACTGCATCTGCTTCTTTGGGGCAAATACCAAGTAGTACAATTGCAGGGTCATAGGGTAGCTCTATTTTTAATTTCTTGAGGAATTTCCACACTGTTTTCCAAAGTAGCTGAACCAACTTGTATTCCTACCAACAGTGGAAGAGGGTTCCCCTTTCTCCACATCCTCTCAGCATTTGTTGTTGACTGTCTTGTTGATTTTGGCCATTCTAACTGATGTAAGGTTGTATCTCAGTGTGGTTGTGATTTGAGTCTCCCTGATGGCTAATGATGATGAACATTTTTTCATGTGTCTGTTAGCCATTGTAGGTCTTCTTTGGAGAAGTGTCTGTTCATGTCTTCTGGCCATTTTTTGACGTGAGTATCTGTTTTGTAAGTCTTGAGTTTGAGGAGTTCTTTACAGAGCTTAGATATCAGACCTTTGCCTGTAGTGTCATTTGCAAATATCTCCTCCCATTCTGTGGGTTGCCTGTTTGTTTTGTTGACTGTTTCCTTCACTATGCAGAAGCTTTTAATCTTGATGAAGTTCAAAAGTTCATTTTCACTTTTGTTTCCTTTGCCTTCGGAGACATGTCCTGAAAGAAGTTGCTGTGGCTGATGTCATAGAGGTTACTGCCTATGTTCTTCTCTAGGGTTTTGATAGATGCCTGCCTCATGTTGAGGTCTTTTATCCATTTGGAGTTTATCTTTGTGTATGGTGTAAGAGAATGGTCAAGTTTCATTCTTCCACATATAGCTGTCCAGTTTTCCCAGCACTATTTATTGAAGAGACTTTTTTCCACTGGATATTTTTTTCTGTTTGTCAAAGATTATTTGACCATAGAGTTGCAGGTTCATATCTGGGCTCTGTATTCTGTTCCACTGGTCTATGTGCCTGTTTTTGTACCAGGACCATGCTGTCTTGGTTATCACAGCCTCTTTGGTTAGGTTTATTCCCAAGTATCTTATGGTTCATGGTACTATAGTGAATGGAATTGAGTCTCTAATTTTCCTTTCCATATTTTCAATGTTAGTGTATAAAAAAGCAACTGATGGGGCGCCTGAGTGCCTCAGTTGGTTAAGCGACAGCCTTCGGCTCGGGTCATAGTCCCAGAGTCATGGGATCGAGTCCCACATCAGGCTCCCGGGTCCGCGGGGAGTCTGCTTCTCCCTCTGACCTTCTCCCCTCTCATGCTCTCTCTCGCTGTCTCTATCTCAAATAAATAAAATCTTTAAAAAAAAAACCAACTGATTTCTGTGCATTTATTTTATATCCTACCACATTATTGAATTTCTGTATGAGTTCTAATAGTTTGGGGGTGGAGTCTTTTGGATTTTCCATATAAAGTAACATGTCATCTGTGAAGACAGAAAGATTGATTTTTTCTTTGCCAGTTTGAATATCTTTTATTTCTCTTTGTTGTTTTATTGCTGTTGCTAGGACTTCTAGTACTATGTTGAACAACAGTGATGAGATAGGGCATCCTTGTCCTGTTCCTGATCTCAAAGGGAAGGCTGTCAGCATTCCCCATTGAGAATGATATTTGCTGTGGGTTTTTCATAAATGGATTTTTGTGATGTTGATGAATGCTCCCTATATCCAAAATTTTGAAGACTTTTAATCAGGAACGGAAGCTGAATTTTTTAAAATACTTTTTTTGCATCAATTGAGAGGACTATGGGGTTTTTCTCTCTTCTCTTACTGATTTATTCTATCACAATTATTTATTTGCAAATATTGAACCACCCTTGCATCCCATGGATAAATCTCACTTGGTCATGGTGGATAATCTTTTTAATGTACTGTTGGATCCTATTTGCTAGGATCTTGTTGAGAATCTTGGCTTCCATATTCATCAGGGATATTGGTCTGAAATTCTCCTTTTCGATGGGGTCTTTGCCTGGTTTGGGGATCAGGGTAATGCTGGCTTTATAGAAAGAGTCTGGAAGTTTTCTTTCTGTTTCTATTTTTTGAAACAGTTTCAGGAAAAATAGGTATTACTTCTTCCTTGAATGTCTGGTAGAATTACCAAGGGAATCCGTCAGGTCCCGGACTCTTGTTTTTTGGGAGGTTTTTGATCACTGTTTCAATCTCATTACTAGATATTGTTCTATTCAGGTTGCCAATTCCTTTCTGTTTCAGTCTTGGAACTGTATAGGTTTCCCGGAACACATCCATTTCTTCTAGGTTGCTTAACTTATTGATAATAATTTCTGATGATTGTTTCTATTTATTTGGTGTCGGTCATGATCTCTCCCCTTTTTTTTTTACATTATTTTCTTAATTTGGGTCCTCTCTCTTTTCCTTTGGATAATTTTGGCCAGTGATTTATAGATCTAATTAATTCTTTAGAAGAACCAGCCTCTAGTTTTGTTGATGTGTTCCACTGTATTTCTAGTTTCTATCTCATTGATCTCTGTGTAATCTTTAAGGTGTAAAGAGTGATGGTATGTTCGAGATTTTTCGGTGGTTTTTGTTTTTGTTTTTGTTTTTGTTTTGAATGAGGCTTGGATGGCTATGTATTTCTCCCATAGGTTCTCCTTTGCCATATCTCATAGGTTTTGGACTGATGTGTGTTCATTCTCATTGGTTTCTACAAATTGTCTAAGGTCTTATTTGATGTCCTGGTTGCTCCAAACATTCTTGAGCAGGATGGTCTTTAGCTTCCAAGTGTTTGAGTTCCTTCTATATTTGTTCTTGTGATTGAGTACCAGGTTCAAAGCACTGTATTCTGAGAATAATCAGGGAATTATCTCAATCTTTTGGTATCAGATGATACCTGATTTGTGACCCAGTATGTAGTTTATTCTGGAAAAAGTTCCATGTGCACTGGAGAAGAATGAGTATTCTATTGTTTTAGGGTAGAATGTTCTATGTAGAGCTATGAGGTCCAACTGGCTTAATATGTCATTCAAACCTCTTGTTTCATTGTTGATTTTCTACTTTGATAATCTGCTTATTGCTGAGAGTGGCGTGTTAAGATCCCCTACAATTTTTTTTAAGATTTTATTTATTTATCTGACAGAGAGAGAGATCACAAGTAGGGAGAGAAGCAGGCAGAGAGAGAGGGGGAAGCAGGCTTCCTGCTGAGCAGAGAGCACAATGCAGCACTTGCTCCCAGGAACCTGAGATCATGACCTGAACTGAAGGCAGGGACATCAACCCACTGGGCCACTCTGGCACTCCACAATCCCCTACAATTAATGTATTTTTATCAATATGACTCTTTATTTTGATTAACAGTTGGCTTAAGTAGTTGGCTACTCCCATGCTGAAGGCAAATATATTTACAATTGTTAAATCTTCTTGGTGGATAGACCCTTTAAGAATGATATAGTGTCCTTCTCTATCACTGATTAGAGTCTTTAGCTTAAAATTTATTTATCTGGTATGAGAATCATTACTCCAGCTTTCTTTTGAGGCCCGTTGGCATGAAAATGGTTCTCTATCCCTTCACTTTCAGTTTGGATGTAGCTTTACATTCAAAATGTGTTTTGTACATAGCATATGGATGGGTCTTGTTGTTTTGTCTGGTCTCCAACTTTGTGTCATTTAATGGGAGGATTATGCCATTCACATTAAGAGTGATTATTGAAAGATAAGTTTTTATTGACATCATGTTGCTTGTGAAGTCCTTGTTTCTATAGATTGTCTCTGTAAGTTTCAGTTCTATGTCACTCATGGGTTCATTCTTCTTTTATAGAACTCCTCTTGAGGGGGGCAAGATGATGGAGAAGTAGGATATCCTATTGCAACCTGTCCCCAAAAGTGAGCTGGATATCTACCAGAACACACCGAACACCCAGGAAATCACCCTAAGGAGCAAGATTTCTCACTTCTGGATCTCTACAAGAGCAGAAGACAGCAGTGGAGAGGTAAAATCAAAGTGGGAGCCCTCAAACCAATATTGGAGGATAAACAAAAGGGGGAGGGAGCCACCAGAAGTGCTCCAAGGACAGTAATACCCCAAAGGAAAGTGCCCAGTGACAGGGGACCAGTATTAATGTAGAGTCCATTAAAAACACTTAAAAAGAGCAAAAGGTTCTGAGTAGCAACTAGTGGATGCAGGTGGTCATGGGCACTGGCCTGGGCCCATGCTCCCAGGAAGGTGCACCCCAAAGTGAGACTGGTGGGGGGATCCAGTCCGCAGTTCCTGAACCTGGAACTTTCCACTCTCTGGAACATTCTGTGGGCCAGGCATGCACCTGCAAGTGCCTTTAGAGAGTCTGCTGTGGGCCAGGTGTGGCAGCTTTTCTCTGTGTGCCTGGCATTCTAGACTAGACATTTGCGGCCACCGCAGTTTCTGCAGGATCCCTGCCAGCCCCAGAGAGAATGCGGGCAGGTGGCCTATCTACAGAGTCCGACTCACAGAGCCACAGAAAGGTGGCTGGGGTTGCGACATTCATGGTCCGCTGCAGGGGGATCCCAACCGGCCCCAGAGAGAATGCAGGCAGGCAGCCTATCTCCCCAGTCTATACTCACAGAGCCACAGGAAGGCGGCTGCAGTTGCTCACCACCTCACACAAGCTACACTGTGAGCAGAATTTTGCAGAGGAGAGTGTGTGTTCTGGACCACCTAGAGGGGAGCAAAGACTCAGGCTTCTCGGCAAAGTGGAGGTCTGAGTACTTCTGGGAAGATTCTTTGCTTGGACTCTCTGAAAAGGTGAAAAAGCTACAAAAGGCCAAAAACTTTCAGAGGGCAAAAGACTGAGAAACCAGTTTCCACAGAGAGAATGTGACCATGACTCCCCAGTCAAGGGTGACTCAACCCAAGCAAGACTGACTGGAAAACAACGCAGCAGGCCCCTCCCTCAGAAGACCAGTCAAAAAATAAATGGACTATAGCCATAGGGTCCCCATAAAATTTTAAACTCCCAACACCAGGGAAAATCAATATATTAAGCTCCTGATAATACTCTAAAATCTGTATATTTCATAGATACAAGTTCTTTTTTTCTTTCTTATTCTCTTTTTTCTTTTGTTCACTTGCTTTCACTTTTTAATTTTTTTTTTTTTTAACTACTTAACACTACAACTAGAGGCCTAATACAACAATAAATGCAGGAAGACCTGAAATAACCTTCCTTGGCTACGAGGAGTTGTAACCGCCCTCCCATCTTATCCTACTGTCCGTGTTTCTAAGTATTTGCTTTGGTTCTGGTATTATATAAATCTTATTCTTGGGGTTCCTTCTGACTAGGTTCTTTTATTTCTTGTCATTTATTTTTGTTGGTCTATATGTTTCTTCGTGTTTGTTTACATTCCTTATAAATCTTATTTTGGGGGCTCATTCTGGCTGGGATTTCCTCTTTTTCTCTTTCTTTCTATCTTTTTTTTGTCCTTATTCTTTCTTTTTGGTGGTGTATCCCAATTGCTCCAAAACACTCCCGGGTGCACCCTGCCTGGATCATGGGGGATATATCCAGCTATACATCCTCTCATCCACTTCTCATCAAAATGACTAGGAAGAGGAACACCCAACAAAGGAAAAACCCAAAGACTGCACCCTCTCCTTCAGAACTATTGAACATGGACATAAACAGTATGTTAGAAAGGGAATTCAGGGTGACAATTATCCAGACAATGGCTAGGATGGAGAAAAATATTAATGACAACATGGGATCTCAAAGGGCAGAAATGAGATCCAGTATAGCTGATGTAAGAAATGCTATCAATGAGATCCAATCCAATCTAAATAGTCTAACAGCTAGAGTTATGGAGACAGAGGATAGAATTAGTGATCTAGAGGATAAAATGATAGAGAAGAAAGCTCAAGAGGAGAGCTGGAACAAACTACGCAGCAACTATGAGAACAGACTTAGGGAAATAAATGATGCCATGAAACGCTGCAAAGTCAGAATCATTGGATCCCAGAGAGGGTAGAGAAAGAATACGAGAAGATATAGCTGACCAGATTCTGAGAGAAAATTTCCCCAATCTGGGGAATGGAACAAGTGTTCATGTCCTAGAAGTGGAAAGATCACCTGCCAAGATCAATGGGTCTAGAAAAACACCAAGACAAATAATCTTAAAATGTGAAAATTATAATTTTAGATAGGAGATCTTGAAGACAGCTAGGGGGAAGAGTTTCCTTACATACGGAGGAAGGCCCATCAGAATAATGTCAGACCTGTCCACAGAGACCTGGTAAGCCAGAAAGGGCTGGCAAGATATATTCAGGGCACTAAACGAGAACATGCAGCCAAGAATACTTTGTCCAGCGAGACTGACATTCAAAATGGATGGAGAGATAAAGACATTCGAAGACCTCCAAAGATTAAAAGAGAATGAGACCATGAAGCCTGCACTACAGGAAATATTAAAGGGGGTTCTATAAAAGTAGAAAGAACAGAGAGGGGGGCAAGATGGCGGAGAAGTAAGAGATCCTGCAGCAACCGGTCCCGAAAAGTGAGCTGGAAATCTACCAGAGCACCCTGAACACCCATGAAATCACCCTGAGGAGCAAGATTTCTCACTCCGGGATCTGTCTGAGAGCAGAAGACAGCAGTGGAGAGGTAAAAGCAAAGTGGGAACACTGGAACTGATATTGGAGGATAAACAAAAGGGGGAGGGAGCCACCAGAAGCTAACGAAGGACAGTAATACCCCAAAGGAAAGTTCCCGGTGGCAGGGGACCAGCATTAATGTAGAGTCTGTCAAAAACACTTAAAAAGGGCAAAAAGTTCTGAGGAGTAACTAGTGGAAGGGGGTGGTCCTGGGCACCAGCACTTGAACCCACCCTCCCAGGAAGGAGCGCCCCAAAGTGAGACTGGCGGGGGGATCCAGTCAGCGATTCCTGAACCAGCAGCTTTCCGCTCTCTGCAACATCCTGTAGGCCGGGCTCACACCTGCAAGCACCTTTAGAGAGTCTGCGGTGGTCCACGAGCCGCAGCTTTTCTCTGTGTGCACCCACAACCACGACATTTGCGGGCTGCTGCAGAGCCTGAGCGATCCCCGCTGGGCGCGGAGAGAATGCTGGCAAGCGGCCTAACCACCGGGGCGCCCCTCGCGGAGCCGCAGAAAGGCGGCTGGGGTCATGACTTTCCGGGCCCGCCACAAGCCTCCTGGGTCCATACTTGGGAGCCACAGAAAGGCAGATGGGGTCGTGACTTTGCTGGCCCGCCTCAGGCCTCCCGGGTCCGCACTTGGGAGCAGCAGAAAGGCAGCTGTGGTCGCGCGCTACCTCCAACAGGCTGCCCTGTGAGCAGAAATTTCACGGAGGGGAGTGTGTGTTCTGAACCACACAGAGTGGAGCAGAGACTCGAGCGTCCTGCAACTCAGAAGTCTGAGTGATTCTGGGCAGATTCATTGCTTGGACTCTCTGAAAAGGTGAAAAAGCTACAAAAGACCAAAAACCTTCAGAGAGTGAGATACTGAGAAACTGGTTTCCACAGAGCTCAGCCCCTTGACTGGGGGGCAGGGTGACTCAACCCAAGCAAGACTGACTGGAAAACCACGCGGTAGGCCCCTCCCCCAGAAGACCAGCCAAAAAACAAGAGGACTATAACCACAGGGTCCCCATAAAATTTTAAACCCCCAACGCCAGGGGAAAACAATATATTAAGCTCCTGGTAATACCCTCAAACCTGTATATTTCATAGATACAAGTTTTTGTTTTTGTTTTTGTTTTTGTTTTCTCTTTCTTATTCTCTCTCTCTCTCTTTTTTTATTTTGGTATTCACTTGCTTTCACATTTCATTTTTCTTTTATTTTTTTTAACTACTTAACATTACAACGGGAGGTTTAATGCAACTATAAACCCAGGAGGACCTGAAATAACCTTTCTCGCCTGCGAGAAGTTATAAACCACCCTCCCATCTTATCCCTCTGTCAGTGTTTCAACGTATCTGCTTTTGTTCTGCTATTATATAAATCTTATTCTTGGGGTTCATTCTGCTGGGTTCTACTACTTCTTGTTATTTATTCGTGTTGGTCTATATGTTTGTTCATGCTTGTTTGCACACCTTATAAACCTTAGTTTTGGGGCCCATTCTGGCTGAAATTTCCTCTTTTTCTCCTTCTCTCTCTCTTTTTATCCTTATTCTTTCTTTTTGGTGGTAAATCCCAATTGCTCCAAAACCCTCCAGAGTACACCCTGCCTGGATCGGGGGCGATCTATCCAGCTATACATCCTCTCATCCATTTCTCATCAAAATGACTAGGAGGAGGAACACCCAACAGAAGAAAAACCCAGAGACTACACCCTCTTCTTCAGAACTATTGGACATGGACATCAACAGTATGTCAGAAAGGGAATTCAGGGTGACAATTAATCAGGCAATGGCTAGGATGAAGCAAAACATTATAGAATCGCTAAGGGCAGAAATGAGGTCCAGTATAGCAGAGGTAAGAAGCGCTATTAATGAGATCCAATCCAATCTAAATAGTCTAACAGCTAGAGTTATGGAGACAGAGGATAGAATTAGTGATTTAGAGGATAAAATGGTTGAGATGGAAGGTCAGGAGGAGACCTGGAACAAACTACTCAAGAATCATGAGAACAGACTTAGGGAAATAAACGACACCATGAAACATTGCAACGTCAGAATCATTGGCATCCCAGAGGGGGTAGAGAAGGACAGAAATCTAGAAGATATAGCTGACCAAATACTACATGAGAATTTCCCCAATCTGGGGAATGGAACAAGTTTTCGTGTCCTAGAGGCAGAAAGAACACCTGCCAGGATCAATAAATTGAGAAAAACACCAAGGCACATTAAAATGTGCAAATTATAATTTTAGACAGGAGGTCCTGAGGGCAGCTAGGGGAAAGAGATTCCTTACATACGGGTGAAGGCCCATCAGAATAACTTCAGACCTGTCCTCAGAAACCTGGCAAACCAGAAAGGGCTGGCATGATATATTCAGGGAACTAAACGACAAGAACATGCAGTCAAGAATACTTTATCCAGGGGGCCCCTGGGTGGCGCAGTTGGTTGAACGACTGCCTTCGGCTCAGGTCATGGTCCCGGAGTCCCGGGATCGAGTCCCACATCGGGCTCCCAGCTCCATGGGGAGTCTGCTTCTCACTCTGACCTGCTCTCTCTCACTCTCTTTCTTTCCTAATAAATAAATAAATAAAATTAAAAAAAAAAAGAATACTTTATCCAGCAAGGCTGTCATTCAAAATGGATGGAGAGATAAAGAGCTTCCAAGACAGGCAAGGATTAAAAGAGTATGTGACCACCAAGCCAGCACTCCAGGAAATATTAAAGGGGGTTTTATAAAAGCAGAGAGAACACATGAGTGACTTAGAATAGAAATTCTCCATCTATAGAAACACAGACTTCACAGACAACATGATGTCAAAAAACACATATCTTTCAATAATCACTCAATGTGAATGGCCTAAATGCTCCCATAAAACAGCACAGGGTTGCAGAATGGATAAAACGACATGACCCGTCCATATGCTGTCTACAAGAGACACACTTGGAACCAAAAGATACATACAGACTCTCAGTAACTGACAGATCATCTAAACAGAAAATAAATAAAGAAACAAGAGCTTTGAAAGACACATTGGACCACATGGACCTCATAGATATATACAGAACATTCTACCCTAAAACAACAGAATACTCATTCTTCTTGAGTGCACATGGAACTTTC
>CM052797.1:19373940-19408795 GCA_028533885.1 Nasua narica
AACTGGAACTAAACCAAAAGAAAAAGTTTGGAAGGAATTCAAACACTTGGAGACTAAAGACCAATATGCTCAAGAATGCAGAGATCAACCAGCAAATCAAAGATGAACTTAAACAATTCATGGAGACCAATGAGAATGAAGACACATCGATCCAAAACCTATGGGATACGGCAAAGACAGTCTTTAGGGGGAAATACATAGCCATCCAAACCTCACTCAAAAACATTGAAAAATACCAAATACGCCAGCTCTCTTTACACCTTAAAGAACTGGAAAATCAACAACAAATCAAGCCAACACCACACACAAGAAGGGAAATAATCAAGATTAGAGCAGAGATCAATGAGTTCAAAACTAAAGAATCAGTAGAATGCATCAATGAATCCAGAAGTTGGTTTTTTGAAACAATCAATAAGATCGATAAGCCACTGGCCAAAGAAAAGAGAGAGGACACTATTTAACAAAAGAATGAATGAAAGGGGAGAGATCATGACTAATCCAAAGGAAATAGAAACAATCATCAAAAATTATTATCAACAGCTATATGCCAATAAGCTGAACAACCTAGAAGAAATGGATGCATTCCTTGAAACCCATCATCTTCCAAGACTGAAACAGGAAGACATTGACAACCTGCATAAACAAATATCTAGTAATGAAATTAAAGCAGTGATCAAAAACCTCCCAAAAACCAAGTCCAGGACATGACAGATTCCCTGGGGAATTCTACCAAACATTCAATGAAGAAATAATACCTATTCTCCTGAAACCGTTTCTGAAAATAGAAAGAGAAGGAAAACTTCCAGACTCTTTCTATGAAGCCACCATTACCCTGATCCCCAAACCAGGCAAAGACCTCATCAAAAAGGAGAATTCAGACCAATATCCTTAATGAATATGTATGCTAAGAATCTCAACAAGATCCTGGCTCATAGGATCCAACAGCATATTAAAAAGATTATTCATCAAGACAAGGTGGGATTTATCCCCAGGATGCAAGGATGGTTCAACATTCGCAAATCGATCCATGTAATAGAACAAACCAACAAGAGAAGAAAGAAGAACCGCATGGTCCTCTCAAGTGACACAGAAAAAGCATCTGACAAAATTCAACATCTATTCCTGATTAAAACTCTTCAAATTATAGGGGTAGAAGGAACATTCCTCAACATCATAAAGTCTATCTATGAAAAGCCCACAACAAACATCATTCTCAATGGGGAAAAGCTGACAGCCTTCCCTTTCAGATCAGAAACATGTCAAGGATGCCCACTCTAGCCACTCTTGTTCAACTTACTACTAGAGATCCTCTTAACAGCAATCAGACAACAAAAAGAAATAAAAGGTATGCAAATTGGCAAAGTAGTCAAACTCTCTCTTCACAGATAACATAATACTTTATATGGAAAACCCCAAAGACTCCACCCCCAAACTACTAGAACCCATACAGCAATTCAGTAATGTGGCAGGATACAAAATCAATGCACAGAAATCAGCTGCTTTCCTATACACTTACAATGAAAATTTGGAAAGGGAAATTAGAGCATCGATTCCATTTACTGTAACACCAAGAATCATAAGATACCTGGGAATAAACCGAACTAAAGAGGTAAACGATCTGTACTTGAAGAACTCCAGATCACTCATGAAAGACATTTAAGAAGACACAAAAAGGTGGAAAAGCAATCCATGCTCATGGATTGGAAGAATAAACATTGGTAAAATGTCTATACTGCCCAGAGCAATCTATACTTTCAATGCCTGCCTGATTAAAATTCCACCAGTTTTTTTCAAAGAGCTGGAACAAATAATCATAAAATTTGTAGGGAATCAGAAAAGACCGTGAATTGCTAAAGAAATGTTGAAAAAGAAAAACAAAGCTGGGGGCATCACATTGCCTGATTTCAAGCTTTATTACAAAGCTGTGATCACCAAGACAGCATGGTACTGGCACAAAAACAGATACATAGACCAGTGGAATAGAGTAGAGTGCCCTAAGGTGGACCAAAGCTCTACAGTTAAATAATCTTTAACAAACAGGCAAAAATATCCAGTGGAAAAAAGTTTCTTCAATAAATGGTGCTTGAAAAATGGACTATTATATGTAGAAGAATGAAACTTGATCATTCTCTTACACCATACACAAAGATAAACTCCAAATGGATAAAAGACCTCAACATGAGGCAGGCATCTATCAAAACCCTAGAGAAGAACATGGACAGTAACTTCTATGACATTAGCCACAGCAACTTCTTTCAGGACGTGTCTCCAAAGGCAAAGGAAACAAAAGCGAAAATGAACTTTTGGAACTTCATCAAGATTAAATGCTTCTGCATAGTGAAGGAAAAATCCACAAAACAAACAGGCAACCCACAGAATGGGAGAAGATATTCGCAAATGACACTACAGATAAAGGTCTGATATCTAAGCTCTGTAAAGAACTCCTCAAACTCAACACTCCCAAAACAGATAATCACATCAAAAAATGGGCAGAAGACATGAACAGACACTTCTCCAAAGAAGACATAGAAATGGCTAACAGACACATGAAAAAATGTTCATCGTCCTTAGCTATCAGAGAGATTCAAATCAAAACCACACTGAGATACCACCTTACACCGGTTAGAATGGCCAAAATCCACAAGACTGTGAACAACAAGGGTTAGAGAGGATGTGGAGAAAGGGGAATCCTCCTCCACTGTTGGTGGGAATGCAAATTGGTGCAGTCACTTTGGAAAACAGTATGGAGATTCCTCAGGAATTTAAATATACAGCGACCCTATGACCCTGCAATTGCACTATTCAGTATTTACCCCAAAGAAGCAGATCCAGTATAAAGAAGGGCCACATGTATCCCAATATTCATAGCAGCAATGGCCACAATCACCAATCTGTGGAAGGAAACAAAATGCCCTTCAAATCAGATGAGTGGATAAGGAAGATGTGGTACACCTATACAATGGAATATTATGCCTCCCTCAGAAAGGATGAATATCTAACTTTTGTATAAACATGGACGAGTATAGAAGAGATTATGCAGAGTGAAATAAGTCAAGTGGAGAAAGTCAATTATCTTGTGGTCTCACGTGTGGAGCATAAAGAAAATCATGGAGGGAATTGTGAGAAGGATGGGAAACGTGTTTGGGGGATAATCGGAGGGGGCCATGAACCATCAGAGACTGTGGACTCTGAGCAACAAACTGAGGGTTTGCAGGCGAGGGGTTTGGGGGGTTGGGCGATCCTGGTGTTGGGTATTGAGGAGAGCATATGTTGCATGGAGCACTGGGTTTGGTGCATGAACAATCAATCTTTAACACTGAAAAAATAAAATAAACATATTTGGGGAAAAAACAAGAACTCCCCTTAGTATTTCTTGTGTTGCTGGCTTGGTGGTCACATACTCCTTTAAATTTTGCTGATCTTGGAAGCTCTTTATCTCTCCATTAATTTTTAATTTCAGGCTTGCTAGATAAAGAATTCTTGGCTGCATGTTCTCTCACTTAGTGCCCTGAATGTGTCTGGCCAGCCTTTTATGGCTTGTGAGGTTTCTGTGGACAAGTCTGATATTATTCTGATAGTCCGATCACTGTACATAATGAATCCCTTCCCTCTAGGTGTCCTTAAGATATGTATTCTGAATTTTTGACTCATGATTCATAATCACATGTCTAGAGGTCTTTCTACCCTCGTTGATCTTGAGGGGTGTCCTCTCTGCTTCTAGGACATGAACACTTTTTCCATTCCCCAGATTAGCGAAATTTTCATCTAGGATTTGTTCAACTATATCTTCTAGTCCTCTTGCTCTCCACCCACTCAGGGATCACAATAATCTTTTTTTTTAAGATTTTATATATTCATTTGACAGAGAGAGCACAAGTAGGCAGAGAGGCAGGTGGAGAGAGGGGGGGAAGCAGCCTCCCTGCTGAGCAGAGATTCTGATGTAGGGCTCGATCCCAGGACCCTGAGATCATGATCTGAGCTGAAGGCAGAGCCTTTAACCCACTGAGCCAAACAGGCACCCCATGGGATCCCAATAATTATGACACTGGAACTTTTCATGGTGCCATTTATTTCTCTCATTCTGTTTGCATGGCTTCTAAGCTGTTTGTTCCATGCCTTCTCTTCATCCTTCTTTTCTATCTGTTTTTCTAGATCACTAATTCGATCTTCTGCCCCATTTCTCCTAGCTCTTAGAATATTTAGATTAATTTGAATCTCTTGATAGCTTTTTTAAGTTCTGCCAGCTTAGCTCTCACTTCTGCCCTTAGATATTCTATGTTGCCACTAATGGCCTTCTCCAACCTAGCCGCTGCCTGGGTAAATTTTACCCTGAATTCTATTTCTGACATATTGTTTATCCATATCCAACAGTTCTGTGGCAGAGGTCACAGTCTCTGAATTTTTCCTTTGTTGGGTGTTCCTCTTCCTAATAATTTTGGTGTGAGTTGTTTGAGGGAATATATAGCTGACTATATCAACCACAATTCAGCCAAGTGCACCTTGGAAACTTTCTGAGCAAACAGATTTCACCACCAAAAAGAAAGAAAAAGGAGATAAAAAGAGAAAAAATGGAAAAGAAAATGAAAAAACCCAGCCAAAATGAGCCCCAAAAGTAAGATTTATAAGGTATGTAGACAAAAATTAACAAACAAAAAGACCAACGAAGGTAAAAGAAAAGAAAAAAGACAAAAGACTGCCAAAATAAACCCCAGAAATAAGATTTATATAGTATAAAAACAAAAACAAGTATACAGACACACTGACAAAAGAATAAGATACAAAGGTTGTTATAAACCCCTGATGTGGGCAAAAGATATTTCAGTTCTTCCTAGGTGTATCTTGTTATCTTTGTTAAAAGACTCAACTTTTCAGAGATACAGGGAAATTAAAACTGGTTTATATATAGGGGTAGTATTGAATAGGGAAAATGGATTACTTTTTTAAATTTAATTTTACTTTTTCAGTGTTCCAAGATTCATTGTTCATATACCAGACCCTGTGCTCCATGCAATACATGTCCTCCTCAATACCCACTACCAGCCAACCCACCACCCTCACCTCTCCAAAACGTCCCGTTTGCTTCTCAGAGTCCACAGTTTCTCATGTTTTGTCTCACCCTCTGATTTCCCCCAATTCACCCTTCCTTTATTTCTCCCAATGTCCTCCATGTTTTTCCTTATGCTCCACATGTAAGTGAAACCATATGATAATTGAATCTTTCTTGACTTATTTCACTTAGCATAATCTCTTCCAGTCCCATCCATGTTGATACAAAAGTTGGGTACACATCCTTTCAGATGGAGACATAATATTCTATTGTATATATAGACCATATCTTCTTTATCCATTCATCTGTTGAAGGGCATCTTGGCTCTTTCCACAGTTTGGCAATTGTGGCCATTGCTGCTATGAACATTGGGGTACATGTGGCCCTTCTTTGCACTACATGTGTATCTGGAAAAAGGATTACCTTGAAGTTTATATCTATATATATTTTTTTTTAAAAAAAAGGAAATGTAACAAAGGCATATGTATGAGAAAATTTCAATTTAAATAGTTATTATGGAATATATTGTATTAAACATCTATTTGTAATGGCAAGTAGGTTAAAAAATAAAAGAAGAATTGTGAGAACGAATTAAAAATAAAAGTTGTATCTATGAAATATAGAGGTATGGGGGCAATACCAGGAGCTTAATATATCTTTATCCCCTAATGTTGGTGTTTTACAGTTTTGTGAAGACCTTGTAATTATTGTCCTCTTGTTCTTTTGGTTTGTCTTCTGAGGGAGGTGCCTGCTGCATTGTTTTTCAGTCAGTTTTGCCTGGGCTGAGTCACCCTGCCCCCATCACGGGGCTGGGCTCTGTGGAAACTTGTTTTTCAGGCTTTTGTTCTCTGGAGGTTTTTGCTCTTTGGTGGCTTTTGTGGCTTTCCAGAGGGTTAATGCAGAATAAACTTTCTGCATCCAGACCTCTGCCTCAGAGAGAAGCCTTGGTCTGCTCCCCTCTGATTGGTCCAGAACACACAGACTGCCCCTCTGCAAACTCCACTAAACACTGCAACCTCCCACAGGTGGTGCACACTCCTAGCTACCATCTCAGTGGTCGTCACTCAGGGCCCCTACTTGTCTCTGCACCACAATGCCACTAAAACTGTGAGTGATATTGTTCTGGGTGAGTTGCCTGGAGTGCTATCTGGACGTTTCCAGATCGTCTACACTGGGTGGGTTCACACCTGGCTGTGGTGCAGGTCACAGAACATGGTGGCACAGATCTTGGAAGGCTGTGGATCCAGGGACATCAGGCAGGAGCTTGCACCTGGCTCTTTCAGGTACAGGCAGGGGTGTGTGCAGCCCCAGCAGTGGTGCAACCAGCAGAAAGCTGCGAGCTCAGGGGCCACTGACAAGAGCCCCCACCAGGCTCTCTCAGGTGTGAGTGGGCACTGGCTGTGGAACACACTGGGACCATGAGCTTAGGTCCATGATTTTGGCCACCCAATTCCACCACTCACCCCTTAAGACCCTTTGTTCTTTTTGAGTGTTTTTAACCAGACTCCAAGTTAATACTGGTCCCCAAGCACAGGGCACTTTCATATTGGGGTTATTCTTTCCAGTGGATCACTTCAGGTGGTTCCTTCCCCCTTCAGTTTATCCTCTGATATCAGTCCGAGTGCTCCCACTCTGCTTTATCTCTCCACTGATGATTTCCTGCCCCCATAGAGATCCAGAAGTGTATAATCTTACATCTCAGGCTGGTCTCATGGTTGTTCAGAGTTTTCTGGTAGATATTTACCTCAATTCAGGGGACCAGTAGAAACAGGGTCTCCTACTTCTTCACCATCTTGCTCTGGAACTTACCTGTAGGTGGTTGATCCACTACCTTTACTACATGGTTACCTTTACCAAAGAGATTTTTTTCATTCATAACTCTTATTTCTAGTTATGGCATTTTTTCTTTTTCAATTTAAAGAAGCTACTTTGGCATTTCGTGTAAGGTTGGTTTGGTACAGATGAACTTCTTTAGATTTTGCTTATCTGGGAAACTCCGTACAATTAATTCTGAGTAATATCCTACTGAGTAAGGTATTGGTGGTTATAAGAATTTTGTTTTTGTTGTTGTTTGTTTTTTCCTTTCACAACTTTCAGTAAGCCATGCCATTCTCTTCTGTTGAACAATTTTCTGTTGAACAGCATTTCTGTTGAACAATCAGCTTGTACTCTTGTGATGGTTCCCTTATATATAACTAGCTATTTTTCTGCTGCTGTTTTTTAAGATTTGCTGATTTATCTTTACCTATTGACATTTTGATTATAATGTGCCTTTGTGTGGGTGTCATTGGTTTCACTTTTTAATTTTTTTAAAGATTTTATTTATTTATTTGACAGAGAGAAGGAGATTACAAGTAGGAAGAGAGGCAGGCAGAGAAAGAGGGGGAAGCAGGCTCCCCTCTGGGCAGAGAGCGCAATGCGGGGCTCCATCCCAGGGCCTCAAGATCATGATCTGAGCTGAAGGCAGAGGCTTAACCCACTAAGCCACCCAGGTACCCCACTTTTTAATTTTTTAATTTAAATTTAATTTAATTAACATATACTGTATTGTTAGTTTCAGAGATAGAATTTAGTGATGCATCAGTTGTGTACAACACCTAGTGCTCTTTATATCATGTGCCCTCCTAGTACCCATCCTCCAACCCAAATCTCCTCCCACAACTCTCAGTTTGTTCCTTATAGTTAAGTCTTTTATGTTTTTCCTCTTCTCTGTTTTCATCTTATTTTATTTTTATTTCCCTTCCCATTTGTTCATCTATTTTGTTTCTTAAATTCCACATATGAGTGAAACCTTATAGTACTTGTCTTTCTCTGACTTCTCACATCAATGAAAATGGCAAGATTTCACTCTTTTTGATGGCTGAGTAGTATTTCATAGTATATATATACCACTTCTTCTTTATCCATTCATCTGTCAATGGACAGCTGGGTTCTTTCCATAGTTTGGCTATTAAGGACATTATTGCTATAAACATTGGGGTGCATGTGCCCCTTTTAATCATTATGTTTATATCCCTGGAAAAAAGTATCTAGTACTGCAATTGCTGGGCATAAGGGTAGTTCTATTTTAAACTTTTTGAGGAATCTCCATACTATTCTCCAGAGTGGCTACACAAGTTTGCATTCCCACCAACAGTGTAAGAGGGTTCCCCTTCCTCTGCGTCCTCACTAACATCTCTTGTTTCCCGAATTGTTAATTTAAGCCATTCTGACTGGTGTGAGATGGTATGCCATTGTGGTTTTGATTTGTATTTCCCTGATGCTGAGTGATGTTGAGCATTTTTCATGTGTCTTTAGTCTACTTGGATGTCTTCTTTCCAGAAATGTCTCTTAATATCTTCTACCTATTTCTTGACTGGATTTATTGTTTTTGGGGTATTGTGTTTGATAAGTTCTTCATAGATTTTGTATATTAGCTCTCTATCTAAGACATTTACAAATATCTTCCCCCATTCTGAAGGTTGCCTTTTTGATTTGTAGACTGTTTTCTTTGCTGTGGAAAAGTTTTATCTTGATGACGTCCCAGTAGTTCATTTTTGCTTTTGTTTCTCTTGCCTTTGGAGATGTGTCTAACAAGAAGTTGCTGCAGCTGAGGTCAAAGAGGTTGCTGCCTTCTAGCATTTTGATGGATTCCTCTCTCGTGTTGAGGCCTTTAATCCATTTTGAGTTTATTTTTGAGTATGGCATAAGAAAGTTGTCCCGTTTCATTTTTCTACATGTGGATGTCCAATTATCCCAACACTATTTCTTGAGGAGACTATGTGGTTTTTTTTCCCCCATTGGATATTTTTTCCTGTTTTGTCAAAAAAGAGTTGACCATAATGTTGAGAGTCCCTTTCTGGGTTTTCTATTCTGTCCCATTGATCTATATGTCTTGATAATGAGAGCTTTGTAATATAGCTTGAAGTCCACAATTGTGATGCCTCCCGCTTTGGTTTTCTTTTTCAACATTCCTTTGAATATTCAGGGTTGTCTCTGGTTCCATACAAATTTTAGGATTGTTCGAGGTCTGTGAAAAATGTTGAGAGTATTTTCATAGAGATTGCATGGAATGTGTAGATTGCTTCAGGTAGCATAGACATTTTAACAATATTTGTTCCTCTGATCAATAAGCATAGAATGTTTTTCCATTTCTTTGTGTCTTCCTCATTTCTTTCATGAGTTTTCTATAGTTTTCAGAGGACAGATCCTTTCCCTCTCTGGTTAAGTTTATTCCTAGGTATCTTATTGTTTTTGGTGCAATTGTAAATGGGATTGAATCTTTGATTTCTCTTTATTTTGCCTCATTGTTAGTGTATAGAAATGCAACTAAATTCTGTGCATTGATTTATATCCTGCCACTTGGCTGAAATCCTATATGAGTTCTAGCAATTTTTGGGTAGATTTTTTTGCATTTTCCACATAAAGTGTCATGTCATCTGCAATGAGTGAGGGTTTGATTTCTTCCTTGTTCATTTGAATACCTTTCATTTCTTTTTGTTTTCTGGTTGCTGTGGGTAGGACTTCTAGTATTGTTCACTAGAACATCACTTCTAGTGATGTTCACTATTTTGAACATCAGTGGTGAGAATGGTCATCCCTATCTTGTTCCTGACCTTAGGGGAAAAGCTCTCAGTTTTTCTCCATTAAGGATGATATTCGCTATGAGTTTTTCATATATAGCTTTAACCTCCATGTATTTGTGTGCCTTCCACGTTTCCTCTTCTGATTGTCTTCAAGTTTTAAAGCATTGTTTTCTGAAAATATTCGTGGAATAATCTAAATCTTTTTGTACTGGTTGATACCTGATTTGTCACCCAGTATGTGATCTATTCTGGAGAATGTTCCATGGGCACTAGTGAAGAATGTGTATTCTGCTGTTGTAAGATGAAATGTTCCGAAAATATCTGTAAAGTCCATCTGTTCCAGTATGTCATTCAGAGTCTTTGTTTCCTTGGTGATCTTCTGCTTAGATAATCTGTCCATTGCTATGAGTTAGGTGTTAATGTCCCATACTTATATTATTATCAATGTGCTTCTCTAATTTCATTATTAATTATTTTATATATTTGGCTGCTCCCAAATTAGGGGCATGAATACTGACAATTTTAGATCTTCTTGTCATAAAGACCCTTTTGTTATTATATAGTGTCCTTCTGCATCTCTTATTACAGTGTTTGGGGTAATATCTGTTTTTCTGATATAAGGATGGCTACTCCAGCTTTCTTTAGATGTCCATTAGCATGATAAATGGTTCTCCACCTACTTACTTCCAACCTCAAGGTGTCCTCGGGTCTGAAATTAATCTCTTATACACAGCAGATCTATGGGTCTTGCTTATTTATCCAACCTCGTACCCTGTTTCTTGGGATGGGAGCATTTATTCCACTTACATTTAGAGTAATTATGGAAAGATATGAATTTGATGCCATTTTGTTACCTATAAATTCACTGTAGATTGCCTCTGTTTCTTTCTGGTCTTTATTACTTTGGGGCACTCTCCTTGCTCAAAGGTTCCCCTTTAATACTTCCTTCAGGGCTGGCTGATGTTCAAAAATTTCTTTAGTTTTTGTTTGTCCTGGAAACTCTTTATCTCTCCTATTTTGGACAAGAGCCTTGCTGGATAAAGTATTGCTGGCTGCGTAGTTTTCCCATTTAGCATGTTGAATATATCATGCTAGTCCTTTCAGGATTGCCAGGTCCCTGTGGACAGGCCTGTTGCCAGCCTTATTTGTCTATTCTTCGGGTTAATGACTTCTTGTCCCAAGCTGCTCTCAGGATTTTCTCATTATCTCTGAAATTTGCAAGCTTCACCATTATATTTGAGGTTTTGGCCAATTATTTTTATTAATTTTTAATGTGGTTCTCTGCACCTCCTATAATTTAATGCCTATTTGTTTTCCCAGATTATGGAAGTTCTCAGCTATTATTTGTTCAAATAAACCCTCTGTCCCTCTCTCCCACTCTTCATCTTCTGGGACCCCTATTTTCAGGATATTATTTCACTTTATGGAATTGCTGATTTCTTGAGGTATCCCTTCATTATCCAGTAGTACTCTTCTCCTTCTTTTCAGCTTCCTTATTTTACATAATTTTGTCTTCAGTATCACTGAGTCTGTCTTCTGTCATATTTATCCTCACTGTTAAATCATCCATTTGTGTCTGTATCTCAGTAATAGAATTTTTCATTTTGACCTGATTAGATTTCAGTTCATTGATTTCTTTTAAATTTTATTTATTTATTTATTTGTTTGTTTGTTTGTTTGTTTTGAGAGAGAGAGTGAGAGAGCACATGAGAGGAGAGAAGGTCACAAAGAGAGAAGCAGACTCCCCACAGAGCTGGGAGCCCAATGTGGGACTCGATCCCGGGACTCCAGGATCATGACCTGAGCCAAAGGCAGTCGCCCAACCAACTGAGCTACTCAGGCACACCCAGTTCATTGATTTCTACAATAAGTGATTCTCTGATGTCTTCTATGCTTTTTTCAAGACCATCTATTATCTTTATAATTGTTGTTTTAAATTCTAGTTCAGACATTTTACTTATGCCCATATTGATTAAATCTCTGACAATTTATATTACCTCTTATTCTTGGCATAGGGTGAATTTCATTGTCTAGTCATTTTTTCCAAGAAAGAAAGTAGGAGAGAAAAAGGAAAAAACAATAACAACAAAACTTCAGGGGGTGTTTTTGGTGTATTCTGTATACACTGTGCTGTTGTGTTTTGGTTGCTCTATCCCACTCATCCTTCCTCTACAGAGTTCCTCATTGCTTATAATGGGGAGTGTTTGGACTTTTAAGTCGGTGTGTTTTGATTTGTTTGTCAAAATAAGCCTATAAAAGAAAAAAAAAGAAATGAAAAGAAAAAAATAGAAAAATGAAAAACAAAACAAAAACAGGAGGAGGAGCAAGATGGCAGAGGAGTAGGAGACCTAAATTTTGTCTGGCCCCAGGAATTCCGCTAGATAGTTATCAAACCACTCTGAATACCTACAAACTCAACAGGAGATCAAAGAAAAGATTAGCAACAATTCTATCAACAGAAAAGCTATCTCTTTCTAGAAGGTAGTAAGTGCAGAGAAGTGAATCTGAAGTGAGATTTGGGAAGATAGACCATTGGGGGGGAGCTTCTGTCAGCCGGCTCCCAGCAAATGATAGAGCAGTGGAACACAAAATCAGAACTTTTAGAACTCTGCTTTGCTGAGGGACATCCCTCCAGTGGCTAAGTGGGAAGTGGAACTCTCACTGGGACAGTATGGTCTCAAGACCTTTGGGGTCACAGAAAGACCAATGGTGCCTGAGTGTGGCAGAGCTCCCAGGTTTTAGAGTGGTGAAGCCGGCTATGAAGACAGAGCTGAGGAGGGGGCTCTCATCTCAGGGATGCTATAAACTGTGATCTGAGGCACAGTTGGGCCACTAATCTTTGAGCAGGGACCCCATAAGTGGCAGATCTGGGGAGACCGGCCCCTTCCTCTACCAGGAGGAGCAGTGTGGAAACATACTGCAGAAATCTGCTGGGTTTGGAGACTCCAAATGGGGCCATGTGCCAGAGATAGAAATGCTCAGTCACAGGCTGGGTGAGCTCAGAGTGTGGCCAGAAACCAGGGAGACAAGCATGATGGCTTTTCTCTAAAGGCACACTGAAAAGAGGGGCCCATTGAGTTCTTGACTGTTGAGGGACAGAGATTTCGAGGCCACCATTTTTATGCTCATCCTCTAAAGTTAGATAGAAAGTTTTCAGGGAAAAAAGGCTACTGAGAGCAAACCTGAGAAGATTCCTTAACCCGGCCCCTGGCAAGGGCGGTACAATTCTGCCTTGGGCAAAAATATTTGAGAATCACTGCCACAGGCCCCTCCCCGGAAAATCAGCAGGAACATCCAGCCAAGACCAAATTTAATGATCAATGAGAACTATAAAACTCCAGCACTTTGGGAATACAGCACATAGAATCCATGTCTTTTTTCACATGATTCTTTAGTCTTTCAAAGTTCAATTTTTAAATTTTCTTCATTTTTTCTTTTTTAATTTTTATTCTTTCTTATTTTAACCAAAATGTTATCAATACTTTTTTTAAAAAAATCTTTTCTAATTTTCACTTTTACAGTCATATTCTATCCCTTCAATGTATTTAAGCTTATTTTTTGTATACATGTAAGTTTTACTTTCTTTGAAATTTTGGGATACAGTTTCCTCTAACAGACCAAAAGAGACCCTAAATCTACTGTATGGCTTTGTTCTAGTCTCCTGCCTGATAAAATTCCCTGCCTGATAAAATTTTAAAAAGTAAAAATTTTTTACTTTTAAAAGTAAAAAAAAATTTACTTTTTTAAAAAATGTATTTCTTTCTGTTTTCAACCAACTTCTCATCTTATTGATTCATTTTTTAAAAATCTTTTTTAATTTTCACCTTTACAGCCATATTCCATCCCTTCATCATATTTACCTTTATTTTTGTATATATATGTTTTCTTTTTTTACAATGTTAGGAGGAATTTTCTTCTAACAGACCAAAGTACACCAAAAATCAAGTGTGCAGCTATATTCTGTTCACCAGCCTGACTATAGTCAGGCTGATGAAGAGTGGGAAAAAAATGGGTGGGGGGGAAGAGAGACAGAGAGAAAAAAGAGAGGGGGAAAAATTATATATATAGTATATATATTATTATATATTATTATATAATATATTATATTATATAATTATAATAAATATAAAAATATAAAAAGAGAGGAGAAGATTACTTATATATTATTTATTATATAATAATTTTTATTATATATTATATAATATATTATTGTATATATTTTATATATTATTATATGTCATATAATATGTTATAATTATCATAATATAGTATTATAATATAAATATTATCATAATATATGATATATTATATTATAGTATATAATATATAATACTATATAATATATAAGTAATAAAATATAAAATATATGATTTATATATGAATATATAGATATTATATATAATTATATACATTATTATTATATATTATATAAAGATAATATATATAATTTTTCCCCTCTCTTTTACCCTTGGTTTCAGGTCTCTTCTGAGTTGTTTAGTATATATTTTTCTGGTATCATTGTTACCCTTTTAGCATTTTGTTCTCTCATTCTTCTATTCTACTCTGAACAAAATGACAAGGCGGAAGTAGTGCCCTCAAAAAAGGAACAAGAGGAAACAAAACAAAACAAAAGGAACAAGAGGCAGTACCAACTTCAAGGGACCTAATCATTACGAACATTAGTAAGATGCCAGAGCTAGAGTTCAGAATGATGATTATAAAGATACAAGCTGGGCTTGAAAAAAGCATAGAAAATACTACAGAACCCCTATCTGGAGAAATAAAAGAACTAAAATCCAAAAAAGTTGAAATCAAAAAGACTATTAATGAGATGCTATCAAAATGGAGGCTCTTACTGCTAGGATAAATGAGGAAGAAGAGAGAATTAATGATAAAGAAGATCAAATGATGGAAGGAGGAGGCAAGATGGTGGAGAAGTAGGAGACCCTGTTTCAACTGGTCCCCTAAAGTAGCTAAATATCTACCAGAACACTCTGAACACTGAGGAAATCAGCCTGAGATGTAAGATTATACACTTCTGGATATCTACAAGGGCAGAAGACAGGTAAAGTGGAGTGGGATAACACGGACTAATATCAGAGGATAAACGGCGGGGGGGGGGAGCCACCAGAAGGGACCCAAGGAGAGTAATACCCCAAGCAAAAGTACACTGTGATTGGGAAACAGCATTATGTTGGAGTCTGGCTAACAGCCCTCAAAAAGAGCAAAAGATCTTGAGGGCAACAGGTGGATTTGGGCCGGCACAGGCATGGGCCTAAGCCCATGGACCCAGGACAGTCACTGTAGGCAACCACCTGTGTCAGAGGGAATCCAGAGGAACCTCCAGCCTGTGGTCCTTGTGTCTGTAGCTTTCTGCTCCCTACACCGTTGGTCTGGCTGGGTGCAATCCGCCAGCAACTGGAGAGGTTGGTGTGGACGCCAGCAGTGATCCTCCTCGACCCAACTTGGGGTCAAAAAACACTCCTTCCCATGCCTGAGGGAGCTCCGAGTGGGCACCAGTCAGTGAATCCCCCGCGCCCAAGGTGGGTTCTGAGAGCACTCCCGCCCACCCCTGAGGGAGCTCCATGTGGGCGCCAGCCTGCAATCCTCTGTGGCCTGATGTGGATTCTGATAGCACTCCCACTCATACCAGAGGAGACCGTGGGCACCGTGGCAGTCTTCTGTGACCTTCCAAAAAGGCTGAGTGCACCCAATATGGGCCTGCATCCCAGAAAGCAGTCCTGGCAAAGGCAGCCGCCGGAAGTGGGCTCGCAGGACCAATATCACTCATGGTTTTGGTAACATAGGGAGGCAGTGACAAGTGAGGGCTTTGGGTGAACACCGGGACTATGGCTGGGGTGCACACCACCTGTGGGAGGCTGCAGTGTGCAGCAGACTGCAGAGTGGGCGTCTATGCGTTGTGGACCACCCAGAGGGAGCAGACTGAGGTGTTTCTCTAAAGAGGAGGTCTGGGAATAGGCATATTCTTTGTTTGGATGCTCCAAAAAGCCTCAAAAAGCTGTAAAAAGCCACAAAAAGCTGCAAAAAGCTACAAAAGAACAAAAACCTCTGGAGACCAAAAGCCTGAAAAAACGGTTTCTGCAAAGCCCAATCCCTAGAAAGTCTGCAGGGTGACTCAACCCAAGCAAGACTGACTGGAAAAAATTGCAGCAGGCCCCTCCCCCAGAAGACAAACCAAAATCAAGAGGACAATAACCACAGGATCCCTATAAAATTATAAAACAAAAAGAAAACAAACAAACAAAAACTTGTAAAAACACATCATCAGGAGAAAACTATATATCAAGCTCCCAGTATTGCTCCCAAACATGTATATTTCATAGATACAACTTTTTAAAATTTGTTTCCACAATTCTTGTTTGTTTAATCTTTTTAATCTACTTACCACTACAACTAGAGGTTTAAAACAACATATTCCATAATAACTTTTCAACTTGAACTTTTTTTATACATACACCAGTGTCTTTCTTTCCTTTTCTTCTCTTTTTCTTTTTCTTCTTTTTTAATATACATGTAGATATAAGCTCCAAGGTAACCCTTTTTCCCTATTCAATACTACCCCTATATGTAAACTACATTTAATTTCCTTGAATCTCTGGAAAGTTGTGTCCTTTAACAAAGATAACAAGATACACCCACAAGGAACCAAGATAACCTTCTTCACCCACATTGAGTATCTTCAACTGCCCGCCCATCTTATTCTTTTCTCAGTGTCTCTGTGTTTTTTGTTTTTGTTCTTGTATTATATAAACCTTATTCCTGGGATTCATTTTGGCTGGGTTCTTTGTTTCTTTCATTTACTCTTGTCAGTCATTTTCTTTGTTCATGTCTGTTTATATACCTTATAAATCTTACTTTGGGGGCTCATTTGGGCAGGGATTTCTCTTCTCTCTGTCTCTTTCTCACTGCTTTTCATTTTTCTTTCTGTTTGATGTTGAATTCCAATTTCTCTAAAACTTTCCAGGGTACACCATGACTGGATCATGGTTAATATATTCAACTATACATCCCCTCAACCACTTTGCATCAGAATGACTATGAGGAGGAACACCCAAAAGATGAAAAACATGGAGACTGTGTCCTCTCTCTCAGAACTATTGGTACTAGACATAAACAGTATGTCAGAAAGGGAATTCAGGGTATCAATTATCCAGGCAATGGCTAGATTGGAGAAAAACATTAGTGACAACATAGAATCTCTAAGGACAGAACTGAGAACCAGTATGGCTGATGTCAAAAATTCTACCAATGACATCCAATATAATCTAAATAGTTTAACAGCTAGAGTAATGGAGACAGAGGATAAAATTAGTGATCTAGAGGACAAGATGGTAGAGAAGAAAAGTCAGGAGGAGGGCTGGAACATATTGCTAAGAAACCATGAGAATAGACTTAGGGAAATAAATGACATGATGAAACACTCCAACATCAGAACTATTGGAATTCTTGAGGGGGCGGAGAAAGACAAAAGACTAGAAGATATAGCTGAACAAATTCTGGATGAAAATTTCCCCACTCTCGGGAATGGAACAAGTGTTAGTGCCCTAGAGGCAGAAAGGACCCCCCACCCCAAGATCAACGAGTCTTGAAGATCATCTAGACACATAATTATGAAATTCACGGGTTATAATTTTAGACAAGAGTTTCAGAGTACCGCTAGGGAAAAAAGATTCCTTATGTACAGAATAAGATCCATCGAATAACAATAGACATGTCCACAGAAAACTGGCAAGACAGAAAGGGCTGGCAAGACATATTCAGGGCACTAAATGAGAAGAATATGCAGCCAAAAATACTTTATCCAGCATAGCTGACATTCAAAATGGATGGAGAGAAAGAGCTTCCAAGACTGGCAAGGCTTAAAAGAGTATGGGACCACCAAGACAGCACAAGAAATATTAAAGGGGGTTCTATAAAAGAAGAAAGAACCCATGAGTGACATAGAACAGAAACTTACAATCTGTAGAAACAAGGACTTCACAGGCAACATGATATCAATAAACAATTATATTTCAACAATCACTCTCAACATGAATGGCCTAAATGCTCCCATAAAATGGCACAGGACTGCAGTTTGGATAAAGTGAAAGTACCTGTCCATATGCTGTCTACAAGAGACACATTTGGAACCTAAAGATACATTGAGACTTAAAGTGAAGGGATGGAGAACCATCTTTTGTGCCAACAGACCTCAAAAGAAAGGTGGTGTAGCAATTTTCATATAAGATAAATTAGATTTTAAACTAAAGACTGTAGTTATAGATGCAGAAGGACACTACATCATTTTTAAAGGGTCTATCATCCAAGAAGAGCTAAAAATTGTAAACATTTATGCCACCAATATAGGAGCAGCCAACTACGTAAGCCAACTGTTAATCAAAATAATGAGTCATATTGATATGAATACATTAATTGTAGGAGATCTTAACATGCCACTCTCAGTAACAGGCAGATCATCCAAAGAGAAAATCAATAAAGAAAAAAGAGTTTGAATGACACATTGGACCAAATGGATCTCAAAAATATTTGCAGAACATTCTACCCTTTCCCCAGAATAGACCACATACTGGGTCACAAATCCGGACTCAGCCAATACCAAAAAATTGAGATGATTCCCTGCATATTCTCAAACCACAATGCTTTGAAACTGGAACTCAACGAGAAGAAAAAGTTTGGAAGGAATTCAAACACTTGGAGGCTAAAGACCAACCTCCTCATAGTTGGATCAACCAGTAAATGAAAGAAACATAAACAACTCATGGAAACCAATGATAATGAAGACACATTGGTCCAAAACCAATGGGATATGGCAAAGGTGATCCTAAGGGAAAATACATAGTCATCCAAACCACACTCAAAAAGATTGAAAAATCCCAAATACACCAGCTCTCTTTACACCTTAAAGAACTGGGAAAACAACAACACATTAAGCCAACACCATGCACAAGAAGGGAAATAAACAAATAATATTGTTTAGCAGAGATCAGTGTGTTAGAAACAGTAGAATGCATCAATGAAACCAGAAGTTGGTTTTTTGAAAGAATCAATAAGATCAACAACTCACTGGCCAAACTGATCCAAAAGAAAGGAAAGAGAGGGATGCCTGGGTGGCTCAATGGGTTAAGCCTCTGCCTTCAGCTCAGGTCATGATCTCAGAGTCCTGGGATCAAGCCCTGCATTGGGCTCTCTGCTTAGCAGGGAGTCTTCTTCCCTCTCTCTCTCTGCCTGCCTCTCTGCCTACTTGTGATCGCTCTTTCTCTGTGTCAAATAAGTAAATAAAATCTTAAAAAAAAGAAAAGAGAAAAGAGAGAGGACCCAAATTAATAAAATTATGAATGAAAGGGAAGAGATCATGACTAACACCAAGGAAATAGAAATAATCATCAGAAATCGTTATCAACAGCTATATGCCTAAAAGTTAAGCAAAATAGAAGAAATGGATGCATTCCTAGAAACTTATAAACTTCCAAGAGTGAAACAAGAAGAAATTAACAATCTGAATAGACCAATATCTAGTAACGAGATTGAAACAGTGATCAAAACCTTCCCAAAAACAAGAGCCAGGACATGATGGATTCCCTGGGGAATTCTACCAAACATTCAAAGAAAAAATAATACCTAAGCTCCTAAAGCTTTTTTGAAAAATAGAAATGGAAGGAAAACTTCCAGACTCTTTCTATGAAGCTAGCATTACCCTCTCCCCAAAACAGGCAAAGACCCCATAAAAAAGGAGAATTTCAGACCAATATCCCTGATGAATATGGATGCCAAGATTCTCAACAAGATTGAGCTAATAGGATCCAAGAGCATAAAAAGAGCATAAAAACGATTATTCTTCATGAACAGGTGGGATTTTTCTCTGGATGCAAGGGTGGTTTAACATTTGAATATCAATCATTGTGATAGAACAAATCAATAAGAGAAGAAAGAAGAAACACATGGTCTTCTCAATTGATGTAGAAAAAGCATTTGACAAAATACAGTGTCCGTTCCTGATTAAAACTCTTCAAAGTATAGGGATAGAGGGAACATTCCTCAACTTCATAAAATCCATCTATGAAAAGCAGACAGTGAATATCATTTTCAACATGGAAAAGCTGACAGCCTTCCCTTTGAGATCAGGAACACGACAAGGATGCACTCTCACCACTCTTGTTCAACTTAGTACTAGAGGTCCTAGCAACAGCAATCAGACAACAACAACAAAAATAAATAAAAGGTACTCAAATCGGCAAAGAAGAAGTCAAACTCTCTCTCTTCACAGATGGCAGATACTTTATATAGAAAACCCATAAGACTCCACCCGCAACTTACTAGAAAACATACAGCAATTCAGTAATGTGGCAGGATACAAAATCAATGCACAGAAATGAGCTGCTTTCTTATGCATTAACAATGAAAATATGGAAAAGAAATTAGAGAATCAATTCCATTTACTATCACACCAAGAACCATAAGATACCTGGGAATAAACGTAACCAAAGAAATAAAGGATCTGTACTTGAACTACAGAACACTCATGTAAGAAATTGAAGAAGAAACCAAAAGGTGGAAAAGAATTCCATGCTCATGGATTAGATGAATAAACATTGTTAAAAATGTCTATACTACCCAGAGCAATCTACACTTTCAATGCAATCCGGATCAAAATTCCACTGATTTTTATTCAAAGATCTGGAACAAACCATCTCAAAATTTGTATGGAACCAAAAAGACCGTAAATTGCTAAAGAAATGTTAAAAAAGAACAACAAAGCCTGGAGCATCACGTTGCCTGATTTCAAGCTTTACTACAAAGCTGTTATCACCAAGACAGCTTTGTACTGACACAAAAACAGACACATAGACCAGTGGAACAGAAAAGGGAGTCCAGATTTGGACCTGCAACTCTATGGTAAAATAATCTTTGACAAAGCAGGAAACAATATCCAGTGGAAAAAAGACAGTCTCTTCAATAAATGCTGCTGGGAAAACTGGACAGCTATATGTAGAAGAATGAAACTCAACCATTCTCTTACACCATATACAAAGATAATCTCGAAATGTATAAAAGACCTCAATGTGAGACAGGTATCTATCAAAATCCTAGAGGAAAACATAGGCAGTAACCTCTTTGACATCGGCCACAGGAATTTCTGTCAAGACATGTCTCCAAAGGCAAAGGAAACAAAATCAAAAATGAACTTTTGAGACTTCATCAAGATAAAAAGCTTCTGCACAGTGAAATAAACAGCCAACAAAACATACAGGCAACCCACGGAATGGGAGAAGATTTTCACAAATGACATGACAGAGAAAGGTCTGATAGCTAAGGTCTATAAAGAACTCCTCAAACTCAACACTCAAAAAACAGATAATCACATTAACAAATGGACAGAAAACATGAACAGACAATTTTCCAAAGAAGACATACAAATGGCTAACAGACACATGAAAAATTGTTCATCATCTTTAGCCATCAGGTAGATTCAAATCAAAACCACATTGAGATATTACCTTACACCACTTAGAAAGGCCAAATCAACAAGACTGTAAATAGCAAGTATTGGAGAGGATGTGGAGAAAGGGGAACCCTCTTCTACTGTTGGTGGGGATGCAAGTTGTTGCAGCCACTTTGGAAAACACTGTGGAGATTCCTCAAGAAATTAAAAATAGAGCTACCCTATGACCCCGCATTTGTAGTACTGGGTATTTACACCAAAGACACTGATGTAGTGCAAAGAAGGGCCACATGTACTCCAATATTCATAGCAGCAGTGGCTACAATAGCCAAACTATGGAAAGAGCCTAAGCTGTCCTTCAACAAATGAATGGATAAAGTAGATATGGTTTATATATTCAATGGAATATTATCCCTCCATCAGAAAGGATGAATACCCAACTTTTATATCGACATGGACAGGACTGGAAGAGATTATGTCGAGTGAAAGAAGTCAAGCAGAGAGAGTCAATTATCATATGGTTTCACTTATGTGTGGAGCATAAGGAAAAAGATGGAGGACATTGGGAGAAGGAAAGGAAGGGTGGATTGGGAGACATCAGAGGGGGAGACAAAACATGAGACTGTGGACTCTGACAAACAAACTGAGGGCTTTGAAGGGGAGGGGGTTGGGGGGTTGGGTGATCCTGGTGGTGGGTATTGAGGAGAGCACATATTGAATGGAGCACTGGGTGTGGTGGATGAACAATGAATCCTGGAACCCTGAAAAAATAAATGTTTAAATTGAGGGGGGAAAATTCTCCCAAATAGGGGAGAATAAATAAGTTGAGAAAAGGAGAGATAAAAAATACTATTGTCCCATGCGGGAGAATTTGAGATATAAGTGTTACCATAGGATGAAACAATATTACAATAATTGGGATCCCATAAGAAGAAGAAAGAGGGAGAGGCAGAAGATACATTGGAGCAAATTACAGCAGACAACCTCCGTAATTTGAGGAAGGAAACAGGAATCCAAATCCAGGAGACACATAGAATGCCCCTCAAAATCAGTAATAATCAGTCAACAACCCATCACCTAATAGTAAAACTTACAAGTCTCAGAGACAAAGAGAATATCCTGAAAGCAACCCAGGACAAGAGGTCTGTAATCTACAAAGGTAGAAATATTAGATTGGCAGTAGACATATCCACAGAGACCTGGCAGGCCAGAAAGGACTGACATGATATATTCAGAGCACCAACCGAGAAAAATATGCAGCCATGAATATTATGTCCAGCTAGGCTGTCATTGAAAATATAAGGAGGGATAAAAAGCTTCCAGGAAAAACAGAAAATAAAGAATCTATGAATACCAAACAAGCCTCACAGGAAATATTGAAAGGGGTCTTCTAAGCAAAGAGAGAGCCCAAAAGTAAGATACCAGAAAGGAACAGAGACAATATACAGTAACATTCACCCTACATGCAATACAATGGCACTAAATTCATACCTTTCAACAGTTACCCTGAATGTAGATGAGCTAAATATCCCAATCAAAAGTCACAGGGTATCAAATGGTTAAAAAAACAAGATACATTGATATGCTCTCTGGAGGAAACTCATTTTAGACCCAAATACGCCTCCATATTTAAAGTGAGGGGGTATAAAATCATTTACCATGCTAACACACATCAAAAGAAAGCAGGGGTGGCAATCTTTATATCAGACAAGGTAGATTTTAAGCCAAAGACTATAATGAGAGGTGAGGAAGGACACTATATCACACTTAAAGGGTCTGTCCAACAAGCAGATCTAATAATTTTAAATATCTATGCCCCTAACATGGGAGTAGCCACTTATATAAACCAATTAATAACAAGATCTAAGAAACACATTGACAATAATACAATAATAGTAGGGGACTTTAACAACCCCCTCACTGAAATGGACAGATCATCTAAGCAAAAGATCAAAAAGGAAATCAAGGTTTTAAGTTATACACTGGACCAGATGGACATCACAGATATATTCAGTACATTCCATCCCAAAGCAACAGAATACACATTCTTCCTTAGTGCACATGGAACATTCCCCAGAATAGATCACATCCTGGGACACAAATCAAGTCTCAACTGATACCAAAAATTGGAATCATTCCCTACATATTTTCAGACCACAATGCTTTGAAACTAAAACTCAACCACAAGAGGAAAGTTGGAAATAACTCAAATACATGGAGACTAAAGAGTATCCTACTAAAGAATGAATGGGTCAACTAGGAAATTAAAGAATAATTTAAAAAAAAATTCATGAAAATGAAAACACAACTGTTCAAAATCTTTGGGATGTAGCAAGGCAGTCCTAAGAGGAAAGTATATAGCAACAGAAACATTTGTCAAGAAACAAGAAAGGTCTCAAATGCACAACATAACCCTACACCTAAAGGAGCTGGAGAAAGAACAGCAAAGAAAGCCTAAACCTAGCAGGAGAAGAGAAATAATAAAGATCAGAGCAGAAATCAATGAAATAGCAACCAAAAGAACAATGGAACAAATCAATGAAACTAGGAGTTGGTTCTTTGAAGGAATTTATAAGATTGATAAACCACTGGCCAGACCCATCAAAAAGAAAAGAGAAAGGACCCAAATTAATAAAATCATGAATGAAAGAGGAAAGATCACAACCAACAACAAAGAAATACAAACAATTATAAGAACATATTATGAGCAACTATACGCCAGCAAATTTGACAACCTGAAAGAAATGGATGCATTCCTAGAGCTATATGAGCTACCAAAACAGAATCAGGACGAAAAAAACCTGAACAGACCCATATCCAGTAAGGAGATTGAAGCAATAATCAAAAATCTTCCAATGAACAAGAGCCAAGGGCCAGGTGGCCTCCCATGGGAATTATACCAAACATTTAAAGTATAATTCTTACTCTCCTGAAACTGTTCCAAAAAATAGAAATGGAAGGAAAGCTTCCAAATTCATTTTATGAGGCCAACATTACATTGATCCTGAAACCAGACAAAGATCCTATCAAAAAGGAGAATTACATGGACAGGACTAGAAGAGATTATGCAGAGTGAAATAAGTCAAGCAGAGAGAGTCAATTATCTTAGGATCTCACTTACGTGTGGAGTATAAAGAAAATCATGGAGGGCATCATGAGAAGGAAGGGAAGGGTGAATGGGAGGAAATCGGAGGGGGCGATGAACCAGGAGAGACTGTGGACTCTGAGCAACAAACTGAGGGTTTTGGAGGGGAGGGGTTGTGGGGGGTGGGCAACCCTGGTGGTGGGTATTGAGAAGGGCACGTATTGCATGGAGCACTGGGTGTGGTTCATGAACAATCAATCTTGTAACACTGAAAAATTAAAATAAACATATTTGGGGAGAAAAAAAATACTGACCAATATCCTGATGAACACGGATGTAAAAATTCTCATCAAAATACTAGCCAGTAGGACCCAACAGTACATTAAAAGGATTATTCACCACGACCAAGTGGGATTTATTCTTGGGCTGCAAGTTTGGTTCAACACCTACAAATTAGTCCATGTGATACCATATATTAATAAAAGAAAGAACAGGAACCATATGATCCTTTCAATAGATGCTGAAAGAGCATTTGACAAAGTACAGCATCCTTTCTTGATCAAAACTCTTCATTGTGTAGGGAGAGAGAGTATATACTTCAATATTGTAAAAGTCATCTATGAAAAATCCACAGTGAATATCATTCTCAATGGGGAAAAATCAAGAGCTTTTCCTCTAAGGTCAGGAATATGGCAGGGCTGTCCGCTATTACCACTGCTATTCAGTATAGTACTAGAAGTCCAAGCCTCATCAATTAGACAACAAAAAGAAATAATAGGCATCTGGCTCAACAAAGTCAAACTCACTCTTTGCAGATGACATGATACTTTATATGGAAAACCCAAAAGAGTCCACTCTGAAACTGTTAGAACTCATACAGGAATTCTGTAAAGTGTCAGGATATAAAATCCATGTACAGAAGTCAGTTGCTTTTCTATACACCAACAAGAAAGAAGAAAGAAAAATTAAGGAGTTGATTACATTTACAATTGCACCCAAAACCATAAGATACCTAGGAATAAATCTAAGCTACGAGACATCAAATCTGTACTCAGAACACTATAGAATACTCATGAAAGAAATTGAGGAAGACACAAGGAAATGGAAAAACATCCCATTCTCATAATTTGGAAGACAAAAATATTGTGAAAATGCCTATGCTACCTAGAGCAATCTACACATTTAGTGCAATCCCTATCAGAATACCATGAACTTTTTTCAAAGAAATGAAACAAATAATCCTAAAATTTATATGGAGCCAGAAAAGATCCCAAAGGTCAAAGGAATGTTGAAAAGAAAACTGAAACTGGAGGCATCACAATTTCAAACTTCAAGCCATTATACAAAACTGTAATCATCAAGACAGTATGGTGCTGGTACAAAAACAGATGTATAGATCAATGGAACAGAATTGAGAGCCCAGAAATGGATCCTCAACTCTATGGCCAACTAATTATTGACAAAGCAGGAAAGAATCTCCAATGGAAAAAAAAAAAGACAGTCTCTTCAACAAATGATGTTGGGAAAGTTGGACAGCCACATGCAGAAGAATGAAACTGGACAATTTCCTTACACCACACACAAAAATGGACTCAAAATGGATGAAAGACCTCAGTGTGAGATAGGAATCCATCAAAATCCTTGAGGAGAACAGAGACAGCAACCACTTCAACCTCAACCACAGCAACATCTTCTAAGACACACTGCCAAAGGCAAGGGAAGCAAGGGCAAAAAATGAACTATTGGGACTTCAGCAAGATAAAAATCTTTTGCACAGCAAAGGAAACAGTCTACAAAACCAAAAGACAAACAACAAAATGGGAGAAGATATTTGTAAATGACATATCAGATAAATGGTTAGTTTCCAAAATCTATAAAGAACTTACTAACCTCAACACCCAAAGAACAAATAATCTAATCAATAAATGGGCAGAAGACATTTCTTCAAAGAAGACATTCAAGTGGTGAACACACACATGAAAAGTTCTCAACATCACTCAGCATCAGGGAAATACAAATCAAAACCACCTCATACCAGTCAGAATGGCTAAAATTAACCAGTCAGGAAATGACAGGTGTTGGCAAAGATGTGGAGAAAGGGGAGCCCTCCTACTGTTGTTGGGAATGCAAGCTGGTACAGTCACTCTGGAAAACAGTGTGGAGATTCCTCAAAAAGTTGATAACAGAGCTACTCTATGACCCAGCAATCTCACTACTGGGTATTTACCCCAAAGATACAAATGTAGTAATTCAAAGGGGCATGTGCACCTTAATGTTCATAGCAGCAATGTCCACAACAGCCAAACTATGGAAAAAGCCTAGATGTCCACCAACAGATGAATGGATAAAGATGTGGTGTATATATACAATGGAATATCATGCAGCCATCAAAAAAACCTGAAATCTTGCCATTTTCAAGACCTGGATGGAACTAGAGGTTATTATGCAAAGTGAAATAAGTCAATCAGACAGAGACAAGTATCATATGCTCTCATTGATATGAGGAATTTGAGAAACAAGACAGAGGATCATAGGGGAAGGGAGGGAAAAATTAAACAAGATGAACCAAGAGAGGGAGACAAACCATAAGAGACTTTTAATCTCAGGAAACAAACAGGGTTGCTGGAGGAGAGAGGGACGATAGGGTTGGGGTGGCTGGGTGATTGATATTGAGGAGCATATGTGCTATGGTGAGTGCTGTGAATTGTGTAAGATTGATGAATCACAGACCTGTACCCCTGAAACAAATACTATATTATGTGTTAATAAAAAAATTAAAAACAAAATAATCCTGATCTGAGAGACAAAAGGAATAGAAAATAAACTAAAATTCAAACAGACAATAAACTATAAGCCTAAAAAATAAGAAAGAAGGGAGGAAAAAAGAGTAGGGAAAGAATAAAAGATAGAAGAAGAAAAAAATAAAAGCAGCAGCCTGATCAGAGGATAAGAAGAAACAAATGAACTTATAATAATGAGCCTGATACAAAAAATTAAAGAGAGGGCGCCTGGGTGGCTCGGTTGGTTGAGCGACTGCCTTCGGCTCAGGTCATGATCCCGGAGTCCCGGGATCGAGTCCCATATCGGACTCCCGGCTCTGCGGGAAGTCTGCTTCTCCCTCTGACCTCCCCTCTCATTCTCAGTCTCCCGCTCTCTAATAAATAAATAAAAATCTTTTAAAAAATTAAAGAGAAAAAGAAATATATATATATATATATATATATGTATATATGTGTGTATATATATAAAATAAAAATAATAAGAAATAGAAAAATAAAACAAATTATGAAAAGATAAGAAAAAAAAAGGATGCCTAGTCCTATTTCCACCTGCAGCTGCTATTTGGAATTTTTTTTAATCAGTAGACTTGGTAGATGCAGGGGCCTGTGTTGGTCTTCTGAAGGAGAGGCCGGCTTGGCTAGCTTCCAAGCTCACTTTCCCTTGAATAGATGTCCATGCCAGGTATAGGAATCAGGGTTTAATGTAGGTAACTCCAGCATCCACCGAAATTTCTCTGTTTCTCTCTGAAGTCTGACTGTGCTGGTGGGCAGGAGGAGGGAGGGATAATGGAGGAGGAAAAGTACGGTGTCACACCACCCTCTTTTCTATGGGGAGGGAAACTCCTGGCCACCGCTGGTCAGAAGACCCTCTTAGAAAAGTGAATATCCTCCTGTGTCCTGGCTTTTTGTCAGTTCCCTGCCCTTACTTCTGTGCCTGAACTGTTGTTGCACCCAAAGCCACAGATCTCCTGCATTTTATCTTTGGACAGTGGCTGGGATTCAAACCTCCAAGTTGTTGTTGTTGTTGTTGTTGTTGTTTTATGTTATGTTAGTCACCATACAGTACATCATTAGCAAAACTCCAAGTTTTAAAGAGCATGGTAAGGTTGCCCACTCATGTTTCCTGAAAGAGAGGCTCACCGTGTGCATAGCAATTTAAAAAGCAGTTGTGAAGTGCCCACCCAGAGTTTAGAGTTAATTGATGCTCAGTTAAAAGCTGGAACTAGGTTATCAGATGTCTGCACATGACTCAGTTCCCTACTCCATTCTGTCCCAGAAAAGCAGTTGCAGAGGCTTGAATCTATTGTAAAAGACAGCAGAAAGTGGTGGCCCAGTTATTTTCAATCTGCTACTATCTCTGCTTTCTGCTCAGTTCTGTCACAGAAAAGCAGTTACTGGACATGCACACAGAGGTATAAGCCCACTGTGGCTCACAGTGAAAAAGTTGTCAAGAGGATTTCTGCCTCTGTGCACACATCTGACCCTGCTTTTGGGCACTGCTCAATTGCTCCCAGCTAGGCTTTTATCCTTGGAGTGGCAAAATACCCTCTTCCATATGCCTCCAGGAAAGGGAGCAATTTCTTGTGTACAACCCCAGAGGTCTTCTATTGTGTAGTCCCTACCCGCTGGGATGTCTCCCATTTTCTCCTTCTCCTCGACTTTGCTCCACAAAAAGTGCTCCCCCTCCCCTTTGTGGCCATGAGGCTTCCTCTTCCTCAATTCACTGCTCCAAAACTCACACCTGCCACATTCTCTCACTCCAGCTGTGCGGATGGTTTCCTTAATCCTCAGACTCTCTTCCTAGTTGTTCAAAATAGTTGAATGTTGACCTAGTTGTATTTGGAGAATAGGGAAAATTCAGGGTCACACTACTACTCTACCTTCTGGTTTCATCTCATTTGGGAATTTTTTGCTTCTTGGACTTGAATATCTGTTTCCTTCACCAAATTAGAGATGTTTTCAGCCATTATTTCTTCAAATAAGATTTCTGTTCTTCTCTTTCTCTCTTTCTCCCTTCTGGGATTCCTAAAATGTAATGTTAGTAAATTTGATGTTTTCCCAAAGATCTTTTTTTTCTATTATATTTTTCTTTTCCCTGTTTCAATTGAGTGATTTCTGCTACTCTGTCTTTAAGATTGCTTAAATCTAAGCAATCTAACACTCTTCTGTATCATCTACTCTACCCTTGATTCTCTGCAGTGTTTTTTTGTTTGTTAGGTTTTGTTTTAATTTCAGTTATTATATTCTACAGCTCTAGTTATTCTATAAATAGAGATGTAGTATACTTTTTCTTATCTCTTTGTTTAAGTTCTCCTTATTTTCATTCATTTTCCTGAATTTGGTGAGAATCCTTATGATTACTACTCTAAGTTATTTATCTGATAAATGACTTACAATCACTTCATTTAGTTATTTTTCTGAGCTTTTATCTTATTCATTCATTTGGAACAAATGCTTCTGTGCCTCATTTTGCCTAATTCTCTGGGGTTTTTTTCTATGTAAATCAGTAACATCTCTTTGTCTTAAAGAAGTTAATTTATGCAGAAACTGTCTTGTGGGGCCTAGTAGCACAAATCACCCAGGTCACCCAAAGACACCCTATGAGCCTCCCCTGTATGACTTACATGAATCCTCCTGTGATATGGTCATAATTGGTGTGGACTCAGGTATATAGGCTTGTCCATCACAGCTGTCTATGAGGTCAGGCCATGACTGCTGTGGGAGTAATGGTGAGTGAGGCTGTCCCCTGGCCCATCTGGCTGAAAGGATGTTTCAGCAACATCCATTCAGCAATGGCAACTAGCTGTTGCAGGCACACTGGTGTGTGGGATGTCCCCAGGTGTGGTTGGATGCAAGGTCTAGCTGCAACATCTGTGAGTGTCCTGGTGGACAGATCAGGTTTCCTGTATGGTTTACAATAAGGCCTAGATGTAACTAGCAAAATACATGCTAGTATTTTGATCTGTTCCCTCAAGGTGTGATGCTTGGGAGAGGCTCCAGTGATGGCTAAGAGTAGGGACTATTGGTATGGAAAGCCACCTGAGAGGGTCTGTAGGACTGGCTGAGAGTACCTTCTGAAAGGTGTAGGAAGCTGTCTGGGAATGCTCTGGGCCAGCTGAGCATGAATGACCATATGAAATGCCAGGATATAGACCCACCTAGGAGGGCTCAACTTAGCTGAGCATGCCCAACAGGAGTGTAGGGTGGGGAGTCACTTAGGAGGGGCTCAGGGCCAGCAGATAGTGCCAGCTGGGTGACAGTGTGGGGAGCTACCCTGAAGAGAATGGGGAACCCTCTTATACCATTGGTGATAATGCAAACTGGTTCACCACTGAGGAAAATGGTATGGAGTTTCCTCAAATAGCTAAAAATAGAAACAGTCTACAATCAAGTGGTAACACTACTAGGTATTTGCACAAATGATTCAAGAGTACTGATTCAAATGGATTCATGCACTTGGCTAGGAAGGCAAGTTGGGTGGTATAAATCCAAAAGGAATGCTGGGATAAGGTGAGCAGTACTATCACTATAGATGAAAAGTATCAGAAATTGCACCCATCAGTTGGGCCAGCTAGATAGAAGAGGGTAAGAAACATGGCAAATGGCTGTGCTTCTGTCCCCAGAGAGCATTCAAACAAATCCCTTTCCCTGCTACACATACCCTAAAATTAGTCAGGAAATCTCCGTTATGTATAACTCAGCCACTTTTCAAACTGCTCCCTTTTCTCTGTGATTCCTAGTAAGTGAGTTTTTTGGCCTTTAAGAGCATAATTTTGGTTTATAACTGTTCTCTCACCATCCCAGACATAAGCCATGTTGGTTTTCAAAGACAGATATTGTGAATGTTCATTTTCTTTGGCTCATGTCCCCTGGCTTGTAGAGCTGAATGTGGGTTTGAATCCCACATTCCTCAAGGAGGACTTCTATGCTTGTGATATCTTTCCACTTAAAGGTCACTGTGCTAAGGGCGTAGGTTCTGAGTTAAACATGTCTCAACTCTTCCTACCTATCACAATGTGGATTTTTCTTTATATCATTAGCTCTGCATGAGTTTTTCTGCTAGTCTCAAGTTAACTCTTAAATACAGTTGTTCTATATGTAGTTGTAGATTTTGTGGTGCCTAGGAAAGATGAGCTCAGGTTCTTTCTACCTCACTTTGATTCCACTCAAAACTTTTGGTCATTTTTGACAAGTTCCCAAAATCACATTATAATTGCAGCATTTTTTTTCCACAGTGAACTTTTAATGAGTTAAACATACAGCTATTTCTTCTTTTTGTTTTGTTTTGTTTTCTTTTTAATCCAAAACTTTTATTTTTTATTATGTTCAATTAGCCAACATATAATACACCATTAGGTTTTGAGGTAGTGTCCAACAATTCATTAGTTGCATATAACACCCATTGCTAATACTAACTGTGCCTTCCTTAAACCATTACCAATTTATCCCAGTCTCCCCAAATCCCTTCCTCCAGTAACCCTAAGTTTGTTCTCTATACTTAAGGTCCACTTCCTGGTTTACCTCTCTTTCTCTAATATGTTCATCTATTTTCTTTCATAAATTCCACATGAATGAAATCATATGGTACTTCTGTTTCTTTGACACACTTATTTTATTAGCATATTCCTCTCTAACTGTATCCATATCATTGCAAATGACAAGATTTTATTTGTTTTTATGGTTGAGTAACATTCCATTGTATGTATAATGTATGTATGTATGTATGCGTGTGTGTGTGTGTGTATAGCACAACTTCTTTATCCATTCATAAGTTGATGGACATTTGGGCTCCTTCCCTAATTTGGCTATTGTTGATAACACAGCTATAAACTGGAGCTTGAATGATAAAGGGTTGGTATGCAAAATCTATAAAGTGCATGAATCCATTTGAATCAGTACTCTTGAATCATTTGTGCAAATACCTAGTAGTGTTACCACTTGATTGTAGACTGTTTCTATTTTTAGCATTTTGAGGAAACTCCATACCATTTTCCTCAGTGGTGAACCAGTTTGCATTATCACCAATGGTATAAGAGGGTTCCCCATTCTCTGCATCCTTGTCAACACCTGTTTTTGCTTTTGTTTTCCTGTAGGAAATTGTTAATTTTGGCCACTCTGACTGGTGTGAGGTGATGTCTCATTGGAATTTTGATTTGTACTTCCCTGATGATGAGTGATGGTGAGCATCTTTTCATTTGTATATTATCCATGTGTCTTCCTTGGGAAAATTTCTAATCATATCTTCTGCCCATTTTTCCCACTTAAATTCATTTAATTAACATGTATTCATTAGTTTCAGAGGTAGAATTTAGTGATTCACCAGTCACATATAACACCCAGTGATCATTACTTCATGTACACTTGAAGTAATGCCCATCACTCAATTACTACATCCCCCACCCACTTCCACTCCAACAATATTCAGTTTCCTTCCTATAGTTAAGAGTCTCTTACAGTTTGCCTCCCTCTCTGTTTTTGTATTGTTTTACTTTATCTTCCCTTTGCCTATGCTTATCTGTTTGGTTTCTTAAATTCCACATAAGAGTGAAATCATATTGTATTTGCCTTTCTCTGACTGGCTTATTCTGATTGGCATAATACACTCTAGTTCCATCCACATCATTGCAAATGGTAACAGTTCATTCTTTTTGATGACTGAGTAATATTCCGTGGTGTGTGTGTGTGTGTGTGTGTGTGTGTGTACACTTCTTTATCAATTCATACCACTTGATTGACATCTGGGCTCTTTCCATAGTTTGACTGTTGTAGGCATTGCTGCTATAAACATTAGGGTGCATGTGCCTCTTTTAATCACATTGTTTGTACCATTTAGGTAAATAGCAAGTAGTGCAACGGCTGGGTATTAGGGTAGTTCTATTTTTAACTTTTTGAGAAATCTTCATATTGTTCTCCAGTGTGGTGGCACCATTTTACACTCTCACCAACAGCGTAAGAGGGTTCCCCTTTCTTCACATCCTTGCCAACATCTGTTGTATCCTAACTTGTTAATTTTAGACATTATTTTTTTCCAGTGTTCTAAGATTCATTGTCTATGTGCAACACCTAGTGTTCCATGCAATATGTACAATTCTGACAGGTGTGAGGTGATCTCTCATTGTGGATTTGATTTGTATTTCCCTGATACCAAGTGATGTTGAGCGTTTTTCTCATGTGTTTGTCATTTGTATGTCTTCTTTGGAGAAATGTATGCTCATGTCTTCTGCCCATTTCCTAACTGGACTTTTTGTTTCTTAGGGTATTTGTTTTTTGGGTGTTGAGTTTGAGACATTATAGATTTTGCATAACAATCTTTTATCAGATCTATCATCCCATAATGTCTCCCATTCCATAGATTGCTTTTTAGTTTTGTTGATCATTTCCTTCACTGTGGAGAAGCTTTTTATCTTTTTTTTCTTTTTTTCCCCCAAATACGTATATTTTTTCAGCATTATAAGATTAAGTGTTCATGCACCACACCCAGTACTCCACGCAATACGTGCCCTCCTCAATACCCATCACCATGCTCACTCAACCCTCCACCCCCACCCCTCCAAACACCTCACTTTGTTGCTTAGAGTCCACAGTCTCCCCTGGTTCATCACCCCTCTGATTTCCCCTAATTCACCCTTCCCTTCCTTCTCACAATGCCTCCATGATTTTCTTTATGTTCCACACATAAATGAAACCATAAGATAATTGACTCTCTCTGATTGACTTATTTCACTCCACAAAATCTCTTCTAGTCCCACCCATGTTGATACAAAAGTTGTGGTACATACATAAAATGGAATATTATGCCTCCATCAGAAAGGATGAATATACAAATTTTGTATCAACATGGAGAAGATTTTTATCTTGATGATGTCTCCATAGTTTATTTTTTTCTCCCCAAATATGTTTATTTTAATTTTTCAGTGTTACAATATTGATTGTTCATGCAACACACCCAGTGCTCCATGCAATACATGTCCTTTGTAATACCCACCACCAGGCTCGCCCACCACCCCCACCCCCGCCCCTCCAAAACCCTCAGTTTGTTGCTCAGAGTCCACAGTCTCTCCTGGTTCCTTGCCCCCTCCGATTTCGCCCCATTCACCCTTCCCTTCCCTCTCACAATGCTCTCCTTGATTTTCTTTATACTCCACACGTAAGTGAGATCATAAGATAATTGGCTCTCTCCGCTTGACTTATTTCACTCTGCATAATCTCTTCTAGTCCTGTCCTTGTTGATGCAAAGTTGGATATTCATCCTTTCTGATGGAGGCATAATATTCCATTGTATAGATGTACTACATCTTCCTTATCCATTCATCTGTTGAAGGGCATTTTGGTTCTTTCCACATTTTGGTGATTGCGGCTATGAATAGTGGGGTACATGTGGCCCTTCTTTGTACTGCATCTGCCTCTATAGGGTAAATACCGAGTAGTGTAATCACAGGGTCATAGGGTAGCTGTATATTTAATTTCCTGAGGAATCTCCATACTGTTTTCCAAAGTGGCTGCACCAACTTGCATCCCCACCAACAGTGGAGGAGGGTTCCCCTTTCTCCACATCCTCTCCAGCATTTGTTGTTTCCTGTCTTGTTGATTTTGGCCATTCTAACTGGTGTAAGGTGGTATCTCAGTGTGGTTTTGATTTGAATCTCTCTGATGGCTAAAGATGATGAAGGTCTGAAATCTAAGATCTATAAAGAACTCCTCAAACTTAACATTCACAAAACACATAATCACATCAAAAAATGGGCAGAAGATATGAACAGACACTTCTCCAGAGAAGACATACAAATGGCTCACAGACACATGAAAAAACAATCAATTAATTTTTTAGATTTTATTTCTTTCTGCAAGTATTCAAAATCAGCCCAAAGCATCAAGGATCCATAATTACACTACTTGAATTTTTTTTTTTTTTTTTTT
>CM052797.1:19409295-19436466 GCA_028533885.1 Nasua narica
CCTCCACTGTTGGTGGGGATGTAAGTTGGTGCAGCCACTTTGGAAAACAGTACGGAGATTCCTCAGGAAATTAAATATACAGCTACCCTATGACCCTGCAATTGCACTACTCGGTGTTTACCCCAAAGAAGCAGATGAAGTGCAAAGAAGGGCCACATGGACCCCAATGTTCATAGCCGCAATGGCCACAAGCCAAACTGTGGAAAGAACCAAAATGCCCTTCAACAGATGAATGGATAAGAAAGATGTGGTACATCTATACAATGGAATATTATGCCTCCATCAGAAAGGATGAATATCCAACTTTTGTATCAACATGGACAGGACTAGAAGAGATTATGTGGAGTGAAATAAGTCAAGCGGAGATTGTCAATTATCTTATGGTCTCACTTACGTGTGGAGTATAAAGAAAATCATGGAGGGCATCGTGAGAAGGAAGGGAAGGACGAATGGGGGGAAATCGGAGGGGGTGTTGAACCAGGAGAGACTGTGGACTCTGAGCAACAAACTGAGGGTTTTGGAGGGTAGGGGGTGGGGGGGGTGAGCCTGGTGGTGGGTATCGAGAGGGGCACGTACTGCATGGAGCACTGTGTGTGGTGCATGAACAATCAATCTTGTAACACTGAAAAATTAAAATAAACAAATTTGGAAAAAATAAAAGATTATTCGCCATGACCAGGTGGGATTTATCCCTGTGATGCAAGGGTGGTTGAACATTCACAAATCAGTCAATTGATCGATTGTGCCCTGCTTCAGGTTCTCTGCTCACAGGGAGCCTGCTTCCCTGTCTTTCTGCCTGCCTTTATGCCTACTTGTGATCTCTCTCCTCTCTGTCAAATAAAGAAATAAAATCTTCAAAAAAAAAAACATTGAGGAGGGAGTCAAGATGGTGGAGAAGTAGAAGATCCTGTTGCAACCTGTCCCCAAAAGTGAGCTAGATATCTACCAGAACATGCTGAACACCCATGAAATCACCCTGAGGTGTAAGATTTCTAACCCCGGGATCTCTCTGAGAGCAGAAGACAGCAGTGCAGAGGTAAAATCAGAGTGGGAACACTCATACCAATATTGGAGGATAAACAAAAGGGGGAGGGAGCCACCAGAAGCGATCCAAGGACAGTAATACCCCAAAGGAAAGTGCCCGGTGGCGGGGGACCAGCAGTAACACGGAGTCCATTAAAAACACTTAAAAAGAGCGAAAAGTTCTGAGGAGCAACTAGTGGAAGGGGGTGGTCACGGGCACTGGCCTGGGCCCACGCTCCCAGGAAGGAGCACTCCAAAGTGAGACTAGTGAGGGGATCCAGTCCATGGATCCTGAACCTGCAGCTTTCCGCTCTCTGTAACATTCTGTGGGCCAGGTGGCACCTACAAGCACCTTTAGAGAATCTGCTGTGGTCCAGGAGGGGCAGCTTTTCTTTGTGTTCCCTACATTTTAGACTGGACATTCACAACCCGCTGCATGTTCTGGGGGATCCTGGCTGGCCCCAGAGAGAACACAGTTAGGCGGCCTATATACCTGGTCCCCACATGCGGAACTGCAGAATGGCAGCTGCAGTTGCATGCCACTTTGGTCAGGCTACACTGTGAGAGGAATTTTGCAGAGGGGAGTGTGTGTTCTGGACCCTCCCAGAGACAGGGAGGTCTGAGTGCTTCTGGGCAGCATCATTGCTTGGACTCACTGAAAAGGTGAAAAAGCTACAATAGGCCACAAACGTTCAAAGAGTGAAAGACTGAGAAACCAGTTTCCACAGAGCTCAGTCCCTTGACTGGGGGTCAGAGTGACTCAACCCAAGCAAGACTGACTGGAAAACAATGTGGCAGGCCTCTCCTCCAGAATACCAGTCAAAAAAACAAAAGGACTATAAGCACAGGGTCCCCATAAAATTTTAATCTCCCAAAACCAAGGGAAATAAATATATTAAGCTCCTGATAATACCCTCAAACCTGTATATTTCAAAGATAAAAGGTTTTTTTTCTTTCTTATTCTCTCTTTTTCTCTCTTTTTTTTTTATTATTCAGTTGCTTTCACATTTCTTCTTTTTTATTTTATTTTTTTTAACTACTTAACATTACATCCAGAGGCTTAATACAACTATAAACCCAGAAAGATCTGAAATAACCTTCCTCGACTGCAAGGGGTTATAACCACCCTCCCATCTTATCCTTCTGTCAGTGTTTCTATATATTTGCTTTTGTTCTGGTATTATATAAATCTTATTCTTGGGGTTCATTCTGACCAAGTTCTATTTTTTCTTGTCATTTATTTTTGTTGTTCTATATGTTTGTTCGTGTTTGTTTACACACCTTATAAATCTTATTTTGGGGGCCCATTCTGGCTGGGATTTCCTCTTTTTCTCTTTCTCTCTATCTTTTCTTATCCTTATTCTTTTTTTTTTTTTTTTTTTTTTTTTTTTTTTGGTGGTGCATCCCAGTTGCTCCAAAACACTCCAGGGTGCACCCTGCCTGGATCATGGGTGGTATATCCAGCTATACATCCTCTCATCCATTTCTCATCAAAATGAGTAGAAGGAGGAACACCTAATAGAAGAAAAACCCAGAGACTGAACCCTCTCCTTCAGAACTATTGGACATAGACATAAACAGTATGTCAGAAAGGGAATTCAGGGTGACAATTATCCAAGCAATGGCTAGAATGGAGAAAAACATTAATGACAACATAGAATCTCTAAGGGCAGAAATGAGATCCAGTATAGCAGATGTAAGAAGTGCTATTAATGAGATCCAATCCAATATAAATAGGCTAACAGCTAGAGTTATGGAGACAGAGGACAGAATTAGTGATGTAGAGGATAAAATGTTTGAGAAGAAAGGTCAGGAGGAGAGCTGGACCAAACTGCTCAGCAATCATGAGAACAGACTTAGGGAAATAAATGACGACATGAAACGTTGCAATGTCAGAATCATTGGAATCCCAGAGAGGGTAGAGAAAGACAGAAGACTAGAAGATATAGCTGACCAGATTCTGAATGAAAATTTCCCAAATCTGGGGAATGGAACAAGTGTTCGTGTCCTAGAATTGGAAAGACCACCTGTCAGGATCAATGAGTCTAGAAAAACACCCAGACACATAATCTTAAAATGTGCAAATTATAATTTTAGATGGAATGTCTGGAGAGCAGATAGGGGGAAGAGATTCCTCACATACAGAAGAAGGCCCATCAGAATAATGTCAGACCTGTCCACAGAAATCTGGCAAGCCAGAAAGGGCTGGCATGATATATTCAGGGCATTAAATGAGAAGAACATGCAGACAAGAATACTTTATCTAGAAAGGCTGACTTTCGAAATGGATGGAGAGATAAAGAGCTTCCAAGATGGGCAAAGACTAAAAGAGCATATTACCACCAAGCCAGCACTCCAGGAAGTATCAAAGGTAGTTCTTCTATAAAAGTTTAAAGAACACATGAGTGACTTAGAACAGAAATTTGCCATCTATAGAAACAAGGAATTCACAAGCAACATGATGTCAATAAACACTTACCTTTCAATAATCACTCTCAACATGAATGGCCTAAATGCTCCCATAAAATGACACAGGGCTGCAGAGTTGATAAAACGACAGGACCTGTCCATATGCTGTCTACAAGAGACACATCAGATAAATTAGATTTTAAGCTAAAGACTGTAGTCAGAGATACAGAAGGATACTACATCATTCTTAAAGGGTCTATCCTCCAAGAAGAGCTAACAATTGTAAACATTTATGCCCCCAATATAGGAGCAGCCAACTACATGAGCCAATTGTTAATCAAAATAAAAAGTCATATTGGTATGAATACATTAATAGTAGGAGATCTTGACACACCACTGTCAGTAACTGACAGATCATCTAAACAGAAAATCAATAAAGAAACAAGAGCTTTGAATGACACATTGGACCACATGGACCTCATAGATATATACAGAACATTCCACCCTAAAACAACAGAATACTCATTCTTCTCGAGAACAAATGGAACTTTCTCCAGAATAGACCACATTCTGGGCCACAAATCAGGTCTCAACCAATAACAAAAGATTGAGATGATTCCCTCCATTTTCTCAGGCCACAATGCTTTAAAACTGGAACTCAACCACAAGAAAAAGTTTGGAAGGAATTCAAACACTTGGAGGCTAAAGACCAACATGCTCAAGAATGCTGGGATCAACCAGGAAATCAAAGATGAGCTTAAACAATTCATTGGGACCAATGAGAATGAAGATACATTGAACCAAAACCTGTTGGGACACAGTAAAGGCTGCCCTAAGGGGGAAATACATACCCATCCAAGCCCCACTCAAAAAAATTGAAAAATCTCAAATACATCAGCTCTCTTTACACCTTAAAGAATTGGAAAATCAACAGCAAATCAAGCCAACCCCATGCACAAGAACGGAAATAACCAAGATTAGAGCAGAGATCAATGAGTTGGAGTTAAAGAAAGAAAGTAGAAGTTAAAGAAAGTTAAAGAAACAATAGAACACATCAAGGAATCCAGATGTTGGTTTTTTGAAAGAATCAATAATATTCATAAGCCACTGGCCAAACTAATCCAGAAGAAAAGAGGGAGGACACTAATTGACAAAATTATGAATGAAAGGGGAGAAATCACAACTTACCCCAAGGAAATAGAAAAAATCATCAAAAATTATTATCAACAGCTATATGCCAATAAGCTAAACAACCTAGAAGAAATGGATGCATTCCTGAAAACCCATAATCTTCCAAGACTGAAACAGGAAGAAATTGACAACCTGAATAGACCAATATCTAGTAACGAGATTGAAGCATTGATCAAAAACCTCCCAAAAAAACAAGAGTCCAGGACCTGACAGATTACCTGGGGAATTCTACCAAACTTTCAAGGAAGGAATAATACCTATTCTCCTGGAACTGTTTCAAAAAACAGAAACAGAAGGAAAACTTGCTGATTCTTTCTATGAAGCCAGCATTACCCTGATCCCCAAACCAAGCAATGACCCCATCAAAAAGGAGTATTTCAGACCAATACCCCTGATGAATATGTATGCCAAGATTCTCAACAAAATCCTAGCTAATAAGATCCAACAGCACATTAAAAAGATTATTCATCATGACCAGGTGGGATGGTGCAGCCACTTTGCAAAACAGTGTGGAGATTCCTCAAGAAATTAAAAATAGAGCTACCCTATGACCATGCAATTGCTCTATTGGGTATTTACCCCAAAGAAGCAGATGTAGTACAAAGAAGGGCACACATACCCCAATTTTCATAGCAGCAATGTCCACAATCACCAAACTGTGGGAAGAACCAAGATGCCCTTCAACAGATGAATGGATAAAGAAGGTATGGTCCATATATACAATGGAATATTATGCCTCCCTCAGAAAGGATGAGTACCCAACTTTTGTATCAACACTGTCAGGACTGAAAGAGATTATGCTGAGTGAAAGAAGTCAAGTAGAGTCAGGTATCATATGGTTTAACTTACGTGTGGAGCATAAAAAATAACATGGTGTAAATTAGGAGAAGGAAAGGAAAAGTGAACTGGGGGAAATCAGAGGAGGAAACGAACCATGAGAGACTGTGGACAAACACGGTCTGAGAAACAAACTGATGGTTTTGGAGGGGAGATTTTTTGGGAGAGGGGTGAATCTGGTGGTGGCTATTAATGAGGGCATGTATCGCATGGAGCACTGGGTGTGTTCCAATAACAGTAAATCTGTTTAAATAAAATTAATAAAATTAATTAATTAATTAAATCTTTTTAAATAAAATTAAAGTAAAAAAATTACAAAAGAACCCTGTTCCAAAAAAAGAGAAAAGTAAATGAAAAGAACAAAGAAACAAACAAGAATGTATAAGCCTGATTCCAAAGGTAAAAAAAAAAAAAAAATACAGCTTAGTCTTATTTCTCCCCAAACTGATGGTAAAGTTTTGAAGCAGTTCATAATCTGTAGACTTGGTGCATGCAACATGCTGCCTGTGCTGGTATTCTGGGGGAGAGGTTTGCTGTGCTGGCTCAGAGTCAGTCCTGCTCCAGTAAATATGACCTTCCCAGTATAGGGGGGCAACATTTGGTGTGAGTGGCATCCACCTTCACTGGGGACTGCTGTGTTATTCTGAATTTTGACCATGTTTGTGGTGCAAGGAAAATGGCAACACCCCTCTTTCTCTTCCTGTGTCAGGTATTTCACACCTACCACTGTTCCAGAAGCCCTCAAAGAAAAACGAAGGCCACAAGTACACCCAATGTCACAGTTTTCCTGAGTTTTATCTTTGGCATGCACATGGGATTAAAACTCCATATCTTAAAGGACTCTGCACCATGTAGATCCTCTTCCTCTTCTGAAGTAGATCCTCCTTACTGTACTGGTCTTGTGTTCTTTGTCCCAGAAAAACAGTCCCCTGCCTACAAAGTGTGTGGAATCTGTGGTGTAGCAACCAGTAAGCAGTGACCAAGTTATCCCTCTTCTCACACCTCTGTTCCCTACCAATGAAAGACCATTTTCTGGTTCCTACAGAGTCCTAGAAAGGCAATATACCCTTTTCCAAATTTACTCGAGGAAAGAGAACATTCTCTTCTAATGTGACCCAGGATATCCCAACACCACTTTGTGCACTCTCCAGCCAGCACGCTCTTTTTCTGCAGGACTGTGTGCAAAAGCTGTGTTTTGGGGAAAGTCACACACTTCCAAAACTTCAGAGTATGAGCTCCACACACTTTTTGCAAGAAAAAAACCCCACACTCAGTTTCTCTTGCTCCCCAGTCCATGGCCAGAAGAGATTTTCTTCTTGTGGTGGATCCAATGCTAAACTGTCTCAACCCCTCTCTCTCTTTCCCTTTTATCTGCCTGCAGAAGGGGCTCCCTCCCTTCCACAAATGGAAGTTTTTCTCTCCCCCAATTCACTTCTCATATATGCCACATTGTCTTCCCCAAACCGTGAAAATAGCTTCTTTCACCCCTCAGATCAATTTACTGGGCGTTCTGAGTGATCTGACTTAAATACAGTTCTGTTTGAGGGACAAGGAAAACTCTGGTCACATAGTAACTTGATGACCCATAGTCAAACATTCAGTCTCTGCTAAAATGAACAGTAGCAGGCCAACAGTTGTTCTCAAAAGGAAGATAAGTTTCTATGCATGACAGCAGGATGTTTCACCAACATTTTAAACACCTTGTGCTACAATTTACATTATGGGCTCTCAAAAGATCTAAATATCATCTCTTTCTGCCAATAAAATTTCAACCATCATTTTAACTGCTAAGATATATGGTCCAAGTGGCTGAGCAGTTTTTACAACAGCCTAGACCTGATGAAGAGCCTTCTCTTGTTCTGAGTGTCACTCAAAACAACAGCTTTTTGGGCCTATGGATAAATGAGCTGGAATAACACACCCAAATTAGAAATATGCTACTCTCAGGGCACCTGGGTGGCTCAGTCCTTAAACGTCTGCCTTCGGGTCAAGTCATGATCCCAGGATCCTGGGATCAAGCCCTGCATTGGCCTCCCTGCTCTGTGGGAAGCTTGATACTCCCTCTTTCACTCCCCTGCTTGTGTTCTCTTTCTCACTGTGTCTCTCTCAAAAAAAACATATGAAATCTTAAAAAAAAATATGCTGCTCCTATGTGTTGTGCTTTGATCTCCACATGCTGAGGGCATACAGCAGACCATGAAAAGACCCTGGATTTGGGGTGCCTCGGTGACACATCAGGTTAAGTGTCAGACTGTTCATTCATAATTAACAAAATTATGAATGAAAGGGGAGAAATCACAACTAATCCAAAAGAAATAGAAACAATCATCAAAAATTATTATCAACAGCTATATGCCAAAAAGTTAAACAACTAAGAAAAAATGGATGCATTCCTGAAAACCCATAATCTTCCAAGACTGAAACAGGAAGAAATTGACAACCTGAATAGACCAGTATCTAGTAATGAAACGGAAGCAGTGATCAAAACTTCCCAAAAAAAAAAAAGAGTCCAGGACCTGACAGATTCCCTGGGGAATTCTACCAAACTTTCAAGGAAGGAATGATACCTATTCTCCTGGAACTGTTTCAAAAAACAGAAACAGAAGGAAAACTTGCTGATTCTTTCTATGAAGCCAACATTACCCTGATCCCCAAACCAGGCAAAAACCCCATCAAAAAGGAGAATTTCAGACCAATACCCTTGATGAATATGTATGCCAAGATTCTCAACAAAATCCTAGCTAATAAGATCCAACAGCACATTAAAAAGATTATTCATCATGACCAGGTGTGATTTATCCCTGCGATGCAAGGGTGGTTTAACATTCACGAATCAATCAATGTGATAGAAAAAATCAATAAAAGAGAAGAACCACATGGTCCTTTCAATTGATGCAGAAAAATCATTTGACAAATTTCAGCATCCGTTCCTGATTAAAACTCTCAAAAGTATAGGGATACAAGGAACATTCCTCAACATTGTAAAATCTATCTGTGAAAAGCCCACAGCAAATATCATTCTCAACAGGGAAAAATTGACAGCCTTCCCTTTGAGATCAGGAACATGACAAGGATGCCCACTCTCACCACTCTTGTTCAACATAGTACTAGAAGTCTTAGCAACAGCAATCAGACAACAGAAAGAAATAAGACGTATTCAAATTGGAAATGAAGAAGTCAAACTCTCTCTCTTCTCAGATGACATGATACTTTATATGGAAAACCCAAAAGACTCCACCCCCACACTACTAGATCTCATACAGCAATTCAGTAATGTGGCTGCATACAAAATCAATGCACGGAAATCAGTTGCTTTCCTATACACTAAAAATGAATATTTGGGAAGGGAAATTAGAGCATCGATTCCATTTACTGTAGCACCAAGAACCAGAAGATACCTGGGAATAAACCTAACCAAAGAGGTAAAGGATCTGTACTCGAGGAACTGCAGAACACTCATGAAAGAAATTGAAGACTCAAAAAGGTGGAATCCATGCTCCATGCTCATGGATCGCTAGAATAAACATTGTTACAATGTCTATACTGCCCAGAGCAATCTATACTTTGAATGCCATCACTGTTTTTTTCCAAAAGGGTGGAACAAACAATCTTAAAATTTGTATGGGACCAGAAAAGACCCTGAATTGCTAAGGAAATGTTGAAAAAGAAACACAAAGCTGGGGGCATCACGTTACCTGATTTCAAACTTTACTACAAAGCTGTGATCACCAAGACAGCATGGTCCTGGCACAAAAACAGACACATAGACCAGTGCAACAGAATAGAGAGCCCAGAGATGGATCCACGACTCTATGGTCAAATAATATTTGACAAAACAGGAAAAAATATCCAGTGGAAAAAAGACAGTCTCTTCAATAAATGGTGCTGGGAAAGTTGGACAGCTATTTGTAGAAGAATGAAACTTCAACATTCTCTTACAACATACTCGAAGATGAACTCAAAAAGGATAAAAGACCTCAACAGGAGGTTGAATGTTTTGAATCTTTCAAAACCCTAGAGAGGAACATAGGCAGTAACCTCTACGACATCAGACACAGCAACTTCTTTCAGGACATGTCTCCAAAGGAAAGGGGAAAAAAAGCAAAAATGAACTTTTGGTTTTTTATCAAGATAAAAAGCTTCTGCACAGTGAAGGAAATAGTCAACAAAGCAGTCAACCCACAAAATGGGAGAAGATATTCACAATTGACACTACAGACAAAGGGCTGATATCTAAGATCTGTAAAGAACTCCTCAAACTCAACACACACAGGGCAGATAATTGTGTCAAAAAATGGGCAGAAGACATGAACAGACACTTCTCCAAAGAAGACATACAAATGGCTAACAGACACATGAAAAATGTTTATAATCTTTAGCCATCAGGGAGATTCAAATCAAAACCATACTGAAATGCCACCTTACACCAATTAGAAGGGCCAAAATCAACAAGACAGTAAACAACAATTGTTAGAGAGGATGTGGAGAAAGGGGAACCATCTTCCACTGTTGGTGGTAATTGACGCTAGTGCAGCCACTTTGGAAAACAATGCGGAGATTCCTCAAGAAATTAAAAATAGAGCTACCCTATGACCATGCAATTGCACTACTGGGTATTTACTCCAAAGAAGCAGATGCAGTACAAAGAAGAGCCATATGTACCCCAATGTTCACAGCAGCAATGGCCACAATCACCAATCTGTTGAAAGAACCAAAATGCCCTTCAACAGATGAGTGGATAAGGAAGATGTGGTACATCTATACAATGGAATATTATGCCTCCATCAGAAAGGATGAATACCCAACTTTTTTATCAACATGGACAGGACTAGAAGAGATTATGTGGAGTGAAATAAGTCAAGCGGAGAGAGACAATTATCTAATGGTCTCACTTACGTGTGGAGCATAAGGAAAATCATGGAGGGCATTGTGAGAAGGAAGCGGAGGGTGAACAGGGGGAAATCAGAGGGGGTGATGAACCAGGAGAGACTGTGGGCACTGAGCAACAAACTGAGGGTTTTGGAGGGGAGTGGGTGGGGGGTTAGGCGAGCCTGGTGTTGAGTATTGAGGACGGCATGTATTGCATGGAGCACTGGGTGTGGTGCATGAACAATTAATTTTGTAACACTTGAAAAATAAAATAAACATATTTGGCGGGGGGGAAAGAGAATGCAAAATCAACCCAGGGCTGAATCTCAGAAACAATCAAACAATCAAACAAATCACCTTTGTTGAGCATTATTGGCATGTAGGTAGAAAATAAATTAGTGAGATTAATAACCACAAACTGATTAACAGGGCTTTGAGAATATGCTCAAGAAATGAAACCACAACTGGTATAGCAGCTCCAGTTTGAGTTACCAGTTGGGTAAATCATAAAAATTTACTGTCTTTCTCCATTATCCATCTTCTATCTATGCAAAAGAGAAGAATTGAATAGGAATTATTTAGAATCAGCACTGCTGTATTTCATTTTTTTCCATTGCGTATGAGAGTTATCTATTATTAAGGCAGAGTGGTTTTTTTTATTGTTTTTTGTTAGTCACCATAAAATACATCATTAGTTTTCCAAGACTCATTGTTTATGTACAACACCAAGTGCTCCATGGAATACATGCCCTCCTTAATACCACTACTAGACTCATCCATCCCCCACCACTCACCTCTAGAACCCTCATTTTGTTTCTCAGAGTCCACAGTCCCTCACCGTCCGACCCCCTCCAACTTCCCCCACCTTCATTTTTCCCTTCCCTCACCTAATGTCCTCCATGATATTCCTTGTACTCCACATGTAAGTGGAACCATAGGATAATTGACTTTCTCTGCTTGATTTATTCACTCAGCATAATCTCCTCCAGTCCCATCCATGTTGATGCAAATGTTGGCTATTCATCGTTATATGGACCACATCTTTATCCATTCATCTGTTGAAGGGCATCTTGGCTCTTTCCACAGTTAGCTATTGTACTATTGCTGCTATGAACATTGAGGTACATATGGCCCTTCTTTTCACTACATATGTATCTTTGGAGGTAAATATCCAGTAGTGTAATTCCTAGATCATAGGTTAGCTCTATGATTAACATTTTGAGGAACCTCCACACTGTTTTCTGAGATGGCTGCACCACCTTCTATTCCCATGAATAGTGTAAGAAGCTTCTCCTTTCTCCACAACTATTCTAACTGTTGTTTCTTGCCTTGTCATTTTTTGCCCTTTTAACTGATGTAAGCTGGTATCTCAACGTGGTTTTGATTAGAATTTCCCTGATGGCTGGCAAGTTGAAGATTTTTTTCATGTGTCTGTTAGCCATGTGTATGCCTTATTTGAAGAAGCATCTGTTCATATCTTCTGACCACTTTTTGGCTTATTTGTTTTTGGGTGCATAGTTTGAGAAGTTCTTTAGGATATCAGCCTTTTGTCTTAGTGTCACTTGCAGATATATTCTCCAATTCCATAGGTTGTCTCTTTGTTTTGATGACTGCTTCTTTTGCTGTGCAGAAGCATTTTCTTGAAGTCCCAAAACTTCATTTTCATTTTTCTTTCCCATGTCATTGGAGACCTGTTTTATTTTCTCCCCAAATGTGTTTATTTTAATTTTTCAGTGTTACAAGATTGATTGTTCATGCACCACACACAGTGCTCCGTGTAGTACGTGCCCCTCTCGATACCCACCACCAGGCTCACCAACCCCTGCCAAAACCCTCAGTTTTTGCTCAGAGTCCACAGTCTCTCCTGGTTTATCACCCCCTCCGATTTCCCCCCATTCGCCCTTCCCTTCCTTCTCATGATGCCCTCCATGATTTTCTTTATACTCCACACGTAAGTGAGACCATAAGATAATTGCCTCTCTCTGCTTGACTTATTTCACTCCACATAATCTCTTCTAGTCCCATCCATGTTGATACAAATGTTGGGAATTCATCCTTTCTGATGGAGGCATAATATTGCATTGTATAGATGCACCACATCTTCCTTATCCATTCGTCTGTTAAAAGGCATTTTGGTTCTTTCCACAGTCTGACGATTATGGCCATTGCTGCTATGAACATTGGGGTACATGTGGCCCTTCTTTGGACTGCACTTGTTTCTTTGGGGTAAATACCAAGTAGTGCAATTGCAGGGTCATAGGTGAACAACAGTAGTGAGAGTGGACATCCTTGTCATGTTCCTGATCTCGATGGAAAGGCTATCTGCTTTTTCCCAGGTGAGAATGATATTCACTGTGGACCTTTCATATATACATTTTGTGAAGTTGAGGAATGTTTTTTCTGTGCCTATACTTTGAAGAGTTTTAATCAGGAATGGATGCTGAATTTTGTCAAATGTTTTTTCTTCATCAACTGAGAGGGCCATGTGCTTTTTCCATCTTCTCTTATTGATTTGTTCTATCACATTTATTGACTTGTAAATGTTCAACCAGCCGTGCATCACAGGGATAAATCCCACCTGGTAATGATGAATAATCTTTTTTAATGTGCTGCTAGATCCTATTAGCTAGCATCTTGTTGAGAATCTTGGCATCCATATTCATCAGGGATATTGACCTGAAATTCTCCTTTTTGATGAGGTCTTTGCTTGGTTTGGGAATCAGGGTAATGCTAGCTTCATAGAAAGAGTCTGGAAGTTTTCCTTCTGTTTCTATTTTTTGAAACAGTTCCAGGAGAATAGGTATTATTTCTTCCTTGAACATTTTGTAGAATTACCCAGGGAATCTGTCAGGTCCTGGGCTCCTGCTTTTTGGGAGTTTTATGATCACTGCTTCAATCTCATTACTAGATATTCATCTCTTCATGTTGTCTATTTCTTCTTGTTTCAGTCTTAGAAGTTTATACGTTTCCAGGAATGCATCCATTTCTTCTACATTGCTTAACTTATTAGCATAGCACTATTGGTAATAATTTCTAATGATTGTTTCTATTTCCTTCGGGTAAGTTGTGATCTCTCCCCTTTCATTCATAATTTTATTAAGTTGGGTCCTCTCTCTTTTCTTTTGGATTAGTTAGGCTGGTGGTTTATTGATCTTAATGATTCTTTCAAAAAACCAACTTCTGGATTCCTTGATGTGTTCTACTATTTCTCTAGTTTCTAACTTGTTGATCTCTGCTCTAATCTTGATTATTTCCCTTGTTGTGCATGCGGTTTGCTTAATTTGTTGTTGATTTTCCTGTTCTTTAAGGTGTAAAGAGATCTGGTGTATGTGATATTTTTCAATCTTTTTGAGTGAGGCTTGGATGGCTATGAATTTCCCCCTCAGGACTGCTTTTGTGTATGCCATAGGTTTGGGGATGTGTGTCTTCACATGACCAATGTGTCTTCATTCTCATTCATTCATTCTCATTGGTTTCCTTGAATTGTTCAAGTTCTTTGACTTCTTAGTTGATCCCAACATTCTTAAGCAGATGGTCTATAGCCTCCAAGTGTTTGAATTACTTCCAACTTTTTCTTGTGGTTGAGTTCTAGTTTCAAAGCATTGTGGTCTGAGAGTATGCAGGGAATCATCTCAATCTTTTGGTATCAGTTGATCCCTGATTTGTGACCCAATATGTGGTCTATTCTGGAAAAAGTTCCATGTGTGCTCTAGAAGAATGTGTATTCTGTTGTTTTAGAGTGGAATGTTCTGTATATATCTATGAGGTCCTTCCTTCTGCTCTAATGCGTCATTCAAAGCTCTTGTTTCTTTATTGATTTTCTGTTTGGATGATCTGTCTGTTAATGAATGTGGCATGTTAAGATCCCCTACAATTAATGTATTCATATCAATATGACTATTTTGATTAACAGTTAGTTTATGTATTTGGCTGCTCCTATATTGAGGGTATAAATATTTCAATTGTTAGATCTTCCTGGAGGATAGGCCCTTTAAGAATGATGTAGTGTCCTTCTGTATCCATGACTACAGTCTTTACCTTAAATTCTAATTTATCTAATTTATCTGATATGATCAATTAAACCCCAGCTTTCTTTTGAGGCCCATTGGCATGAAAGATGGTTATGCATCCCTTCACTCTCAGTCTGGATGTATCTTTAGGTTCCAAATGTATCTGTTCCTGTTCTATGTCACTCCTGGGTTCTTTCTTCTTTTATAGAATTCTCTTTAATTTTTCTTGTAATGCCAGCTTGATGGTCACATACTCTTTTTAAACCTGCTGGTCTTGGAAGCTCTTTTTCTCTCCATCCATTTTGAATGTCAGCCTAGCTGGATAAAGTATTCTTGGCTGCATGTTCTTCACATTTAGTGCCCTGAATATATCATGCCAGCCCTTTGTGGCTTGCCCAGTTTCTGTGGACAGGTCTGATACAGGTCTGATGGGCCTACCTCTGTATGTAAATAATCTGTTTCCCCTAGTTGCCCTCAGGACCTCTTGTCTAAAATTATAGTTCGTGAATCTCACTATGAAGTGTGTGGATGTCTTTCTAGACTCGTTTCTCTTGAGGGATGTCCTTTCTGAGTCTAGGTCATGAACACTTGTTCCTTTCCCCAGATTAGGGAAATTTTCATCCAGAATTTGTTCAGCTATATTTTCTAGTCTTCTGTCTTTCTCCATCCTCTCAGGGATTCTAATAATTCTGACTTTGGAACATTTTGTGATGTCATTTATTTCCCTAAGTCTGTTTTCATGGTTTCTAAGCATTTTGTTCCAGTCCTCCACATGTTCTTTCTTCTCTATCAGCTTGTCCTCTAGATCCCCAATTCTATCTTCTGTTTTGGTTATCCTAGCTGTTATTTAGATTAGATTGGATCTCATTGATAGCATTTTTAACATCAGCCATATTGGCTCTCAGTTCTGCCCTTAGAGATTCTATCTTGTCACTAATGTTTTTCTCCATCCTAACCATTGCCTGGATAATTGTTACCCTGAATTCCCTTTTTGACATACTGTTTTTGTCCATATCAAGTAGTTCTGAGGGAGAGGGCACAGTCTCTGAGTTTTTCCTCTCTTTGGTCTTACTCCTCCTACTCATTCTGATGAAAAGTGGTTGAGGGGATGTATAGCTGAATATATCAACCACTATCCTGGCAAAGTGCACCCCAAGGCCAAGTGGAGGTGTAGAGAATCAGGATCAAAAGCTCTGGGGGTGTGTTTCATGTCCTCTTGGGCTGCTAGAGCATGACCTGCCCCAGCACAGGACACCATCCACCAGATTCTTGAGCCCAAGTTCAGCACAGCTGGTCCTGGGGTGGGCATGGGCCACTGCCTGGGGCAAATACACCGAGGCAGGGAAAGGTGCCTAGGAGTGCTGGCCACTGTGTGCCCACAGCCTCTGCACCAGCCCTGCACTCATAGCCTCCCAGAAAAACAAAAGGAAGCTGCAGCAAGGGAGGGAAATCTGTGAAGGCACCCACCTGTCCACTGGTCCCAGATTTCTTTTTTTCAATGGCTGAATAATATTCCATTGTATATATATGCCACAACTTCTTTATTCATTGATCTGTTGATGGACATTCCAGCTCTATCCATATATTACTATTGTGGCTATTGCTCCTATAAAAATTAGGTGCTGGTGTCCCTTGGGATTATTATATTTCTATCCTTTGGGTAAATACCTAAAGTGCAATTGCTGGGTTGTGGGTAGCTCTCTTTCTAATTTTTTGAGGAAACTCCATACTGTATGCCGGAGTGGCTGTACCACCTTGCATTCCCACCCCCAGCATAAGAGGGTTACCCTTTCTCCACATCCTCTCCAACACTGGTGTTTCCTGAGTTGTTAATTTTACTCATTCTGACTAGTATGAGGCAGTGTTTCATTGTGGTTTTGATTTTTATTTCCCTGATGCTGAGGGATGTTAAAATTTTTTTTCATGCGTATGCTGGCCATTCGTATGTCTTCTTTGGAGAAATGTCTATTCATGTCTTCTGCCTTTTATTTTTAATTTTTTTATCTGTCCATTTCTTGACTGAATTATTTGTTTTTTAGGTGTGGATTTCGATAAGTTCTTTATAGAAGAACTCGTAGAGCTTATTTTGGATACCAGCTCTTTATCTGATATGTCATTTGCAAATAACTTCCCCCATTCTCTCTATTGTCTTTTGGTTTTATTGACTGTTTCTTTTGCTGTGCAAAAGTTTTTATTTTGATGAAGTCCCAATAGTTCATTTTTGTCTTTGAAGACATGTCTAGCTAGTAGTTGCTATGGCCAAATTTATAATTTTCTGCCTGAATTTTCCTCTAGGATTTTGATGGATTCTTGTCCCACCTTTAGGTCTTTCATCTATTTTGAGTATACTTTTGTGTATCGTATAAGAAAATGGTCCAGTTTTATTCTTCTGCATTCTGCTGTCCAATTTTCCCAGAAATTTTTAAATATTTATTGAAGAGCTGTGTTTATTTAATTGGATATTAATTTTTTATGACTTTATTTATTCGAGAGGAAGAGAGAGAGTGAGAGAAAGCATGAGAGGGGAAATGGTCAGAGGGAGAAGCAGACTCCCTGTGAGCTGTGAGCCTGATTTGGGACTGAAGCCCAGGAATTCAGGATCATGACCTGAGCCAAAGGCAGTCACTTAACCAACTGAGCCACCCAGGTATCCCTCCATTGGATAGTCTCTCGCACTTTGTCAAAAATTAGTTGACCATAGAGGTGAAGGTCAATTTCTGGGTTATCTATTCGATTCCATTGATCGATGTATCTGATTCTGTTGTCAGTGCCACACTGTCGTGATGATTACAGCTTTCTAATATAGCTTGAATTCAGGCACTGTGATGCCCCTAGCTTTGTTGTTTTTTGTGCTTTGTTGTTATTGTTATTGTTTTGTTTTGCTGTTTTAACATTCCCGTGGTGATTAAGGGTCTTTTCTGATTCCACATAAATTTTAAGATTAATTGTTCCAGCTCTGTGAAAAATATTCAAGGTATTTTGATAGAGATTACATTGAATATGTAGATTGCTCTGTGTAGCATAGACTTTTTTTTTAAAAGATTTTATTTATTTACTTGAGATAGAGACAGTAAGAGAGAGCATGAGCGGGGAGAAGGTCAGAGTGAGAAGCAGACTCCCTGTGGAGCTGGGAGCCGGATGTGGAACTTGATCCCAGAACTCCGGGATCATGACCTGAGCTGAAGGCAGTTGCTTAACCAACTGAGCCACCCAGGCGCCCTAGCATAGACATTTTAACAATGTTTTTTCTTCCAATCCATGAGCATGGAATATTTTTCCATCTCTTTGTGCCTACCTCAATTTCTTTCATTAGCGTTCCATAGTTTTCAGAGTACAGATCCTTCCCCTTTTAAGTTAGGTTTAATTCTGATATCTTATATTTTTTGGTACAATTGTAAATAGGATCAATTCCTTGATTTCTCTTCCTTCTGTTTCATTGTTAGTGTATAGAAATGCAATGACTTCTGTGCATTGATTTTATATCCTACCACTTTGATGAATTCCTGTATGAGTTCTAGTAATTTTGGATTGGGATCTTTTGGGTTTTCTATATAAAGTATCATGCCACCTGTGAAGAGTGAGAGTTTAACTTCTTCTTGTTTCCATAAATATTTATAAATATTTTTAAATTTCCTGGTTGACCAATTCATTCTTTAAGGAGGCTGCACTTTAGCCTTCATATATTTGAGTTCTTTCCAAATGTTCTCTTGTGATTGAGTTCCAGGTTCAAAGCATTGTTGTCTGAAAATATGCAATCTTTTGGTACTGGTTGAGACCTGATATGTAACCCAGTATATGATCTATTCTAGAGAAAGTTCCATGTGCATTCAAGAAGAATTTATATTCTATTGCTTTAGGATGGAAAGCTCTGAATATAACTGTGAAGTCCATCGGTTCCAGTGTGTCATTCAAAGCCCCTGTTTCCTTATTGATCTTCTGCTTAGATGATCTGTCCACTGCAATGAGTGGGGTGTTAAAGTAACCTACTATTATTGTATTATTATCAATGTGTCCTTTAATTTTGTTATTAATTGGTTTCTATAACTGGCTGCTCCCATACTAGGGGCATAGATATTTACATTTGTTAGATCTTCTTGTTGGTTAGACTCCTTTATTATGATACAGGGTCCTTCTTCATCTCTTATTACAGTGTTTGGTTTAAAATCTAATTTGTCTGATATAAGAATTTCTACCTTTCTGTTGATGTCCGTTAGAATGATAAATGTTTCTCCATCTCCTCACTTTCAATTTGGAGGTGTCTTTGGCCTAAAATGAGTCTCTTGTAAGCAGCATATTGATGGTCTTGCTTTTTTAATGATTTTATTTGACAGAGAGAGAGAGATGGAGGACAAGTAGGGAAGTGGCAGTCAGAAGTAGAGGGAGAAGGTTTGCTCTTCTCTGCAGGGAGCCTGAAGTGGGGTTTGATTCCAAGACCCTGGGATCATGACCTAAGCCAAAGGCAGATACTTAAATGACTGAGCCCCCCAGGTGTCCTGGCTTGTGTTTTTTTATCCAATCTGATACCCTGTGTCTTTTGATAGGAGCACTTAGCCCTTTTACACTCAAAATACTATTTTTTTAAACTTTTTTATTATGTTATGTTAGTCACCATACAGAACTTCATTAGTTTTTGATGTAATGTTCCATGATTTATTATTTGCATGTAATATCCAGTGCTCATTGCAGTACATGCCCTCCTTAGGAATTCAGTGCCACTGTATTACCTTTAAATTCACCATATCTTTATATTGTCTCTTTTACTTTCATGTCTATGTTACTTTTGGGTTCTCTCTTCACTTAAAGCTTCCCCTTTAATATATCTTATGGGGATTATTTAATGACCACAAATTCTTTTAGTGTATATTTGTTCTGGAAGTTCTTTATCTTTTCTTCTTTCTGAATGACAGCCTTGCTGGATAAGTTATTCTTGGCTGGATTTTGTTCTCATTTAGTGCCCTGAATGTATCATGCCAATCCTTCTGGCCTGTGAGGTCTCTGTGGATAGGTCTGCTGTTAGCCTTATGTCTCTACCTCTTATGTTTCTACTTCTTGTCTTCAGCTGTTTTCAGGATTTTCTCTTTGTCTCAGAAATTTGCAAGCTTCACTATTATATGTCAAGATTTTGACCTGTTTTTATTATTTTGATGGGGGTTCTCTGTGCCACCTGGGTTTAAATAACTGTTTCCTTCCCCAGATTAGGGATGCTCTCTGATATACTTTGCTCAAATATACCTTCTGCCTCTTTTCTTTCCTTTTCTTCTGGTACTCCAATTATTCTAACATTGTTTTGCTTTATGATATCGCTGATCTCTCAGATCCTCCCCTATTGATCCAGTAGTTGATCTCTTTTTCTCATTTTCCTTATTCTCCATCATTTTAGCTTCTATATCACTGATTCTCTCTTCTGTCTCATTTATCCTAGCAGTTGGAGCCTCCATTCTTTATTGCATCTCAGTGATATCCATTTTTTATTTTGACCTGATTAGATTTTAGTTTTTTTTTATTTCTACAGAAAGGGATTCTCTAGTGTCTTCTATGCTTTTTCAAGCCCAGCTAGTATCTTTATAATTGTTATTCTGAATTCTAGCTCTGATATCTTACTTATATCCATAATGATTTAGTCTCTGGGATTTAGTACTGCCTCTTGTTCTGTTTTCTGGTGGTTTTTCCATCTTGTCATTTTGTCCACAGAAGAATAAATGAGGGAACAAAATACAAAAATATCAACCATGAATACAACAAAATATACACTAAACAAATCAGAACAGATTAGAAAAAAAAGGAAAAAAAGTGAATATAATTGAAGAGGTGGACAGAACAAAATAATACACTAGATCTTGGATAAACTTTGGTCTGTTCGTTAAAAGAAACTAGATCCCAAAATTGTATAGAAAGAACAACATATGTATATGAAAGTAAATCAATTATAATGAATTGAAGCCTATATTGAAAAATTTTTTTCTCCACATATATGTTTATTTTAATTTTTCAGTGTTACAAGATTGATCGTTCATGCACCACACCCAGTGCTCCATGCAATACATGCCCTTCTCAATACCTACCACCAGGCTTGCCCACCTTCCCACTCCCTCCCCTCCAAAATCCTCAGTTTGTTGCTCATAGTCCACAGTCTCTCCTGGTTCATCACCCCCTCCAATTTCCCCCCATTCACCCTTCCCTTCCTTCTCACAATGCCCTCCATGATTTTCTTTATACTCCACACGTAAGTGAGACCATAAGGTAATTGACTCTCTCCGCTTGACTTATTTCACTCTGCATAATCTCTTCTAGTCCTGTCCATGTTGATACAAAAGTTGGGTATTCATCCTTTCTGATGGAGGCATAATATTCCATTGTATAGATGCACCACATCTTCCTTACCCACTCATCTGTTGAAGGGCATTTTGGTTCTTTCCACAGTTTGGCTATTGTGGCCATTGCGGCTATGAACATTGTAAAAAGACTAAAAAAATGTTGTTAAAATAAGAAACTAGTTGAAAAGGGAAAAAAAGGAAAAAAGAAAAAAATCAAACTGAAAGACTAAACAATCTTGATAAATGAACCCAAATTCTATATATTATTTTCCCCTAGTGCTAGAGTTTTGCAGTTCTGTGTAATTGGTAAACTTGGTATTAGCCAGATAATCCTGCTGGTCTTCTGAGGGAGGAGCCTGTTGCCATGATTCTCAGATGTCTTTGCCCTGGTGGAATCACACCCCCTTTCCAGGGGGCTGTGCTCAGTGTAAGAAGCTTCAGATTGCTCTATGTTGCTTTTGATTCCTGAAGAATTCCCATAACACTTCAGAGGATGAAAATGGCTGTGACCCGATCTTCAGCCTCAGAGCTGAAAACCTGTGTCCCCCCCAACTCTTCAGTAAGTCCTCACAGAAAAGCAGTAAATCACTCTTGTCTCCCTAGTTTCCCTGTACACTCTGTGTTCACCAAGCCTCTGACCTAGCATTTTTATCTCAAGCATGTGACCCTGTTTTGAGTTTCCAAACTTTACAGACACCTGTGGTGCACACCCGCACCACTCTTCCCAGAGCAGGGAGGAAGGGGTATTGCCACAGTTCTGCCTCTTGCTGGGCCTCTGCTTAAAGAGCTATTACCTGATCATGCCACAGTTCAGGGTTTATGGCAACACCATGCTTAAATCCCATTCCTGAGCTCACTGTTTGCAGCTGGCTTCTGTGTTCAGACATTTGGGAACTCTACTGCACTCAGGCACCACCTGAGTTCTTTTTGTGACCCCCAGGGACCTTGAAATCTACTGTCCCACTTAGGATTCTACCTCACTTCTCCACCTGAGAGCCTTTCAGGCAGAGATACACCCCCCCCTCCAGGAGCAGATTTCTAAATGTTCAGATTTTACCCTCCACTACTATATCACTTTCCAGTACTTGGCTTTTGAAAACTCTCTACCCTAGGATTTATCTAACAGATATATCACCTCCAATTCACTTCTACACACATCTTACCTTGCAAATAGTGGTCACTTTTCTATTTGGAGAATTGCAGCATTTCTTTTCTTAGATCTTCAGTTGAGTTTGCAATTGTTCAGAATGATTTGATATCTATCTAGCTGAATTCTAGGGACCAGATGAAACTAGAGTCCCGTACTCCTTTGCCATCTTCTTCCTCCCAATCTCTGTCCAATCACTTTCAATATTCAGGTGTCTTTTAGTCTAAACTGAGTCTGAACAGAGCTGGGAGAAGGACATGAAGGTCAGAGATGGGTCCCATACCTCCTGGGAAACAGAGTCGCACCCCTGAGATTTCGAATTTATCTTCGTGAATGGTGTAAGAGAATGGTCAAGTTTCATTCTTCTACATAGAGCTGTCCAGATTTCCCAGCACCATTTATTGAAGAGACTGTCTTTTTTCCATTTTTGCCTGTATTGCAAAGATTATTTGACCATAGATTTGCGGATACATGTCTGGGCTCTCTATTCCGTTCCACTGGTCTATGTGCCTGTTTTTGTGCCAGGACCATGCTCTCTTGGTGATCACAGCATTGTAGTAAAGCTTGAAATCAGGTAAAGTGATGACCCCAGATTTGTTTTTCTTTTTCAAAATTTCCTTAGCAATTCAGGGTCTTTTCTGGTCCCATACAAATTTTAGGATGTTTGTTTCAGCCCTTTAAAAAATCCAGTGGAATTTTGATTGGGTTGGCATTGAAAATATAGATTGCTTTGGGAAGTATAGAAATTTTAACAATGTTTATTCTTCTAATCCATGAGTATAGAATGCTTTTCCACCTTTTTATGTCTTCAATTTCTTTCATAAGCATTCTGGGGTTCCTCGAGTACAGATCCTTTACCTCTTTGGTTAGGTTTATTCCCAGGTATCTTATGATTCTTGGAGCTACAGTAAATGGAATCGATTCTCTAATTTCCCTTTCCATATTTTCATTGTTAGTGTATAGGAAAGCAACTGATTTTTGTGCATTGATTTTATATCCCGCCATATTATTGAATTCCTGTATGAGTTCTAGAAGTTTGGGGGTGGAGTCTTTTGGGTTTTCCATATAAAGTATCATGTCATCTGTGAAGAGAGAGACTTTGACTTCTTCATTGCCAATTTTAATACCTTTTATTTCTTTTTGTTGTCTAATTGCTGTTGCTATCACTTCTAGTACTCTTTTGAACAAGAGTGGTGAGAATGGGTATCCTTGTCGTGTTCCTGATCTCAAAGGAAAGGCTGTCAGGTTTTCCCCATTGAGAATGATATTCCCTGTGGGCTTTTTATAGATAGATTTTTTTTTAAGTTGAGGAATGTTCCTTCTATCCCTATACTTTGAAGAGTTTTAATCAGGAACGGATGCTGAAATTTGTCAAATGATTTTTCTGCATCAATTGAGAGGACCATGTGCTTCTTCTCTCTTCTCTTATTGTTTTGTTCTATCACATTGATTGATTCATGAATGTTGAACCACCCTTGCATTGCAGGGATAAATCCCACCTGGTCATGATGAATAATCTTTTAATATGCTGTTGGATCCTTTTAGCTAAGGTTTTCTTGAGAATCGTGGCATCCAAATTCATCATGGATATTGGTGTGATACTCTCCTTTTTGATGGGGTCTTTGCCTGGTTTGGGGATCAGGGTAATGCTGGCTTCAAAGAAAGAATCTGTAAATTTTCTTTCTGTTTCTATTTTTTCAAACAGTTTCAGAAGAATAGGTATTATTTCTTCCATGAATGTTTGGTAGAATTCCCCAGGGAATCTGTCAGGTCCTGGACTCTTGTTTTTTGGGAGGTTTTTAATCACTGCTTCAATCTCATTACTAGATATTGGTCTATTCAAGTGCTCATTTCCTCCTGTTTCAGTCTTGGAAGATTATGGATTTCCAGGAATTAATCCATTTATTCTAGGTTGTTTAACTTATTGGCATATAGCTGTTGATAATAATTTTTGTGATTATTTCTATTTCTTTTGGATTAGTCGTGATTTCTCCCCTTTCATTCATAATTTTGTTAATTAGTGTCCTCTCTCTTTTCTTTTGGATGAGTTTGTCCAGTGGCTTATCGATCTTATTGATTCTTTCAAAAATCCAACTTCTGGATTCATTGATGCATTCTACTGTTCCTCTAGTTTCTAACTCGTTGATCTCTGCTCTAATCTTGATTATTTCCCTTATTGTGTGTGGGGTTGGCTTGATTTGTTGTTGATTTTCCAGTTCTTTAAGGTATAAAGAGATCTGGCGTATTTGGTATTTTTCAATGTTTTTGAGTGAGGCTTGGATGGCTATGTATTTCCCCCTTAGGACTGCCTTTGCCATATCCCATAGGTTTTGGATTGATGTGTCTTCATTATCATTGGTTTCTATGAATTTTTTAAGTTCATCTTTGATTTCCTGGTTGATCCCAACGTTCTTGAGCAGGTTGGTCTTTAGCCTCCAAGTGTTTGAATTCCTTCCAAACTTTTTCTCGTGGTTGAGTTCTAGTTTCAAAGCATTGTGGTCTGAGAATATGCAGGGAATCATGTCAACCTTTTGTGACCCAGTATGTAGTCTATTCTGGAGAAAGTTCCATGTGCACTTGGGAAGAATGAGTATCCTGGGAGGGGGGCAAGATGGCGGGGCAGTAAGAGATCCTGCAGCAACCAGTCCCCAAAAGTGAGCTGGAAATCTACCAGAACATGCTGAACACCCATGAAATCACCCTGAGGAGAAAAATTTCTCACTCCGGGATCTCTCTGAGAGCAGAAGACAGCAGTGGAGAGGTAAAAGCAAAGTGGGAACACTGGAACTGATATCGGAGGATAAACAAAAGGGGGAGGGAGCCACCAGAAGATAACCAATCAAGGACAGTAATAACCCAAAGGAAAGTGCCTGGTTGCGGGGTACCAGCATTAACGTAGAGTCCGTTCAAAACACTTAAAAAGGGCAGAAGGTTCTGAGGAGTAACTAGTGGAAGGGGGTGGTCACGGGCACTGGCGCTTGGACCCACTCTCCCTGGAAAGAGCGCCTCAAAGTGAGACGAGTGGGGGGATCCAGTCCGCAATTCCTGAACCTGCAGCTTTCCGCCCTCTGCAACATCCTTTGGGCCAGGCCCGCACGTGCAAGAGCCTTTAGAGAGTCTGTGGTGGTCCACGAGCCGCCGCATTACCCTGTGTCCACCCGCCAACGTGAAATTTGTGGCGTGCTGCAGAGTCTAAGGAATCCCCGCCAACCGTGGAGAGAATGCGGGCAAGCGGCCTAACCTCTGGGGTGCCCCTCGCATAGCCACAGAAAGGCGGCTGGGGTTGGGACTTTCCCGGCCCACCACAGGCCTCCCAGTCCACGCTTGGGAGCCACAGAAAGGCAGCTGAGGTCACGCGCCACCTCAAACAGGCTGCACTGTGAGCAGAAATTTCACAGAGGGGAGTGTGTGTTCTGAACCACACAGAGGGGAGCAGAGACTCGAGCTTCCTGCAACTCAGAAGTCTGAGTGCTTCTGGGCAGATACATTGCTTGGACTCCCTAAAAAGGCTACAAAAGGCCAAAAACCTTCAGAGAGCGAGAGAATGAGAAACCGGTTTCCACAGAGCTCAGCCCCTTGACTGGGGGGCAGGGTGACTCAACCCAAGCAAGACTGACTGGAAAGCAACGCGGCAGGCCCCTCCCCCAGAAGACCAGCCAAAGAACAAGAGAACTATAACCACAGGGTCCCCATAAAATTTTAAATCCCCAACGCCAGGGGTAATCAATATATTAAGCTCTTGGTAATACCCTCAAACCTGTATATTTCATAGATACAAGTTTGTTTTGTTTTGTTTTTGTTTTTGTTTCTGTTTTCTCTTTCTTATTCTCTCTCTTTTTTATTTTATTTTAGTCTTCACTTGCTTTCACATTTCTTTTTCCTTTTCTCTTTTTTTTAACTACTTAACATCACAACGAGAGGTTTAATGCAACTATAAACCCAGGAGGACCTGAAATAACCTTCATTGCCTGCGAGGAGTTATAACCACCGTCCCATCTTATCCCTCTGTCAGTGTTTCAACATATCTGTTTTTGTTCTGGTATTACATAAATCTTATTCTTGGGGTTCATTCTGCTAGGTTCTTTTACTTCTTGTCATTTATTCGTGTTGGTCTATATGTTTGTTCGTGCTTATTTGCATACCTTATAAACCTTAGTTTTGGGGCCCATTCTGGCTGGGATTTCCTCTTTTTCTCCTTCTCTCTATCTTTTTTTATCCTTATTCTTTCTTTTTGGTGGTAAATCCCAATTGCTCCAAAACCCTCCGGAGTACACCCTGCCTGGATCGGGGGCATTATATCCAGCTACACATCCTCTCATCCATTTCTCATCAAAATGACTAAGAGGAGGAACACCCAACAGAAGAAAAATAGAATAGATAGAAGGAACATTTATAGATAGAATAGATAGAAGAATAGATAGAATAGATAGAAGGAACATTTCTCAACAACATAAAGTCTATCTATGAAAAGCCCACAGCAAATATCTTTCTCAATGGGGGAAAAGTTGACAGCCTTCCCTTTGAGATCTGGAACAGGTCAAGGATGCCCAATCTCACCACTCTTGTTCAACATAGTACTAGAAGTCCTAGCAACAGCAATCAGACAACAAAAAGAAATAAAAGGTATCCAAATTGGCAATGAAGAAGTCAAAGTCTCTCTCTTCGCAGAAGACATGATACTTTATATGGAAAACCCAAAAGAATCCACTCCCAAACTACTAGAACTCATACAGCAATTCAGTAATGTGTCAGGATACAAAATCAATGCAAGAAAATCAATTGCTTTCCTATACGCTAACAATGAAAATATGGAAAGGGAAATTAGAGAATCGATTCCATTTACTGTAGCACCAAGAACCATAAAATACCTAGGAATAAGTCGAACTAAAGAGATAAAGGATCTGTACTCGAGGAACTATAGAACACTCATGAAAGAAATTGAAGAAGACACAAAAAAGTGGAAAAGCATTCCATGCTCATGGATCAGAAGAATAAACATTGTTAAAATGTCTCTACTGCCCAGAGCAATCTATCCTTTCAATGCCATCCCGATCAAAATTCCACCAGTTTTTTTCAAAGAGCTGGAACAAACAATCCTGAAATTTGTATGGAACCAGAGAAGTCCCCGAATTGCTAAGGAAATGTTGAAAACGAAAAACAAAGCTGGGGGCATCCCATTGCCTGATTTCAAACTTTACTACAAAGCTGTGATCACCAAGACAGCATGGTCCTGGCAGAAAAACAGACACATAGACCAGTGGAACAAAATAGAGAGCCCGGAGATGGACCCACAACTCTATGGTCAAATAATTTTTGACAAAACAGGCAAAAATATCCATTGGAAAAAAGACAGTCTCTTCAATAAATGGTG
>CM052797.1:19436966-19467862 GCA_028533885.1 Nasua narica
GCAGAGAGAGGCAATTATCTTATGGTCTCACTTACGTGTGGAGTATAAAGAAAATCATGGAAGGCATCGTGAGAAGGAAGGGAAGGGCGAATGGGGGGAAATGGGAGGAGGTGATGAATCAGGAGAGACTGTGGACTCTGAGCAACAAACTGAGGGTTTTGGAGGGGAGAGGGTGTGGGGGTCTGTGAGCCTGGTGGTGGGTATCGATGAGGGCACGTATTGCATGGAGCACTGGGTGTGGTGCATGAACAATCAATCTTGTAACACTGAAAAATTAAAATAAACATATTTGGGGAGAAAAAAAAGAATGAGCATCCTGTTGTTTTAGTGTGGAATGTACTGTATAGATCTATGAGGTCCATCTGGTCCAATGTGTCATTTAAAGCTCTTGGGTTTTTTGTTTGTTTGTTTGTTTTATTTTTTGTTTAGATGATCTCGCTGGTCATGCCACTGAGAGTGGCATGTTAAGATCCCCAACTATTAATGTATTCATATCAATATGACTTTTTATTTTGATTAACAGTTGGCTCATGTAGTTGGTTGCTCCTATAATGAGAGCATCATGTTTATAATTGTTAGCCCTTCTTGGAGGACAGACCCTTTAAGCATGATGTAATGTCCGTCTGCATTTCGAACTGTAGTCTAGCTTAAAATCTAATTTCTGGATGTATCTTTTTTTCCAAATATGTCTCTTGTAGACAGCATATGGAGAGGTCCTGTCATTTTATCCATTCTGCAACCCTGTGCCATTTTATGGGAGCATTTAGGCCATTCATCTTGATAGTGATTATTGAAAGATTTTTTTTTTTTGACTTCATGTGATCTGTGAAGTCCTTGTTTCTGTAGATTGTAAATTTTTATTCTAAGTTACTCATGTGTTCTTTCTACTTTTATAGAACCCCCTTTAATATTTCTTGTAGTGCTGGCTTGGTGGTCACATACTCTTAATCTTTGCTGGTCTTGGAAGCTCTTTATATCTCCATTATTTTGCATGTCAGCCTTGCTGGATAAAGTATTCTTGGCTGCATGTTCTTTAGTGCCCTGATTATATCATGCCAGCCCTTTCTGGCTTGCCAGGTTTCTGTGGACAGGTCTGACGTTATTCTGATTGGTCTTCCTCCATATGTAAAGAATCTCTTCCCCCTAGCTGCCCTCAGCACCTTTTGTGTAAAAGTATAATTTGCAAATTTTAAAATTATGTGTTTGTGTGTCTTTCTAGACTCATTGATCTTCGTAGGTGTCCTTTCCACCTTTAGGACATGAACACTTGTTCCATTCCCCAGATTGGGGAAATTCTCATTCAGAATTTGGTCAGCTATATCTTCTAGTCTTGTGTCTTTCTTTACACCCTCTGGGATTCCAATAATTCTGACGTTGCAACGTTTCATGGTGTCATTTATTTCCCTAAGTCTCTTCTCCTGATTCCTGAGCAGTTTGCTCCAGCTCTCCTCCTGACCTTTCTTCTCAATCATTTTATCCTCTAGATCACTAATTATATCCTCTCTCTCCATAACTCTATCTGTTAGACTATTTAGATTAGATTGGATCTCATCAATAGCATTTTTTACATCTGGTATACTGGTCATTTTTCTGCCCTTAGAGATTCTATGTTGTCATTAATGTTTTTCTCTATCCTAGCCATTGCCTGGATAATTGTCACCCTGAATTCCCTTTCCATCATACCATTTATGTCCATGTCCAATAGTTCTGAGGGAGAGGGTATAGTCTCTAGGTTTTTCCTCTGTTGGGTGCTCCTTCTCCTAGTCATTTTGATGAGAAGTGATGACAGGATGTATAGCTGAATATATTGCCCATGATCCAGGCAGTGTGCACCCTGGAAGGTTTTGAAGCAATTGGGATTCACCCTCGAAAATAAAGAATAAGGATAAAAAAGAGAGAGAGAGGGAAAGAGAAAAAGAAGAAATCCCAGCCAGAATGGGCCCCCAAAATAAGATTTATAAGGTATGTAAACCAACAGTAACAAACATATATACCGACAAAAGTAAATGACAAGAAATAAAAGAACCTAGGCAGATTGAACCCCAGGAATAATATTTATATAATGCCAGAACAAAAGCAAATACATAGAAACACTGACAGAAGGATAAGATGGGAGGGTGGTTATAACTCCGTGCGGGCAAGGAAGGTTATTTCAGGTCTTCCCTGGGTTTATCCTTGTATTAAGCCTCTAGTTGTAATGTTAAGTATTTTTTTAAAACCAAGAAATGTGAAAATGTGTGAATAAAAAATAGAAAGAAAATAAGAAAGATAAAAAACTTGTATCTATAAAATATACTGATTTTAGGGTATTATCAGGAGCCTAATATATTGATTTCTTCTGATGTTGGGGATTTAAAATTTTATGGGGACCCTGTAGTTATTGTCTTTTTATTTTTCACATTTCCTCTGGGGATGGTGCCAGTTGCATTTTTTCCCAGTCTTGCTTGGATTGTTACCCTGCCCCCCAGTCAATGGGCTGCACTCTGTGGAAACCGGTTTCTCAGTCTTTTGCTCTCTGAAGGGTTTTGGCCTTTTGTAGCTTTTTCACCTTTTCAGAGAGTCCAAGCAAGGAATCTACTTGTACCCAGACCTCTGTGTCAATGAAAAGCCTCAGTCTGCTCCCCTCTGGGTGGTCCAGAACACACACTCCCCTCCACAGAATTCTGCTCATACCACAGCCTGTGCGCTGCCCCAGCCACCATTTAGCGGCTCCCGTGAGTGCTCTCTGGGTCCCAGGCCCATGCAGGTTGTTCTCAAATTCCTGCCCAAGAATAGGCTGCCCACCCGTGTTCTCTCAGGGGCCTGCAGGGAGTGCCCAGACTCTGCCACAGCCTGGGAATGTCTTGCAGTCAGGGGTCAATTCATTCCAGAGAGTGCTGAACACAGAGAAAAGCTGCAGGCTCCTGGACCACACCAGACTCTCTAGGGCATTTGCAGGAACGTTCACACCCCACCCACAAAATGGTGCAAAGAGTGGAAAGCTGAAGGTTCATGAACCACGGACTGGACACCCCCACCAGTCTCTCTCTGAGGCAAGTGGTGGGCTTAGGCCCATGCCTAGGACCATCCTCTTCCACTAGTTGCTCCTCAGAACACTTTGCTCTTTTTAAGTGTTTGTAACTGGACTCTAAGTTAATACTGTTCCCCAACCACCGGGCACTTTCCTTTGGGGTATTACTCTCCTTGGATCTCTTCTGGTGGCTCCCTCCCCCTTTTGCTTATCCTCTGATATAGGTTCGAGTGTTCCCACTTTGCTTTACCTCTCCACTGCTGTCTTCTGCTCCCATAGAGTTCCAGAACTGAAAAATCTTGCTCCTCAGGCTGATTTCATGGTTATTCAGTGTGTTCTGGCAGATATCCAGCTCATTCTAGGGAACATGTTGCAGCAGGATCTCCTACTTCTCTGCCATCTTCCTTATTGGTGTTTTTTGATTTGTCATGACTATTAGATTTGAATACTATTTTGTGTATTTTGATTTGTGGTTCTATTAGTTTTGAACACTATTTTATCTGCATATAGCAGTCAATCTTAAGTTTATGGTTGTTTAAATTTAAATCCATTCTTTTGGGGCACCTGGGTGGCTCCATCATTAAGCGTCTTCCTTTGGCTCAGGTCATGATCCCAGGATCCTGGGACAGAGCCCTGTGTCAGGCTCCCTGCTCAGCAGGAAGCCTGCTTCTTCTCCCTTTCCCTCTCCCCCTGCTTGTCTTCTTTCTCTCACTCTCTCTCTCTCTCTTTCTTTCTGTCAAATAAATAAAATCTTTGAATAAGTGAATAATTAAATAAATAAACAATTCTTTTCTCCTTATCTGCCCACATTTTAGGTATATTTTGTGATATTTTACAGCATTTTTTTATGAGTTTCCTGACTGGATTTTTGCAGAAATACTCATTTTTAATGCCCTTTTGTTTCCTACCTTTATATTGACACTTTGGTCTCTACTTTCTACTCCAAGAGTCCTCTTTAGTATTTCTCACAGGGCTAATTTAGTGGTTATGAACTCCTTTCATTTCTGTTTGTCTAAGAAACTCTTTATCTATACTTCTATTCTGAATGATAGCCTTGCTGGATAGAGTATTCTTGGCTGCAGATTTTCCCATTCAGCACTTTGAAGATATTATGACACTCCCTTCTAGTTTGGAAAGTTTCTGCTACAAAATCCCCTGATAGCTTTATGCAGTTTTCTTTGGATGTTTTTGTTTTGCTGCTTTAAAACTTTGTTTTTCTTTATTACTATATTTTGTCATTTTAATTATAATATGTCTTGATATAGATTTGCTTTTGTCAATTTTGTCGGGTGCTCTTTGTGCCCCCCCTCCCCCGATCTGGATCTCTGTTTCCTTCCCCAAGTTAGGGAAGTTTTCAGTAATTCTTTCTTCCAATAAAATTTATGCCCTTTTATCATTTTCTTCTTCTGGGACTCCAAAAATACAAGTGCTATTACATTTGATGGAGTCACTAAGTTCCTTATGTCTATTTTATATTACATAATTCTTTCTCTCTCTTTTGTTCAGCCTGGTTACTTTCCATTACTCTTCTAGATCTTATAGGTTATTAATTCATTTCTCTGCCTCTTCTATCCTGCTGTTCATTCCATCAAGTTTATTTCTCATTTCATTTATTAAGTCTTTTATCTCTGCTCTTATTCTTTATCTCACGTGAAGTGTCTCACTAATGTCTTCCACTCTTTTCAAGTCCAGTGATCAACTTTATGATCATTATTTTAAATATTCTATCAGGCATATTATTTATATATGTTTGATTTATATCTCTGGCCATGACCTTATCCTTTTCCTCCATTTGGGATCAATTCTTCTGTCTTCTCATTTTGTGTAAGTCTTTCTGTTCTTAATGATAATAATCTTAGGGAGAACAGTTCTGTAATGCCTTGCAGTGTAGTATCTCTTGTTACCCAGGGCCTAGGGCTTTAAGGAGCTTATCCAATGTGTGCTCTGTTATTGTGTCCAGTCTACTTTATCCTTTAGGATCAATCACCTGTAGAGGCTCTTTTCGCCTGTCATGGGCAGTGCTTGGTCCTGGTCTGAATGTGGCAAATTTTTACTAAGTGTACTCTAGTCTGCTTGTGAAATGAGACATGCTACCACTTCCACAATAATTGAAGCCCAGTAAACCTCATGGATCAGGAGATGCAGATTGCACAGAGATTTGAGCTTGTCTTCTGGGGATGGAGCCCTCTACACTTGGACTGTAGGGCAAGTTTGGGAAGGGCAGTCCCACCGCAGCACAAGGACAGGGGACAGGGCTTGGTGTAAGCAAGTTAGGCAGCCAGTGTGAGTCCTGTGCTTACGCTGTGGGATGAGGGTGGTGAATAGCACCTACTAGTTACTTCATTCCTGGAGGGGTTTCTCCACGAATGCTGCCTCTATGAGACAGACTCTGAAGTGAACAAATAGCCTATATACTCTGTGCTTCCAGATGCCCTTCTGATTGCTGTTTCCATGCTGTATGTCTGTGGGCTGATTGTCTTTCCTTCACTCCAAGAACAGTCCCAATGCCTCCAGATTCTCTTCAAGCCAAGCTCACTGACTTTTTATAACTCCAGACTTTATGCCCTGTTGTTTACAATAACTCACAAAATTCAGGCTTTTCCACTTTACAAGGCAATTGCTATGAAGATATATCTTCTCCGTGCACTCCTCTGTGTGTTAATCTATCTCTTGCCCTTCTCCATGACCATGGCTACCTTCCCACTGCAGAGACCATATTCTGTTTTTCTATCAAACTGTATCTACACACTTTCTACCTTCTTTGATGTGGCCTTTTCTTTCTTTTAGTTGTGAAGTTTGTTCTGTGGGTGTTCGGGTCAATTTGTGGGTCATTTAGGATAATTTGATTGTTATCTAGTTGAATTTGTGGGATGGGGTAAGATTAGATTCCTCTTATTCCACCACCATCTTCCCCTCTTTCTCAAGGTATCTTTCTTTATGAACCATTAGGTTTTCATCAGGATTAAAAAAAAAAGCTTTTGCATAGCAAAGGAAACAGTCAACAAGATTAAAGACAACCTACAGAATGGGAGAAGATGTTTGCAAATGACATATCAGATAAAGGATTAGTATCCAAAACTATAAAGAACTTATCAAACTCAACACCCAAAAAAGCAAAAATCCCGTCAAGAAATGAGCAGAAGACACCTCACACCATTCAGAATGACTAAAATTAACAATTCAGGAAACAACAGATGTTGGTGAGGATGCAGAGAATGGGGAACCCTCCTTTACTGTTGGTGGGAATACAAGCTGGTGCAGTGACTCTGGAAAACAGTATGGAGATTCCTCAAAAAGTTGAAAATAGAGCTACCCTATGACTTACCAATTGCACTACTGGGTATTTACCACAAAGTTACAAATGTAGTGATCCAAAGGGGCATGTGTACCCCAATGTTTATAGAAGGAATGTCCACAATAGCCAAACTATGGAAAGAGCCTAGATACCCATCAACAGATGAATGGATAAGGAAGATATGGTATATATTTATCATAGAATATTATGCAGCCATTAAAAAAGAAATCTTGCCATTTACAATGATGTGGATGGAACTATAGGGTATTATGTTAGCAAAATAATTCAATCAGGGAGAGACATTTATCATATGATCTCACTGATACATGGAATTTAAGAAACAAGGCAGAGGATCATAGGGGAAAGGAGGAAAAAATGAAAGGAGATGAAACCAGAGAGGGGGACAAACAATAAGAGACTCTTAATCTTAGGAAACAAACTGAGGGTTGCTGGAGTGTGGGGAGGTGGGAAGGATGGACTGGCTGCATGATCGACATTGGGGAGGGTATGCGTTGTGGTGAGCACTGGGTATTGTGTATGACTGATGAATCACAGACCTGTACCCTTGAAACAAATAATACATTATAAGTTAATTTAAAAAAAGAAAGGATGAATACCTTCCATTTACATTAACATGGATGGAACTAAAGGGTGTTATGCTAAATGAAATAAATCAGAGACATGCAGTTATCATATGGTTTCACTCACATATTGAATATAAGAAACAGCACAGAGATCATAAGGAAAGGGAGAAAAAACTGAATGGGAAGAAATCAGAGAGGGAATGACCCTGCAATTGCACTACTGGGTATTTACCCCGAAGAAGCAGATGCGGTACAAAGAAGGGCCACATGTACCCCAATGTTCATAGCAGCAATGGCCACAATTGCCAAACTGTGGAAAGAACCAAAATGCCCTTCAACAGATGAATGGATAAGGAAGACATGGTATATCCATACAATGGAATATTATGCCTCCATTAAAAGGATGAATATCCAACTTTTGTATCAACATGGACGGGACTAGAAAAGATTATGCAGAGTGAAATAAGTCAAGTGGAGAGAAGTCAATTACTTCATGGTCTCACTTACGTGTGGAGCATAAGGAAAATCATGGAGGGCATCGTGAGAAGGAAGGGAAGGGTGAATGGGGGGATATCAGAGCGGGTGATGAACCATGAGAGACTGTGGACTCTGAGCAACAAACTGAGGGGTTTGGAGGGAAGAGGGTGGGGGGTTGGGTGAGCCTGGTGGTGGGTATGAGAAGGGCACTTATTGCATGGAGCACTGGGTGTGGTGCATGAACAATCTTGTAACACTGAAAAAATAAAATATACATATTTGGGGGAAAAAATCAGAAAGGGAGATAAACCATGAGAGACTCTCAACTCTGGGGAGCAAACTGAGAGTTGCTGAAAGGGAGGTCTGTGGAGGGCTGGAGTAACTGGGTGATGAGCATTAAGGAGGGCATGTCCTGTGATAAGCTTTGTGTGTTATATGCAACTGATAAATTACTGAACTGTACATCTGAAACTAATGATGTTCTATAGGTTACTTGATTGAATTAATTAATTAATAATAAATAAATATAGGAAGAAGCATTTCAACCCTTTGTAAAAAATATGTATCATTTAGTATCTCTCCTAAAATTTGTTTTTGCTTTAGATTGAATTCTTAAATGTCTGACAAGTTATCTTGATCTATAGATTATTTAGAATGTCTACCATCTAGACGTGGTTTTGCTATGCAGTTATAATAATAAAAATTCTAGTTCCTCAAATTTAACCTTTAATCTGCAGATAAAGAACATTAATGAACTACCTATAATATACTTAGCTGTGCAAACTATTGTTTTAAGAAGCATATTGCCTAATTATCTGTAGAAATGTGACAAAGCCTTTTAAACTATAAACTTTTTAACTTTAACAGAGCATTCAAAGTGGAGTAACTTGTATGTTGAAATGAAAATATGTTCTGTATAGAATGAGTTAAGTTCTTACAAATATCGAATATCATAATATTCGTAATATAATATCGAACTTCGAATATCTCATTTAAAAATTAAATCTTTTCCTTGTTTCAAAAAAAAAAGGACAGTGAAGTTATATTCCTGATACTGCCAACTAAAAAGGGCTTTTTGTGGCCCAGTGGGCCATTTTCACAGGCAAAAAGAAGACTCATTAAAACTTAAGAATTCCAAGAAGGAGCAAGATGGCAGAGAACTAGGAGACACTGTATAATCCAATCCCATGAATTGAGCTGAATATCTACCAGAACACTCTGAACATCTATGAAATCTGCTTGAGATGTAAGATTATACACTTCTGGATCTCTATGGGGGCAGAAGATCATCCATGGAGATGGTGCACTTTACCTCAATTGTGACTGACATATTCAGGTATACATTCCTTCAACCACCTCTCACCAAAAAGACTAAGAGAAGGAACACTGAAAAGAGGAAAAATCCAGAGAGTGTGACCTCTGCTACAGAACTATTGGATATGGACATAAACAATATGTTGGATATAGAATTCAGGACAACAATTATCGAGGCAATGGCCAGGTGGAAAAGACCATTAGTGGCAACATAGAATCTCTAAGGGTGGAAGTGAGAACTGATCTGGCAGAATTTAAAAATGCTATCAATGAGATCCAATCTAATCTAAATACTCCAACAGCTACAGTAATTGAGGCAGAAGATTGAATTAGTGATCTAGAAGACAAACTGATAGGAAAAAAAGATCAGGAGGAGGCCTGGAAGAAGCAGCTTAGAAGCCATGAAAACAGAATTAGAGAAATAGATAACACCAGAAAACGTTCCAATGTCATAATTAGTGGGGTCCTTGAGGGGATGGAGAGAGAGAGGGGACTAGAAGATATAGGTGACCAAATTGTAGATGAGAATTTCCCTAATCTGGGGAATGGAAAAAGTGTTCGTGTCCCAGAGTCAGAGAGGACACCCCCCCACACCATCCAAGATAAACAAGGGTAGAAAGACCTATAGACATGTAATTGTGAAATTTGAGAATTGTGAATTCAGAGAAAATGACTTAAGGGCAGCTAGGGGGAAGAAATTCCTTATGTACAAAGGGGGGAACACCAGAATAATGTCAGACCTGTCCAGAGTACCCTGGCAAGCCAGAAAGGGCTAGCAAGACATATCCAGGGCACTAAATGTGAAGAACATGCAGCCAAGAATACTCTGTCTGGCAAGGCTGACATTCAGAATGGATGGAGAGATAAAGAACTTCCAAAACTGGCAAAGACTAAAAGATTATGTGACCACCAAGCCGGCACTACAAGAAATATTAAGGGGGGGGGGGGAGTTGTATAAAAGAAGAAAGAATCCAAGAGTGATATAGAACAGGAATTCAGAGACAATCTATAGAAACAAGGACTTCACAGGCAACATGATGACAATAAAAACTTATCTTTCAATAATCACTCTCAGTGTGAATGGCCTAAATGCTCCCATAAAATGGCACAGGGTTTCAGACTGTATAAAAAGACAGGATCCATCCATACGCTGTCTACGAGAAATACATTCCGAACGTAAAGATACATCCAGACGGAAAGTGAGGGGTTGGAGAACCATCTTTCATGCCAACAGGCCTCAAAAGAAAGTTAGGGTAGTGATTCTCATATCAGATAAATTAGATTTTAAGCTAAAGACTGTAGTCAGAGATACAGAAGGACACTACATCATCCTTGAATGCTCTATCCACCAAGAAGGTCTAACAATTGTAAATATTTATGCCACCAACATGGGAGCAGACAACTACATAAGCCCACTGTTAATCAGAATAAAGAGTCATATTGATATGTAAGATCCCCTACTATTAATGTAGGGGATCTTAACATGCCACTCTCAACAATAGACAGATCATTTGAGCAGAAAATCAACAACAACAAAAAGAGCTTTGAATGATGCAATGGACCAGATGGATCTCATAGATATATACAGAACATTCCACCCTAAAACAACAGAATACTCATTCTTCTTGAGCGCACATGGAACCTTCTCCAGAATACACCACATACTTGGTCACAAATCAGGTCTCAACCGATACCAAAAGACTGAGATTATTCCCTGCATATTCTCAGACGACAATGCTTTAAAACTGGAACACGACCACAAGAACAACTTTGTATGGAATTCAAACACTTGGAAGCTGAAGACCATCCTCCTCAAGAATGTTTGGATCAGGGTGTCTAGGTGGCTCAGTTGGCTGAGCAACTGCCTTCGGCTCAGGTCATGATCCTTGAGTTCCAGGATCAAGTCCCACATTGGGCTCCCAGCTCCACGGGGAGTCTGGTTCTTCCTCTAACCCTCTTCCTCTCATGCTCTCTTTTACTTTGTCTGTCTCTCAAATAAATAAATAGAATCTTTAAAAAAAAAAAGAATGTTTGGATCAACCAGGAATTAAAGAAGAACTCGAACAATTCATGGAAACCAAGGAGAATGAAGACACATTGGTCCAAAGCCTATGGATATGGCAAATGTAGTCCTAAGGGAAAAAATACACAGCCATCCAAGCCGCACTTAAAAAAAATGAAAAATCCTGAATACACAAACTTTCTTCACACCTTAAAGAACTGGAGAATCAACAACAAATTAACCCAATTCATCACATAAGAAGGGAAATAATTAAGATTACAGGAGAGATCACTGAGCTTGAAACCAGAGATACAGTAGAACACATCCACAAAACCAGAAGCTCATTCTTTGAAGGAATTAATAAGATCCATAAATCACTAGCCAAACTAATCCAAAAGAAAACAGAAATGATCCAAATTAATAAAATTATGAATGCAAGGGGAGAAATCATGACTAAAACCAAGGAAATAGAAACAATCATCAGAAATTATTATCAATAGCCATAGGCCAATAAGTTAAGGAAACTAGAAGAAATGAGTACATTCCTAGACACCTATAAATGTCCACGTCTGAAACATGACAAAATTGACAACCTGAATAGACCAATATCTAGTAACGAGATTGAAGCAGTGACAAAAAAATTAAAAAATAAAAAAAATCCTCAAAAACAAGAGTCAGGACCTGATGGATTTCCTGGGGAATTCTACCAAACATTCAAAGAAGAAATAATCCCTATTCTCCTGAAGCTCTTTCAAAAAATAGAAGAAGAGGGGCACCTGGGTGGCTCAGTGGGTTAAGGCCTCTGCCTTTGGCTTGGGTCATGATTCAGGGTACTGGATCAAGCCCCACATCGGGCTCTCTGCTCAGTGGGGAGCTTGCTTCCCCTTCTCTCTCTGCCTGCCTCTCTGCCTACTTGTGATTCGCTCTCGCTCTCTCTCTCTCTCATAAATAAATAGATAGACAGATAGATAGATAGATAGATAGATAGATAGATAGATAGATAAATGATTTTTTAAAACATAGAAGAAGAAGGAACACTGCCAGACTCTTTGGATGAAGCCAGCATTGCCCTGATCCCCAAACCTGGCAAAGACCCCGCAACAAGGAGAATATCAGACCAATATCCCTGATGAATATGGAAGCCAAGATCCTCAACAAGATCCTAGCTGATAGGATCCAACAGCATTTTAAAAAGATTATCCACCATGACCAGGTGGGAGTTATCCCCGGGATGCCCGGGATGCAATGGTGATTCAACTATCACAAGTCAATCAGTGTGATAGAACAAATCAATAAGAGAAGAGAGAAGAACCACATAGTCCTCTGAATTGATGCAGAAAAAGCATTTGACAAAATACAACATCCGTTCCTGATTAAAAGTCTCCAAACTATAGGGATAGAGGGAACATTTCTCAACTTCATAAAATCTACCTATGAAAAGCCCACAGCAAATATCATTCTCAACAGGGAAAAGGTGAAAGCCCTCCCTTTGAGATCAGGAACATGACCAGGATCTCCACTCTCACTACTCTTGTTCAACATAGTACTAGAAGTCCTAGCAACAGCAATCAGACAACAAAAAGAAATAAAAGGTATTCAAATAGGCGAAGAAGAAGTCAAACTCTCTCTCTTCACAGATGACATGATACTTTATATGGAAAACCCAAAAGACTCCACCCTCAAACTACTAGAACTCATACAGCAATTCAGTAATGTGGCAGGATACAAAATCAATGCACAGAAATCAGTTGCTTTCTTATATACTAACAATAAAATTATAGAAAGGGAAATTAAAGAATCAATTCCATTTCCTATAGCACCAAGAACCATAAGATACCTTGCAATAAACCTAACTAAAGGGGAAAAAAATCTATCCTTGAGGAACACTACACTCATGAATGAAATTGAAGAATCAAAAGGTATTCAAATTGGAAAGGAAGAAGTCAAACTCTCTCTCTTCTCAGATGACATGATACTTCATGTGGAAAACCCAAAAGACTCTACCCCGAAATTGCTAGAACCCATATAGCAATTCGGTAATGTGGCAGGATACAAAATCAATGCACAGAAATCAGTTGTTTTCATTTTTTTTAAGATTTTTATTTTTTTATTTGACAGAGAAATCACAAGTAGGTAGAGAGAGAGGCAGTGAGAGAGGGGGAAGCAGGCTCCCTGCTGAGCAGATAGCCCAATGAGGCGCTCAATCCCGGGACCCTGAGGCCATGACCTGAGCTGAACGCAAAGGCTTAACACACTGAGCCACCCAGGTACACTCAGTTGTTTTCTTATACACTAACAATGAAAGTATAGAAATGGAAATTAGAGAATCAATTCCATTTACATTAGCACCAAAACCCATAAAACATCTCGGAATAAACCTATCCAAAGACTTAAAGGATCTGTACTCGAGGAACTATAGAACATTCATGGAAGAAATTGAAGAAGACACAAAATGATGAGAAAACATTCCATACTCATGGATCAGAAGAATAAACATTTGCAAAATGTCTATACTGCCCAGAGCAATCTATACTTTCAATGCCATCCTGATCAAAATTCCACCAGTTTTTCTCAAAGAGCTGGAACAAACAATCCTAAAATTTGTATGGAACCAGAAAAGACCATGAATTGCTAAGGAAATGTTGAAAAAGAAAAACAAAGTTGGGGGCATCGCATTGCCTGATTTCAAGCTTTACTACAAAGCTGTGATCACCAAGACAGCACGGTACTATCACAAAAACAGACACATAGACCTGTGGAATAGATACACCAGATATGGACCTGTAACTCTATGGTCCAATAATCTTTTTTTTAGTATATGTGCTGCCGAAGTGAGCACTGGTCCACTAATCTTTGACAAAGCAGGAAAAAAATATCCAGTGGCATAAAGACAGTCTCTTCAATAAATGGTGGTGGGAGAGGGGCGCCTGGGTGGCTCAGTGGGTCAAAGCCTCTGCCTTCAGCTTGGGTCATGATCTCAGGGTCCTGGGATCGAGCCCCGCGTCAGGCTCTCTGCTCAGCAGGGAGCCTGCTTTCTCCTCTCTCTCTGCCTGCCTCTCTGCCTGCTTGTGATCTCTCTCTATATATCAAATAAATAAATAAATAAATCTTTAAAAAATGGTGGTGGGAGAATTGGGCAGATATATGTAGAAGAATGAAACTTGATCATTCTCTCACACCATACACAAAGATAAACTCGAAATGGATGAGAGACTTCAATTAGAGGCAGGAATCTATCAAAATCCTAGAGGAGAACATAGGCAATAACCTCTTTGACATCTGCCACAGCAACTTCTTTCATGACATGTCTCCAAAGGCAAAGGAAACAAAAGCAAAATTAAGCTTTTGGGACTTCATCAAGATAAAAACCTTCTGTACAGCAAAGGAAACAGTCAACAAAACAAACTGTCAACCCACAGAATGGGAGAAGATATTCACAAATGACATTACACACAAAGGGCTGATATCCAAGATCTATAAAGAACTTCTTAAACTCAACACCTAAAAAGCAGATAATCAAGTCAAAAAAATAGACAAAAGATATGAACAGACACCTCTCCAAAGAAGACATACAAATGGATAACAGACACATGAAAAAAATGTTCATTATCATTAGCTTTCAGGAGATTCAAATAAAAACCACATTGACATACCACCTTACACCAGTTAGAATGGCCAAAATATACACGACAGGAAACAACAAATCCTGGAGAGGATGTGGAGAAAGGGGAACCCTCTTCCACTGTTGGTGGGAATGCAAGTTGGTGCAGCCACTTTGGAAAACAGTGTGGAGATTCCTCAATAAATTAAAAATAGAGCTACCCTATGACCCTGCAATTGCACTGTTGGTTATTTACCCCAAAGATACTGATGTAGTGAAAAGAAGTGGCACATGTACCCCAATGTTCATAGCAGCAATGGCCCCAATCACCAAACTGTGGAAAGAGCCAAGATGCCCAGATGAATGGATAAGAAGTTATATTCCACATATACAATTGGATATTATGCCTCCATCAGAAAGGATGAATATCAACATGGACAGGACTGGAAAAGATTATGTTGAGTGAAATAAGTCAAGCAGAGTCGATTATAATATAGCATAAGAAAAAATATTGGGGACACTGGGAATAGAAAAGAAGAGTGAACTGGGAGAAAATGGAGGACAAGATGAAACATAGAGACTGTGGACACTGAGAAACAAACTGAAACAAACTGAGGGTTTTGGAGGGGAGTGGAGTGGGGAGTGGGTGAGCCTGGTGGTGGGTATTGAGGAGGGCACATATTGCATGGAGCACTAGGTGTGGTGCATGAACAATGAATCTTGGAACACTGAAAAAATATAATAGAAATTAAAATTTAAAAAAATCACAGCACACTAGGGTTTTCAATTTTTTTTAAAGATTTTATTTATTTATTTGACAGAGAAAGATCACAAGTAGGCAGAGAGGCAGGGAGAGAGAGAGAGGAGGAAGCCAGCTCCCTGCTAAGCAGAGAGCCTAATGTAGGGCTTGAACCCAGGACCCTGAGATCATGACCTGAACCAAAGGCAGAGGCTTTAACCCATTGAGCCACCCAGGCGCCCCAGGGTTTTTAAATTTTTATCCCGCTCTACCATCTTTTCTGCCAGCCCCAAAACCAGCAGGCTTGTCAGCCTTCTTATAACCTTTTCTAATACTAGCTCATTTTTTTCACTTCTAGACATGAACTTCAGCATCCAGCTTTGTACTGGTGGCCAGCTTAACTGCCCATAATAGAGTCCACCTCACTGCAGCTACCATGTGTTTTTCTTCCTTTCTGCAGAGTGACATTTGCTGTTCCTCCAGCAAGCTCATTAGATTTTCTAACATTATCTAGGTGTCCTTGTACTTATGCAGTAGTCTATGAGTATCTGACATACACCACTTCTTCCCACACAAATGTCGATGGCCAATTCAGGATTTCTCCCATGGATACCTCTTTCTAAAGGCCTATTTCTTTGGTATCCTGGATGGCTTACTAATTGTACGTTCACAACTCTTTAAGAGCATTTCTGATGTAATCTGAAACTGGACCCCATGTACAGAGGGCAGAGAGAGACTAAAGAGAGGCAGGTCACTCCAGGTTGATAGGTGGCAATTTTATTTATTATTATTTATTTTTAAAGATTTTATTTATTTACTTGACAGAGAGAGAGATTACAAGTAGGCAGAGAGGCAGGCAGAGAGAGAGGGGGAAGCAGGCTCCCTGCTAAGCAGAGAGCCTGATGCGGGGCTAGATCCTAGGACCCTGAGATCATAACCTGAGCTGAAGGCAGAGGCTTCAACCCACTGAGCCACCCAGACACCCTGGTAGGTGGAAATTTTAATAATCTCAGAGGAAACTTGCATATGAGGCATGTCTTGGGTGATAGCAAGATGAATGGATCTCCACACCCGCCCACCAAATCTTAAAATTTCTAAAGAGACCCTAACTGGGCTCAATCACATATACTATGCTGGTAATTAAACATCACATCATCATCTTAAGTCTATGTTCTTGGAGGAATCTCTGGGAGTAGGAGAGGTAAGTGGAACTCACATTCAAGAAAAGGGAGATGGGGATGCCAAGGAGCCTTTGAGTGTTTGGATCCAACTCATAGATCAATCAGCAGTCATGTCTTTTTTTATCATGTTCCCCAAGATGAGGGACCTTAATTATGTCTGCAGTATCTCTTCACTTTTGTCATATAGCATAACATAATCACAGTAGTGATATCTTTTACCATATTCTACTGGCAGGTTCTACCCACACTCCAAGGGGATGAGATTGCATGAAGGTGTGACTAATTGAGGTTCATTCTAAAGTGTTTCCGCCATAAGCACCGCACTTCAGGCACCATCTGCTGCACTGCAAGCACACACCAGTTCTCTCATCAGACCAGCTGGTGATTTCATGCTTTATCAAGTTTTCCCTGTTCCAACATAGCTTATGGTTCTATTCTGCCAAGGATATTCCTAGAAAGCTTATGAATTCTGTGTGTCTTTATCATGTACTTAGCAGCTTCCCCTTGTAAGTAGACTGAATATAAACATTTTATAGCTTAATTTATTATTATTATTAATCATTGAGGTTTTATGTGAGAAAAAAAAGTCTTTAATACCAACATCTTCCATCTTTGGCTTTGAAAAACCTGATACTCATATTTTCCTTTCCACTGGTATCTCAGTGACTCTATTGGAGTTCTTCAAATATAGAATTTGTCTTTTGCTATTCCTTGTCTTGGTTTATGGTTGTACTGGAGCAGGGATATTCAGGTAGGGCCAAGAGTAATGTGAAATACTTCAATATTGTGCCAAAGTATAAATAGCTATAGAACAGGAAGATGATGCAAAGAGTAATAAAGAGAGAGTCCATTTGTAAAGACAATATATTTTCATAGTGTTCTTACTAGTCTCCAGGAAATGTCTGTTCTTTAGATTTATTAATACATTTGATTCCAAGAAGATTCAATGAAATAATCATTTTTATTATTGACATGCAACAGACATGGGAAATGAAGCATTGGTTATGAGATGGAATTAAATAATACCCCATATTCTTAGGTCTAGTAAGTGTGGATCCAGGAAGGCTTTACAGTGAAATATGGCTGTATTTTGGGTGTATTTACCACCAGTTTCAACAATGGCCATACTGTAATTACAACTAAAGCAGCACTAGAGTTAAGGCATTGCCAACCTCTCCCTGTAGAAGCAGGAAGGGAGACTAATATATTAAGTTAATTGACTTATGGGAAGCCTCAGTCCAAGTATAGTGTTAGGAAGGGATAATAACAATAATAATAATATTATTATTAATACTATATAATATATAATATAATATATATTAAGAAGGGATATTATTATTAATATTATATCATATAACATATTATGTATTCATATTATATGACATATTAGTATATATTATTTTTAATATATTATATATAATATACATTTATATATTATATACATTTATATAATTATACATAATTATTAAATATATATTTTATATATACTATATTACACTATATATTATACTATTCTGTAATATACTATATTATAATATAAATTATAATCAATAATATATATTACAATTATATATTATTATAGTAATATATTAAAATTAATTAATAATAATATATTATTAACACATAAAATGTATTATTTGTACATTTATAAAATAAATGTATTACTTATTTCAAGAGTACAGGTCTGTGATTGATCAGTCTTACACAATACATGGCACTCACAACACATTCCCATCACCCTGGGAAAAAGTTTTTGCTGATTGTCCTTCACACTGTCATTTTATTCCAGACTACAAAAGGATGGAGGTCTCTGCTTAACACTACAATCTTAAAATGTGACTCAAGAAGACTAAGGATGAAGAACTAGACATTGAAAATGAAGGAATGGAATCTGAGCATCAGTCCTTGATTGTACTGCTGAACCACCATTTCAATCCTTTCCTGTTTCTCCTAGGATTGCTTGTTGCATGTGACTGCTTGAAGATGAATCCACTCTATGTTAAGATAACTCAGATGGATGTTATGTTTTACACAGCAAAGCATAATTGAAAAAGAGATAAACAGAGTTTATCTCCCTGAATGATGTGCTCAAATGTCCAGTTCCTTTATAAATGAAGAATCAATTCCAGTTGTGTAAATGTGAAAAAAAAAAGCAGACATTCCTTAGGAAACTTTTGCATAGAAAATGGTAGAGCTGGAAAAAATGTCATTTGCTATATTGTCTTTATGCTTTGTATTTATCCCTGACAGCATGAAAGCCAGGTCCAATTTACTGCCCATGAAACAATAACATGAGGATGAAGGGTTACACATTAATATGGAGAAAATGGAACCTTGGTAGACTGAGTCCTTGTTGGCATGGTGGATCTACCATCCCAGTCCTTGTCTGCCTCTCTAAAGATTTCATGTTGTCCTGCTAAAGATTAAACCATCATTTTTTTAATTTAAATTCCTATTAGTTAACATAGTGTAATATTAGTTTCAGTTGCACAATTTAGTGATTCAAAACTTATACACAACACCAGGTGCTCATCACAAAAATTGCACTCCTCAATCTCCATCACCTACTTAAGCCAAACTCCTATCCACCTCCCCTCTGGTAACCATTAGTTTGTTTTTTATGGTTAAAAATTTATTTCTTGATTTGCCTCTCTCTCTCTCTCTCTCTTTTTTTTGAATATTTGTTTATTTTTTTATTTGACAGAGAGAGATCACAAGTAGGCAGAGAGGCAGGCAGAAAGAGAGGGAGGCAGGCTCCCTGCTCAATCCCAGGATTCCGAGATCATGACCTGAGCCAAAGGCAGAGGCTTTGACCCACTGAGCCACCCAGGTGCCACATTGCCTCTCTCTTTTTTTCACCTTTGCTTATTTGTTTTGTTTCTCTTGTTTCTTTTTTAAATTTATTTATTTGAGAGAGAGAGAGAGAGAGCATAAGTAGGGGGAGGGGCAAAGGTAGAGGGACCAGCAGACTCCCAGCTGAGCACAGAGCCCTGACCTGGAGCTTGATCCCAGGACCCCAAGATAATGACCTGAGCCAAAGTCAGATGCTTAGCCGACTGAGTCACTCTGGTGATCCTTGTTTTGTTTCATAAATTCTACACATGAGTGAAATCATATGGGATTTATCTTTTTCTGACTGACTTAGTTCACTTAGCATACACTCTCTAGCTCTACTCACATAGTTGCAAATGGCAACATTTCATTTTCATCATGTTTTAAAATAAACAGGTTTTCTTTTTCCATAGTGAACATGTGTTGCCAGCCTTTGCTACTTCCCTCTAGTAGCAAAGAAATGGTTTTTTTTGTTTGTTTGTTTTGGTTTGGACAGACGTCTTTTGGTACTTCATGTGTGATGGCATGTGAGCTTAGATCTCTCTCCCATTTGGTTTGATGTCTTCTGCCCTTTTAATTGCCTCTCTTAGCCTCCTTTTCTTGCTTAATAAAAGGCTTACCAGGAAGCCATTTGGTTCAGTCAGTGAAGTTTTGACTCTTAGGGAGGAACTAGAAACTAGGAAGCCATTTGGTTCAGTTGGTGAATTGTCAACTTTTGGGGAGAAACCAATGCTCACAGATGTACTATGGGATTAATTTGGTTTGTTTACTTTTGCAGCATTTGGCATATTTGAATAAAACAGCCCTGTTATAGTTGAAAATCATAAATGACAATTTGTCACTGTATGCAGCGCTTTGGGCTGTATTTTTGAAAATTGGGCAATCTTTTTCTGCTACACTGTAAAAAGTTCATTAGAACTCCTGAGAAAAAATGACCAATTAATTGATCAATAAATTATGCCATCTTGCAATTAGATTTGTTTTGTAAAATGTAGATATTTGGAAATTGAGCATTTAAGATTTTATTTGCATCTTGCTTGTGTATTTGAATGTGTGTCCATGTACATTGTAAGTGTGTGTATATTCTCTCCAACTCCAGATTGTATTGCTAAAACTAATCTGTAAAAGATCTCTATTTAGTTGATTTAAGGGTAAGTTCTTATAAGGGTTAGGTATTCTAAAACTCAAATATAAATCCAAATGTTTTACAAGTTTACATGATCTTGGAAAATATTCAATATTAAAGCTAATTTAAGGTTGTTGGTTTAATTAAGTAGACATGTCTTTAGAATTAAATGTAAAACATTTATTCTGCTTGTGTTTACTGAAAGGAAAAAAGTTCCAATGTTATCTCCATTGTAAAATTTGTCAGAAAAAAAGAAAAATAAAACATTAGAACTTTAAGACCACATGAAGTTTCCTGGGTACTCTAAGAACAAGTAAACAAATTTAAATTTTAATGACTGTAATTCAGACTACTATAAATTATAGGGGAAATATTTCTGTATGTAATGGAATTGACACCAGTTTTTTAAAGAGGAAAAATGGGAGCACCTGGGTGGTGTAATAGGTTAAATGTCTGACTCTTGATTTCTGCTCAGGTCATGATCTCAGGGTCATGATCAAGCCCAACATCACCTCCGTGCTCATCGAGGAGTCTGCTCAAGATTCTCTCTCTCCCTCTCCCTACCTATCCCTCCTCTGTGCATTCTCTCTCTCTCTCTCAAATGAATAAACTTAAAAAATAAAGAGGGAAAATGAAGGAAAAAACCAGAATGAATATAAAAAGAAAAGTTCTAGAACTTTTGTGGTAAAAGAATCTTTGAAAAAGAATTTTGTACATGGTTGTAACTAACATTATTGAGATTAGACTGTAAAGTTTATTAGGGGGTGATCAACATCTGGGGAAGAGAAGGGAGAATAAGAGATCAAGATTATGCAGAAGTTGAGCAGTGATACAAAGCAACAGAAGCCTTAGCTGATTCTCTGAGGAATTCCAAAAGTTGCTTACTTTTTGAAACTTTTATTATTTATTTAATTGCTTATTTACTTAATACATACATACTTATTTATAATTTTATTTTATTTTTTCAGTGTTCCAAGATTCATTATTTATGCACCACACCCAGTGCTCCATGCAATACGTGCCCTACTTAATACCATTTTATTTTTATTTTTTTAAGAATTATTTGTTTATTTGACACACAGAGAGAGAGAGATCACAAGTGGCAGAGAGACAGGCAGACACAGGGAGAAGCAGGCTCTCTGCTGAGCAGAAAGCCCAGTGCAGGGCTGGATCCCAGGACCCTCAGATCATGACCTGAGCAAAGACAGAAGCTTTAACCCACTGAGCCACCCAGGTGCCCAAGTAATATCATTTTAAATGGAGGCAAATGGCTGGACATTTATGACAGTGACTCTATGTGACCATATGGGAAGAGGGCATGACCTTGCCAAAGTAGCTGTCTTCAATCGAGATAATCCCTGATAGGGGAGTGGGCAAGATGGCGGAGAATTAGAAGATCCTGTTGCAACCTGTCCCCAAAAGTGAGCTGAATATCTACGAGAACACGCTGAATAACCATGAAATCAGGCTATGGAGCAAAATTTTTCACTTCTGGATCTGTATGGGAGCAGAAGACAGCAGTGGAGAGGTAAAGCAAAGTGGGAACACTCAAACCTATATCAGAGGATAAACAAAAGGGGGAGGGAGCCACCAGAGGTGCTCCAAGGACAGTAATACCCCAAAGGAAAGTACCCAGTTAATGCTGGGGACCAGCATTAACTTAGAGTCTGGTTAAAGACACTTAAAAAGAGCAAAATATTCTGAGGAGTGACAAGTGGAAGGGGGTGGTCATGGGAAAGGGCCTGGGCCCATGCTCCCAGAAAAGACACCACTCACCTCAAAGAGAGACTGGCGGGGGGGTTCAACCCATGGTTCACGAATCTGCAGCTTTCCCCTCCCTGCACCATATTGTGGGCAGGGTGCACATACTCCTGCAAGCCCCTTATAGAGTCTGTTGTAGTCCAGGAGCCAGCAGCTTTTCACTGAGAGCCCCACTCTCTGGACTGAGTGCAACCCTGACTGAAAAGAAATTTTCAGCCTGTGGCAGAGTCTGGGTGCTCCCAACCAGCCCCAGAGAGAACACAGGCAGGTGGGTGGCCTAATCTCACACAGGAATATGACCACACCCTGCTAGGGCCTCAAGCACTGAAAGCAGGGGAACGATCTTGGAGTCCCCGAACTGTGCCAAACTGTTGCCAAAGTGCGTAACACCTGTGACAGGCTGCACTGTGAGCAGAATTTGGTGGAGGGGAATGTGTGTTCTGGACCACACAGAGGGGAGCAGACAGGGGCTTCTCTGTGACCCAGAGGTATGGGTACATACAGACAGAATCCTTGCTTGGACTCCCCAAAAAGGTGAAAAAGCTAAAATGGCCAAAAACCTTCAGAGAGTGAAAGACTGAGAAATTGGTTTCCACAGAGCTCAGCTCCTTGATTTGTGGGCAGGGGGACTCAATCCAAGCAAGACTGACTGGAAAAAAACACGGCAGGCCTCTCCCCCAGAAGACCAGTCAAAAAACAAAAGGACTATAACCACAGGGTCCCCATAAAATTTTAAATCCCCAACACCAGCAGAAATCAGTATTAAGTGCCTGATAATACCTAAAAACTGTATATTTCATAGATACCAAGTTTTTTTCTTTCTTATTTTCTTTCTATGTTTTTATTCACTCGTTTTCATATTTCTTCCTTTTTTTTATTTTTTTAAAGTACTTAACATTACAACTAGAGGCTTAATACAAAGATAAACCCAGGAAGACCTAAAATAATCTTCCTCGCCTGCGAGGAGTTATAACCACCCTCCCATCTTAACCTTCTGTCAGTGTTTCTATGTATTTGCTTTTGTTCTGGTATTATATAAATCTTATTCCTGGGGTTCAATCTGCCTAGGTTCTTTTATCTCTTGTCATATACTTTTGTCATTATATATGCTTGTTAGTGTTGGTTTACATACCTTATAAATCTTATTTTGGGGGCCCAATCTGGCTGGGATTTCTTCTTTTTCTCTTTCTCTCTATCTTTTTTTATCCTTATTCTTTCTTTTTGGTGGTGAATCCCAATTGCTCCAAAACCTTCGAGAGTGCACCCTGCCTGGATCATAGATGATATATCGAGCTATACATCCTCTCATCCACTTATCATCAAAATGACTAGGAGGAGGAACACCCAACAGAAGAAAAACCCAGAGATGGCACGCTCGCCCTCAGAACTATTAGACATGGACATAAACAGTATGTCAGAAAGGGAATTCAGGGTGATAATTATCCAGGCAATGGCTAGGATGGAGAAAAACATTAACGACAACATAGAATCTCTAAGGGCAGAAATGAGATCCAGTATAGCTGATGTAAAAAACGATTTCAATGAGATCTAATCCAATCTAAATAGTCTAATAGCTAGTGTTACAGAGAGAAAAGATAGAATTAGTGATCTAGAGGACAAAATGGTTAAGAAGAAAGGTCAGGAGTAGAGCTGGAGCAAACTGCTCAGGAATCATGAGAACAGACATAGGAGTATAAACGATGCCATAAAAGGTTCCAACGTAAGAATTATTGGAATCCCAGAGGGGGTAGAGAAAGACAGAAGACTAGAAGATATAGCTGACCAAATTCTGAATGGGAATTTCCCCAATCTGGGGAATGGAACAAGTTTGTATCCTAGAGACGGAAAGGCCAACTGCCAAGATTAATGAGTCTAGAAAAACACCCAGACACATAATCATAAAATTTGGAAATTATAATTTTAGACAAGAGGTCCTGAGGCCAGCTAAGGGGAAGAAGATTCCTTACATATGGAGAAAGACCCATCAGAATAACATCAGACCTGTCCACAGAAACCTAGCAAGCCAGAAAGGGCTGGCATGATATATTCAGGGCACTAAATTTGAAGAACATGCAGCCAAGAATACTTTATCCAGCAAGGCTGACATTCAAAATGGATGGAGAGATAAAGAGCTTCCAAGACCGGAACGATTAAGAGTATGTGATCATGAAGCCAGCACGCCAGGAAATATTAAAGGGGGTTCTAGAAAAATAGAAAGAACTCATGAGTGACTTAGAACTGAAATTTAAAATCTCTAGAAACAAGGACTACACAGGCAACATGATGTCAATAAATACTTATCTTTCAATAATCACTGTCAATGTGAAAGGCCTAAACGATCCCATACAGCAGCACAGCACTGAAGACTGGATAAAACAATAGGATCCATACATATGCTGTCTACAAGAGTCACATTGGGAACCATAGATACATCCAGACTGAAAGTGAAAGGATAGAGAACCATCTTTCATGCCAACAGGCATCAAAAGAAAGCCGGGGTAGCTTTTCTATTTCCTTTGGATTAGTCGTGATCTCTCCCCTTTCATTCATAATTTTGTTAATTAGGGTCCTCTCTCTTTCATTCACCAATTCTCATATCAGACAAATTAGATTTTAAGCTAAAGACTCTAGTCAGACATACAGAAGGACACTACATCATTCTTAAAGGGTTTATCCTATAAGAAGATCTAACAATTGTAAACATTTATGCCCCCAATATAGGAGCAGCCAACTACATAAGTCAACTGTTAATCAAAATAAAGAGTCCTATTGATATGAATACACTAATACTAGGAGATCGTAACACACAACTCTCAGTAACAGACAGATCAACTAAACAGAAAATCAATAAAGAAACAAGAGCTTTGAATGACACATTGGACCACATGGACCTCATAGATATATACAGAACATTCCACCCTAAAACAACAGGGTACTCATTCTTCTCGAGCGCACATGGAACTTTCTCCAGAATAGACCACATACTGGGTCACAAATCAGGTACCAAACGACTGAGATAATTCCCTGCATTTTCTCAGATCACAATGCTTTGAAACTGGAACTCAACTGCAAGAAAAAGTTTGGAAGGAATTCAAACACTTGGAGGCTAAAGAGCAACCTGCTCAAGAACGCTGGAATCAACCAGGAAACCAAAGATGAACTTAAACAATTCATGGAGACCAATGAGAATGAAGACACATTGATGTAAAACCTATGGGACACAGCAAAGAAAGATCTAAGGGGGAAATACAAAGCCATCCAAGCCTCACTCAAAAAATTGAAAAATCTTGAATACACCAGCTCTCTTTATATCTTAAAGAACTGGAAAATCAGCAACAAATTAAGCCAACCCCCCACATAAGAAGGGAAACAATCAAGATTAGAGCAGAGATAAACGAGTTAGAAACAGTAAAACGATTCACTGAATCCAGAAGTTGGTTTTTTTGGAAGAATCAGTAAGTTCGATAAGCCACTGGCCAAAGTCATCCAAAGGAAAAGCAAGAGGACTGTAATTAACAAAATTAAGAATGAAAGGTGAGAAATTATGACTAATCCAAAGGAAATAGAAACAATCAACAAAATTTATTATCAAAAGCTATATGCCAATAAGTTCAACAACTTGGAAGAAATGGATGCATTCCTGGAAACCCATAATCTTCCAAGACCGAAATAGAAAGAAGTTGACAACCTGAATAGACCAATATCTAGTAACGAGATTGAAGCAGTGATCAAAAACCTCCCAAAAAACAAGAGTCCAGGACCTGATGGATTCCCTGGGGAATTCTATCAAACACTCAAGGAAGAAATAATACCTATTCTCCTGAAACTGTTTGAAAAAAATAGAAACAGAAGGAAAACTGCAGACCCTTTCTATGAAGCCAGCATTACCCTATGAAGAAATAATACCTATTCTCCTGAAACTGTTTGAAAAAAATAGAAACAGAAGGAAAACTTGCAGACCCTTTCTATGAAGCCAGCATTACCAATACCCATAATAAATATGGATGCCAAGATTCTCAACAAGATCCTAGCTAAAAGGATCTAGCAGCAGATTAAAAATATTATTCATCATGACCAGGTGGGAGTTACCTCTGGGATGCAAGGGTGGTACAACATTCGCAAACCAATCCATGTAATAGAACAGATCAATAAGGGTAGAGAGAAGAACCACATGGTCCTCTCAATTGATGCAGAAAAAGCATTTGACAAAATTCAGCATCTGTTCCTGATTAAAACTCTTCAAAGTATAGGGATATAAGGAACAGTCCTCAACATCATAAAGTCTACTATGAAAAGCCCACAGCAAATATCATTCTCAATGGGGCAAGCAGACAGTCTTCCTTTTGAGATCAGGAACATGACAACGATGCACACTGTCACCACACTTGTTCAACATAGTGCTAGAAGTCCTAGCAACAGAAATCAGACAACAGAAAGAAATAAAAGTTATTCAAATTGGCAAAGAAGAAGTCAAACTCTCTCTCTTCACAGATGACATGATAGTTTATATGGACAACCCAAAAGACTCCACCCCCAAACTACTAGAACTCATACAACAATTCAATAATGCATCAGGATACAAAATCAATGCACAAAAATCAGTTGCTTTCCTATACACTAACAATGAAAATATGGAAAGGGAAATTAGAGAATCGATTCCATTTACTGGAATAAGATACCTGGGAATAAACCTAACCAAAGAGGTAAAGGATCTGTACTCGAGGAACTACAGAATGCTCATAAAAGAAATTGAAGAAGAAACAAAAAGGTGGAAAATCATTCCATGCACATGGATCAGGAGAATGAACATTGTTAAAATGTCTATACTGCCAGGACAATATATTCTTTCAATGCCATCCTGATCAAAATTCCTCCAGTTTTTTTCAAAAGGCTGGAACAAACAATCCTAAAATTTGTATGGAACCAGAAAAGACCCCGAATTGCTAAGAAAATGTTGAAAAAGAAAAACAAAGCTGGAGGCATCATGTTACCTGATTTCAAGCTTTACCACAATGCTGTGATCACCAAGAGAGCATGGTACTAGAACAAAAACAGACACATAGACCAGTGGAACAGAATAGAGAGCCCAGAGATGAACCCGCAACTCTATGTTCAAATAATCCTTTACAAAACAGAAACAAATATCCAGCGGAAAAAAGACAGTCTCTTCAATAAATGGTGCTGGGAAAATTGGACAGCTATATGTAGAAGAATGAAACTTGACCATTCTCTCACACCATACACGAAAATGAACTTTTGTCACTTCAGCAAGATAAAAAGCTAATGCATAGCAAAGGAAACATTCAACAAAAGAAACAGCAAGGAACAGAATGGGAAAAGATATTTGCAAATGACACTACAGACAAAGGTCTGATATCGAAGATATATAAAGAAATCCTCAAACTCAACACTCACAGAAACAATAATCACATCAAAAAATGGGCAGAAGACATGAACAGACACTTCTCCAAAGAAGACATACAAATGGCTAACAGACACATAAAAAAATGTTCATCATCTTTAGCTATCAGGGAGATACAAATCAAAACAACACTGAGATACCACCTTAGAACAGTTAGAATGGCCAAAATCAACAAGAAAGTAAACAACAAATGCTGGAGAGGATGTGGAGAAAGGGGAACCCTCTTCCACTGTTGGTGGGAATGAAAGTTGGTGCACCTGCTTTGGAAAACAGTGTGGATATTCCTGAGGAAATTAAAAATAGAGCTACCCTATGACCATGCAATTACACTACTCGGTATTTACCCCAAAGGAGCAGATGCAGTAAAATGAAGGGTCACATGTACCCCAATGTTCATAGCAGCAATGGCCATAATCACCAGACTGTGGAAAGAACCAAAATGCCCTTCAAAAGGTGAATGGACAAAGAAGATATGGTCCATATATATAATGGAATATTATGCCTCCATCAGAAAGGATTAATATCCAACTTTTGTATCAACATGGACAGGACTAGAGGTGATTATGCGGAGTGAAATAACTCAAGGGGAGAGAGTCAATTATCTTATGGTCTCACGTGTGGAGTATGAAGAAAATCATGGAGGGCATTGTGAGAAGGAAGGGAAGGGTGAACGGGGGGAAATCGGAGGGGGCAATGAACCATGAGAGACTGTGGACTCTGAGCACCAAACTGAGGTTTGGAGGGGAGGAGGTAGAGTTTTGGGCAAGGCTGGTGTTGGGTATTGAAGAGGGCACGTATTGCATAGAACACTGGGAGTGGTGCATGAACAAATAATCTTGTAACACTGAGAAAGTAAAATAAACATAGTTGTGGGGAAAAGAAATAAGTAAATAAATAAATAACAAATTTTCTAATGATCTTTAATGTCATTTTTTTCAAAGCTTTTTATTTATTTATTTGACAGAGAGAGAGAGAGATCACAAGTAGGCAGAGAGGCAGGCAGAGAGAGGAGGAAGCAGGCTCCCCACAAAGCAGAAAACCGATGTGGGCTCAATCCCAGGACCCTGAGATCAGGACCCGAGCCAAAGGCAGAGGCTTTAACCCACTGAGCCACCGAGGCGCCCCCTTTAATTTCATTTAAACATGTGCTTTAAAATCTTCCTATATTTCAAATGTTCCATGATATAACTTTTAAAAGAAGTCTTTTTGACTATTCAGGCTTGTTTACTTGGTAGGTCAAATAATTTGGGAAGCATTGTCAAATAAGTGATGATAAACAGAATTTCCTTTACAATTTCATTGTAATGACAAGTATAGTTCTTGTTACCTTTAAGATTATTATATTTTCATGGCAATAATTTTTTTGCATAATATCAGTAAGAATCTGGTTTTATGACAGGATAAAATTAAAAACATTCATTATATTCATAAGGTGTTTTTTGAACTTTTTAAAATTTTTTAAAATTTAATTTTTTTTCAGTGTTACAAGATTCCTTATTCATGCACCACACCCAGTGCTTCATGCAATACGTTCCCTCCTCAATACCCACTACACAGGCTCATACTCCTCCTTACTGCCTCCTCTCCTATTAACAAGTTTTTGACTGGAATGTCATATTTGAGGGAGATGGAGACTCAAGTATGACCAGACAGATTTAAGGACTTAAAGTTGACTCTACAGAGATCATGAAGCCCTGTGGAAAAATTAGCCTGCCATTTTGTTTACAGGGTTCCCAGCAGCCTTACATGGTAAGTAAAGAAGGTCACTTCCTGGTAGGTGCAGGAACCTCAAGATATTATGGAGAACTCAAAAAAAGAATGCATTAAAAAAAAAATGCATTCAAATCTTTAGATATTGGAAGTAAAGTCTGATGACAAGTATTTGGTTTGTCATCTTAGCCTCAAAAGGCTGTTAAAATTTCCATTTAAAATTCCTTATGGAATGCTCCAGCAAAGTACACTAAAAAACACAAATTTAAAAAAAAACACAAAAACAAACCAAAAAAAAACAAAAAAATTATATGGCCAATCACTATTGTTTTTTTTTCTCCCCAAAAATGTTTATTTTAATTTTTCAGTGTTACAAAATTGATTGTTCATGCACCACACCCAGTGCTCCATGCAATACGTGCCTTTCTCAATACCCACCACCATGCTTGCCCAATCCCCCACCCCCACCCTTCCAAACCGCTCAGTTTGTTACTCAGAGTCCACAGTCTCTCCTGAATCATCACCCCCTCCAATTTCCCCCTATTCACCCTTCCCTTCATTCTCACAATGCCCTCCATGATTTTCTTTATACTCTACATGTAACGAGACCATAAGATAATTGCCTCTCTCCACTTGACTTATTTCACTCTGCATAATCTCTTCTAGTCCTGTCCATGTTGATACAAAAGTTGGATATTCATCCTTTCTGATGGAGGCATAATATTCCATTGTATAGATGTACCACATCTTCCTTATCCACTCATCTGTTGAAGGGCATTTTGGTTCTTTTCACAGTTTGGCGATTGTGGCCATTGTGGCTATGAACATTGGGGTACATGTGGCCCTTCTTTGTACTGCATCTGCTTCTTTGGGGTAAACACCGAGTAGTGCAATTGCAGGGTCATAGGGTAGCTGTATATTTAATTTCCTGAGGAATCTCCATACTGTTTTCCAAAGTGGCAGCGCCAACTTGCATCCCCACCAACAGGGGAGGAGGGTTCCCCTTTCTCCACATCCTCTCCAGCATTTGTTGTTTACCGTCTTGTTGATTATGGACATTCTAACTGGTGTAAGGTGGTATCTCAGTGTGGTTTTGATTTGAATCTCTCTGATGGCTAAAGATGATGAACATTTTTCCATGTGTCTGTTAGCCATTTGTATGTCTTCTTTGGAGAAGTGTCTGTTCATGTCTTCTGCCCATTTTTTGATATGATTATCTGTTTTGTGAGTGTTGAGTTTGAGGTGTTCTTTATAGATCTTAGATATCAGATCTTTGTCTGTAGTGTCATTTGCGAATATCTTCTCCCATTCTGTGGGTTGCCTGTTTGTTTTGTGGACTGTTTCCTTTGATGTGCAGAAACTTTTTATCTTAATGAAGTCCCAAAAGTTCATTTTCGCTTGTGTTTCCTTTGTCTTTGGAGACATGTCCTGAAAGAAGTTGCTGTGGCTAATGTTGAATGGGTTACTGCCTATGTTCTCCTCTAGGGTTTTGGTAGATTCCTGCCTCACGTTGAGGTCTTTTATCCATTTCGAGTTTATCTTCGTGTATGGTGTAAGAGAATGGTCAAGTTTCATTCCTCTACATATAGCTGTCCAATTTTTCCAGCACCCTTTATTGAAGAGACCGTCTTTTTTCCACTGGATATTTTTGCCTGTTTTGTCAAAGATGATTTGACCATAGAGTTGTGGGTCCATCTCTGGGCTCTCTATTTTGTTCCACTGGTCTATGTGTCTGTTTTTGTTCTAGTACCATGCTGTCTTGGTGATCACAACTTTGTAGTAAAGTTCGAAATCAGGCAATGTGATGCCTCCAGCTTTGTTTTTCTTTTTCAACATTTCCTT
>CM052797.1:19467962-19497422 GCA_028533885.1 Nasua narica
GGTATCTTATGATTCTTGGTGCTACAGTAAATGGAATCGATTCTCTAATTTCCCTTTCCATATTTTCATTGTTAGTGTATAGGAAAGCAATTGATTTTTGTGCATTGATTTTGTATCCTGACACATTATTGAATTGCTGTATGAGTTCTAGTAGTTTGGGGGTGGAGTCTTTTGGGCTTTCCATAAAAACTATCATGTTGAGTGCCTGGGTGGCTCAGTGGGTTAAAGACTCTGACTTCGGCTCAGGTCAAGGACTCACGGTCCTGGGATTGAGCACCGCATTGGGCTCTCTGGTAGGCGGGGAGCCTGCTTCCCACCTTTATGCCTGCCTCTCTGCTTACTTGTAATCTCTCTCTCAGTGTCAAACAAATAAATAGAATCTCTAAAAAAAATAAAGTATTATGTCATCTGCAAAGAGTGAGAGTTTGACTTCTTCGTTGCCAAGTTGAGTACCTTTTATTTCTTTTTGTTGTCTGAATCCTGTCGTTAGGACTTCTAGTACTATGTTGAACAACAGTAACAAGATTGGGCATACGTGTAGTGTTCCTGATCTCAAAGGGAAGGCTGTCAGCTTTTCCTAATTGAAAATGATATTCGCTGTGGGATTTTCATAGATAGATTTTACAAAATTGAAGAATGCTCCGTCTATCCCTATAGGTTGGATACTTTTAATCAGGAACAGATGCCATATTTTGTCAAATGTTTTTTTCTGCATAAATTGGGAGGACCATGTGCTTCTTCTCTCCTCTCTTATTGATTTGTTCTATTACACTGATTTTTGACTTGTGGAAGAGGAACCATCCTTGTATCCCAGAGACAACTATCACCTGGTCTTGGTGGATAATCTTTTAAATATGTTGTTGAATCCTATAAGCTAGGATCTTGTTGAGAATCTTGGCATCCATATTTATCAGGGATATTGGTCTGAAATTCTCCTTTTTGATGGGGGTTTTGCCTGGTTTGGGGATCAGGGCAATGCTGGCTTCATCCAAAGAGTCTGGAAGTTTTCAAACAGGCAACCCACAGAATGGGAGAAGATATTCACAAATGACATTACACACAAAGGGCTGATATCTAAGTTCTATAAAGAACTCCTCAAATCCAACACTCACAAAACAGATAATCACATCAAAAAATGGGCAGAAGACATGAACAGACCCTTCTCCAAAGAAGACATACAAATGGCTAACAGACACATAAAAAAATGTTCATCATCTTTTGCCATCGAGAGATTCAAATTAAAACCACACTGAGATACCACCTTACACCAGTTAGAATGGACAAAATATACACGACAATAAACAACAAATGCTGGAGAGGATGTGGAGAAAAGGGAACCCTCCTCCCCTGTTAGTGGGGATGAAAGTTGGTGCAGCCACTTTGGAAGACAGTACGGAGATTCCTCAAGAAATTAAAAATAGAGCTACCCTATAACCCTGTAGTTGCACTACTGGGTATTTACCCCAAAGAAGCAGATGTAGTACAAAGAAGGGCCACATGTACCCCAATGATCATAGCACTAATGGCCACAATCACCGAACTGTGAAAAGAACCAAAATGCCCTTCAACAGATGAGTGGATAAGGAAGATGTGGTACATCTATACAATGGAATATTATGCCTCCATCAAAAGGATGAATATCCAACTTTTGTATCAACATGGATGGGACTAGAAGAAATTATATGGAGTGAAATAAATCAAGCGGAGAGGGTGAATTATCTTATGGTCTCACTTACATGTGGAGTATAAAGAAAATCATGGAGGGCATTGTGAGAATGAAGGGAAGGGTGAATGGGGGAAATCAGAGGGGACAATGAACCATGAGAGACTATGGACTCTGAGCAACAAATTGAGGGTTTTGGAGGGGAGGGGGTGAGGGGTTGGGTGAGCTCAGTGGTGGGTATTGAGAAGGGCATGTATTTCATCGAGCACTAAGTGTGGTGCAAGAACAATCATTCTTGTAACACTGAAAAAATAAAATAAACATATTTGGGGAAAAATCCTAAAAAAATACCAAAAACAATGTCTGGAAGTTTTCCTTCTTCTATTTTTTTAAAAGATTTTATTGATTTATTTATTTATTTATTTATTTATTTATTTATTTATTTATTAACTAGAGAGAGCAATCACAAGTAGGCAGAGAGGCAGGCAGAGAGATAGGGGGAAGCAAGCCCCCCACCGAGCAGAGAGGCCGATGAGGGGCTTGATCCAGGACCCTGAGATCATGACCCAAGCTGAAGGCAGAGACCTTAACCAAGTGAGCCACCCAGGTGCCCCTCTAGGGATAATTTCTTCTTTGAATGTTTGGTAAAATTCTCCATGGAATCCATCAGGTTCTGACTCTTGTTTTTTGGGAGTTTTTTTGTTTTATTTTGTTTTGTCACTGCTTCAATCTCGTTACTAGACATTGGTCTGTTCAGGTTGTCAATTTCGTCCTGTTTCAGACTTGGACATTTTTAGGTTTCTAGAAATGTACCCATTTCTTCTCATTTCCTTAACTTTTTGGCCTATAGCTATTGATAATAATTTATGATGATTGTTTCTATTTCCTTGGTGTTAGTCATGATCTCTCCCCTTGCATTCATAATTTTATTAATTGGGTCATTTCTGTTTTCTTTTGGATTAGTTTGGCCAGTGCTCGCTTCGGCAACACATATACTAAAATTGGATCAGTTTGGCCAGTGATTTATGGATCTTATTAATTCTTTCAAATAACGAGCTTCTGGTTTGGTTGATTGTTCTACTGTATCTCTGGTTTTGAGCTCAGTGATCTCTCCTGTAATCTTATTTCCCTTCTTGTGCATTGAATTGGCTTAATTTGTTGTTGATTCTCCAGTTCTTTAAGGTGTGAAGAAAGTTTGTGTATTCAGGATTTTTCATTTTTTTTTAAGGGCGGCTTGGATGGCTGTGTATTTTTTCCCTTAGGACTACATTTGCCATATCCCATATGCTTTGGACCAATGTGTCTTCATTCTCCCTGACTTGTTCAAGTTCTTCTTTATTTTCCTGGTTGATCCAAACATTCTTTTTTTTTTTTTTTTAAAGATTCTATTTATTTATTTGAGAGACAGACAAAGTAAAAGAGAGCATGAGAGGAAGAGGGTTAGAGGAAGAACCAGACTCCCCGCGGAGCTGGGAGCCCAATGTGGGACTTGATCCTGGAACTCAAGGATCATGACCTGAGCCAAAGGCAGTTGCTCAGCCAACTGAGCCACCTAGACACCCTGATCCAAACATTCTTGAGGAGGATGGTCTTCAGCTTCCAAGTGTTTGAATTCCATACAAAGTTGTTCTTGTGGTCGTGTTCCAGTTTTAAAGCATTGTCGTTTGAGAATATGCAGGGAATAATCTCAGTCTTTTGGTATCGGTTGAGACCTGATTTGTGACCAAGTATGTGGTGTATTCTGGAGAAGGTTCCATGTGCGCTCAAGAAGAATGAGTATTCTGTTGTTTTAGGGTGGAATGTTCTGTATATATCTATGAGATCCATCTGGTCCATTGCATCATTCAAAGCTCTTTTTGTTGTTGATTTTCTGCTCAAATGATCTGTCTATTGTTGAGAGTGGCATGTTAAGATCCCCTACATTAATAGTAGGGGATCTTACATATCAATATGACTCTTTATTCTGATTAACAGTGGGCTTATGTAGTTGTCTGCTCCCATGTTGGTGGCATAAATATTTACAATTGTTAGACCTTCTTGGTGGATAGAGCATTCAAGGATGATGTAGTGTCCTTCTGTATCTCTGACTACAGTCTTTAGTTTAAAATCTAATTTATCTGATATGAGAATCACTACCCTAACTTTCTTTTGAGGCCTGTTGGCATGAAAGATGGTTCTCCAACCCCTCACTTTCCGTCTGGATGTATCTTTACGTTCGGAATGTATTTCTCGTAGACAGCGTATGGATGGATCCTGTCTTTTTATACAGTCTGAAACCCTGTGCCATTTTATGGGAGCATTTAGGCCATTCACACTGAGAGTGATTATTGAAAGATAAGTTTTTATTGTCATCATGTTGCCTGTGAAGTCCTTGTTTCTATAGATTGTCTCTGAATTCCTGTTCTATATCACTCTTGGGTTCTTTCTTCTTTTATACAACTCCCCCCCCCCCCTTAATATTTCTTGTAGTGCCGGCCTGGTGGTCACATAATCTTTCAGTCTTTGCCAGTTTTGGAAGCTCTTTATCTCTCCATCCATTCTGAATGTCAGCCTTGCCAGATAGAATATTCTTGGCTGCATGTTCTCCTCATTTAGTGCCCTGAGTATGTCTTACCAGTCCTTTCTGGCTTGCCAGGGTTCTGTGGACAGGTCTGACATTATTCTGATGTTCCTCCCTCTGTACATGAGGAATCTCTTCCCCCTAGCTGCCCTTAAGTCATTTTCTCTGAATTTACAATTCTCAAATTTCACAATTACATGTCTATAGGTCTTTCTACCCTTGTTTATCTTGGATGGTGGGGGGGGGGTGTCCTCTCTGACTCTGGGACACGAACACTTTTTCCATTCCCCAGATTAGGGAAATTCTCTACAATTTGGTCACCTATATCTTCTAGTCCCCTCTCTTTCCATCCCCTCAAGGACCCCACTAATTATGACATTGGAATGTTTCCTGGTGTTATCTATTTCTCTAATTCTGTTTTCATGTCTTCTAAGCTGTTTCTTCCAGGCCTCCTCCTGATCTTTTTTTCCTATCAGTTTGTCTTCTAGATCACTAATTCAATCTTCTGCCTCATTTACTGTAGCTGTTGGAGTATTTAGATTAGATTGGATCTCATTGATAGCATTTTTAAATTCTGCCAGATCAGTTCTCACTTCCACCCTTAGAGATTCTATGTTGCCACTAATGGTCTTTTCCACCTGGCCATTGCCTGGATAATTGTTATCCTGAATTCTATATCCAACATATTGTTTATGTCCATATCCAATAGTTCCGTAGCAGAGGTCACACTCTCTGGATTTTTCCTCCTTTCAGTGTTCCTCCTCCTAGTCATTTTGGTGAGAGGTGGTTGAGGGAATGTATACCTGAAAATAACAACCACAATGCATGCAATGTTCCCCCTGAAAGTTTCAGAGCAATTTGAAGTCACCACCAAAAAGAAAGAAAAAGAAAAAGAGAAAAAAAAGGCAAGAATGATCCATAATATTAAGATTTATAAAGTACAAAAACAAAAACACACAGAAACACTGACAAAAGGATAAGATGGAATGTGGCTATGAACCTTTGATGTGGGTGAGGAAGTTTATTTAAATTCTTCCTGTGTGTATCTTGTTTTCTTTGTTAGAGGACTCAACTTTCCAGTTATACCAGGAAATTAAAACTGATTATATTTTATATATATATATATATATATATATATATATATATATATATATATATATATGAAAAGTAACAAAGTTATATATATGAAAAAATTTCAAGTTAAAAGTTTACTGTGGTATATGTTGTATTAAACATCTATTTGAAATGGTAAGTAGGTAAAAAAATAAAATAATAAAAATCATGAGAACAAATTTAAAAAAGAGAGAGAGGGAAACAGAGAGAGAAGTTGTATCTACAAACGGGCTGTGGGGCAGTACCCAGAGCTTAATATATTGTTTTCTCCTGAGGTTTTACAGTTTTACAGGGACCTTCAGGTTGTTGTCCTCTTGTTCTTTTGGCTTGTTTTCTGGGGAGCAGACTGCCACATTTTTTTTGGTCAATCTTACTTTAGCTGAGTTGCCCTACCCTCTATCAAGTGGTTGGGCTTTGTGGAAACCGGTTTTTCAGGATTTTATTCTATGGACGTTTTTGTTTTTTGGTGACTTTTGGGCCTTTTTCTGGAGGGTCAGATCAAAGTAAACTGTCCCCACCCAGACCTCTGCCTCAGAGAAAAGCCACAGTCTGCTCCCCTCTGAATGGTCCAGAACACACCAACTCCCCCTCTGTAAACTCTATTGAACACTGAAACCTCCCACAGGTGGGGCACACCTGTAGCTTCCATCTCAGTGGTTGCCTGAGGCCCCCACTTGTCTCTGTACCTCCGTGGCACCAAAACCATGCACAATACTGGTCTTGGTGAGCCCTGTCCCATCATCTGCCATTCTGGGGACCACTGTCTGGAGCCCATGGCCACGCAGGGTGCTCTCAACCCTGGCTGCAGTGGAGGCATCAAATGACTGTGGACCCAGGGACTGCCAACTGGAGCCCACACCAGGCTTTCTCAGCCATGGGGAGGGGTGTGCTTGGCCCCAGCAGTGTTGCACAGATGCAGCAGAGGTGGCTATGGTGGCTGCAGACCCAGGGACCATGGGTTGCAGCCCATGCCAAGCTCTCTCAGGCGTGGGCAGGCACTAGCTATGGCCGTCCTTGGACTGTGGGCTTAGGTCCATGCCTGCAGCCACCCGATGCCAACAATTGTCCCTTAAGTTTCCTTGTTCTTTTTGAATGCTGTTATTAATCCCATCCCATCTTGCATCCACCAATCTCCAAGCTAATGCTGGTCCCCAAGCACAGGGCACTTTCGTATTGGGGTATTACTTCCCAATGTGTCACTTCTGGTGGCTCTCTCCCTCTTCTGTTTACCTTCTGATTTCAGTCCACACACTTGCAACACCTCTGTACCTCTCCACTGATGATTCTCTGCCCCTGTAGACATCCAGAAGTGTATAATCTTAAATCTCAGGCTGATTTCATGGGTGTTCAGAGTGCTCTGGTAGATATTTAGCTCAATTCAGGGGACCAGTTGAAATAGGGTCTCCTACTCTTCCACCATCTTGCCCCTCCTCCCCCAAAGAAAGATTTTAATAGGAATTACCACCCAAACTCTTTGGAATGAAAAGTTGCATCCTTTCTCTGTCCCTTAAATTATAAATCTTTTCATGTCTTAGAAATATAAACAACTCAGGAAAAGACCAAAACTTTGTTCACAGAGACAGAAGGGGGAAAAAAATGATGAGGTGGGCTGTTAAAAATGCAGAGCACTGGGTGTGGTGCATGAACAATTAATCTTGTAACACTGAAGAAATAAAATAAACATATTTGGGGGAAAATGCAGACTACTGGTTGCCTTGATGCTCACTTGGTGGAGCATGCAACTCTTAATCTTGGGGTTACAGGTTTGAGCATTGCATTGGGTGTTGAGATTACTTAAAAATAAAATCTTGGGGCACCTGCATGATTCAGTCAGTTGAGAAACAGCTTTCAGCTCAGGTCATGATCCCAGGGACCTGAGATGGATCCCCACATTGGGCTCCCTGCTCAGTGGGGAGTCTGCTTCTCTCTCTCCTTCTACGTGTTGCTATGCTTGTTCCTGATCTTGCGTATGCTCTTGCTCTCTCTCAAATAAATAAAATCTGAAAAAAAAAGTATACTGGTATAAGATTTAATTCTCTCTACTAAAAAGACAAAATTTTGAGTGCATCTGGGTGCCTCAGTCAGTTAAACGTCTGCCTTTGGCTCCAGTTATAATCTCAGGGTCCTGGGATCAAGTCCCATGTCCACCTCCCTGCTCAGCAGATAGCCTTCTTCTCCATCTGCCTCTGCTGCTTCTCTGCTTGTGTGTGTTCTCTTTCTCTCTCTCTCTCTCTCTCTCTCTCTCTCTCTCTCTAAGAAATAAGTAATTTTTTTAAAAAAAGACAAAATTTTCTTGGATTATTGGTCTGATTTTGATGAGAAATTATAAACAAAGAGTTTTTGTTTTTCTTTATTTACCCAGAAAAATTAAGTTTCTGTTTTATCTTTACAAGGTGTATAAGAAACTCTCACCATATCTTTAACCATGCTGATTCTTAAGTTTTTTGTTACTTACAGAGTTATTGTTTTACTCTGATGCTTTGGCAAGAACTGTTCCTGCTCAAATATTTCATATTCCAGAAGACTCATGGGAAAGACTGTTAATTACAGATTATAACTGAAAACTAAGATCAATTTGCCTTCATGTGGAAGGGACAATGATAAACGTTTCAAGTGCTCCCCCAAAACTACCTGCATTAGTCCCATATGTTACGGGATTGTAGCTTGAGATCTCTCCCTCTTCTCCTTCCCTACATCAATGATATGAAACCATTACATTGAAAATTATCACATGGTTTCACTTACTTGTGGAGCAGAAGGAAAAATATGGAGGGCATTGGGAGAAGGAAAGGAAGGGTGAAATGGAAGAAATCAGATGGGGAGACAAAACACGAGAAACAGTGGACCCTGAGAAACAAACTGAGGGTTTTGGGGGGTCGGGGGGTTGGGTGAGCCTGGTGGTGGGTACTGAGGAGGGCAGGTATTGCATGGAAAACTGGTTGTGGTGCATGAACAATAAATCTTGGAACTCTGAAAAAATAAAATAAAATTTTTTTAAAAGTCTTTTTTGCGACAAAGAACACTTTTTTATTATTTTAGTTTTTGACAATTTTATTTTTTTTTAAAGATTTTATTTATTTATTTGAGAGAGGGAGAGCAAGAGACAACATGAGAGGGGAGAAGGTCAGAGGAAGAAGTAGACTCCCAGTGGAGCTGTGGATCATGACCTGAGCTGAAGGCAGTCGCCCAACCAACTGAGCCACCCAGGGGCCCTTTTATTTTTTAATTTAATTTTATTTTTCAATGTTCTAAGATTCATTGTTTATGTATAACACCCAGCGCTCCATGCAGTACATGCCCTCCTTAATACCCACCACCAGGCTCACTCACCCCACCACCCCATTCTTCTCTAAAACCCTCAGTTTGTTTCTCAGAGTCTACCATCTCTCATGCTTTGTCTCCCCTTCTGATTTTCCCCCTTTCACTTTTCTCTTCCTTCTCCTATTGTCCTCCATGTTATTTCTTATGTTCCACAAGTAAGTAAATCCATATAATAATTAACTTTCTCTGCTTGACTTATTTCACTGGGCATAATCTCCTCCAGTCCCGTTGATGTTGATGCAAAAGTTAGATATTCATCCCTTCTGTTGGCTGAGTAATATTCCATTGTGTATATGGACCACATCTTCTTTATGCATTTGTCTGTTGAAGGGGATCTCAGCTCTTTCCAACTTTTGGTTATTGTGGACATTGCTGCTATGAACCTTGGGGTGCCTTTGGCCTTCCTTTTCACTACATGTGTATCTGTGGGGTAAATATCCAGTAGTGCAATTGCTGGGTCATAGACTAGCTCTATTTTTAATTTTTTGAGGCATCTCCACACTGTTTTCCAAAGTGGCTTCACCAACTTGCATTCCCACCTAAAAAATAAAAGATTTCCCCTTTCTCCACATCCTCTTCATGATTTGTTGTTTTTTGCTTTGTGAATTTTTGTCATTCTAACTGGTGTAAGGTGGTAATTTTGTTCTTTTTCATAGGTGAATAATATTCCACTATAAAGCCATTGTAACAGGCTTGAGGTGATATCTCTTTGTAGTTTTGATATATATTTTTCAAATATTAATTATCTTGAGCATCTTTTTATGTGGCTGTTTTTCATCTGAATGTCTTCTTTGGAGAACTGTCTATCCATGTATTCTGCCAATTTTTGAATTGAATTAGTTGGTTTTGGGTATTGAATTGAATCAGATTCTTATTTATTTTGGATACCATTTTCCAGTATATCACTTCCAAATATCCTCTCCCATTCTGTAGGTTGCCTTTTCATTTTGTTGACTGTTCCCTTCATTGTACAAAAGCTTTTTAGTTTGAAGTAGCCCCAATAGTTTATTGCTGCTTTAATTTTCCTTGTCTCAGGGGCCCTTTCTAGAAAAATGTTGCTGCAGTTGATGTCAGAAAAGTTATTGCCTTTGCTTATTGCCTTTGCCAATCCTAGGATTCATGGCTTCAGGACTCACATTTAGATATTTATGGAATTTTGAGTTTAATTTTGTGTATGGTGAAAGAAAGTGGCCTAGTTTCATTCTTTTACATGCTGTTGTTCATTTTTCCTGATACCATCTATTGAAGAGACTGTCTTTTTCCCATTGGATATTTAATTCTCCTTTTTCAAAGATTAATTGATCATTGTGGGTTTATATCTTGGTTTTCTGTTCTACTTTTGTGTCAGTATGATACTGTTTTGATTACTCCAATTTTATAACATAATTTGAAGTCTAGAACTATGATACCTCCAGTTTTGTTTTTCTTTTTCAAGATTACTTTGGTAATTTGAAATATTTAGAAAAAAATTATTTACATTCCAGCACCTGAGTGGTTCAGTGGGTTAAGCCTCTGCTTTCAGCTCAGGTCATAATCTCAGGGTCCTGGAATAGAGCCCCGCATTGGGCTCTCTCCTTGGCGGGAAGCCTGCTCCCCTTCTCCCTCTGCCTGCCTCTATGCCTACATGTGATCTCTTTCTCTCTGTCAAATAAATAAATAAAATCTTTAAAATAAAATAAAGTACTTTATACTCTTTTTCTTGCTCTTGAAATTAAAAATTTATCATGTCTTCAAAATGTAAACACAGCCCACAATTTCCTGAGATTGAAGAAAAAAAAAGGAAGAAGAAGAAAAGTTGCAAGGAGGCCTTTTAAAAATATGAGCTGTTAAAGGGCTTTTTTAAAACTTAATTTAATTTTTTCAGTGTTCCGAGATTCATTGATTTTGCACTGCACACAGTGCTCCATACATTACATGCTCTCCTTAATGCCCACCTATAGGCTCACCAAAGTTCCCACCCCAAACCCCTCCAAAACCCTCAGAGTCCACAGTCTCTCATGCTTTATCTCTCTCTCTGATTTCCCCCAATTCACTTTTCCTTTCCTTCTCCTAATGTCCTCCATGTTTGCCCTTATGCTTCATATGTGAGTGAAAACATAAGATAATTGAGTCTTTCCTCTTGACTTATGTCACTCAGCATGATCTCTTCTAAGAACTCCTCGAAATCAATACTCAAAAAACAGATAATCACGTCAAAAAATGTGCAGAAGACATGAACAGACACTTCTCCAAAGAAGACATACAAATGGCTAATAGACACATGAAAAAATGTTCATCATCATTAGCCGTCAGGGAGATTCAACTCAAAACCACATTGAGACACCACCTTCCACCAGTTAGAATGACCAAAATCAACAAGACAGTAAACAACAAATGCTGGAGAGGATGTGGAGAAAGGGGAACCCTCCTCCACTCTTGATGGGAATGAAAGTTGGTGCAGCCACTTTGGAAAACAGTATGGAGATTCCTCCGGAAATTAAATATACAGCTACCCTATGACCCTGCAATTGCACTACTCGGTGTTTACCCCAAAGAACCAGATGCAGTACAAAGAAGGGCCACATGTACCCCAATGTTCATAGCCGCAATGGCCACAATCGCCAAACTGTGGAAAGAACCAAAATGCCCTTCAACAGAGGAATGGATAAGGAAGATACAGTCCATATATGCAATGGAATATTATGCCTCCATCAAGAAGGATGAATACCCAACTTTTGTATCAACATGGATGGGACTAGATGAAATTATGTTAAAGGGCTTTTAGTCAAGAATCTAGCACCTCTGATAACAGGAAGATATGCTACAAATATCTACCTTTGGAAAAACTTAGATAATCTCACTCTGCCTTTGATATACATTTTCTACTCCTCTTTTGTCTAGGACTTAAGCACCAATCTGTCATACAAACTTTAGAAATATGTTTTTTAAATAAATAAATAGATTTAAAATTTGGGTTTATGATATCCTTCCCACTAGCATTAGTAGAAACAAAATTAATATTTGTTTACATATCTTTTATGTTTGTGTGTGTGTGTGTGTGTTTGCATGTGTGTCCATGAATGCTGTAAATTTGAGATATTTTCTCTACCTCTGGATGACACTGCTAAAATTATTATATAAAAGCCATATTTAGTTGTTTTGAAGACTATTGTTTGTAAGGATTGGACATTCTAAAACTAACAGACAAGAACTAACCCAAATGTTTTTCACGTTCATATATCTGGGATAATATTTGGCATTAAAGGAAATTTAAGGTTGTTTAAACAAAAAATAGATATGTATTTAGAGTTATCAGCATTAAGTGTAAAACTTTTATTATGCTTGTTCAAATAAATAACCTAACATCTATAAGTCATAGAAAATGAACAACAAACAATGCCTAAAACCAGAAGAAGGAAAGAAATAATAAAGGTTACAGCAGAAATAAATAGTCTAGAATATAAACAAGAAAACATACTGATGAAACCCAGAGCTGATCCTTTGCTAAAAATTATAAAATTGATTCAACCTCTACTCAGACTTATCAAGAAAAAAAGAGAAAGAACTTAAATAAAATTACAAATGAAAGAGGAGATATAGAAACTAACATCACAGAAATACAAACAAATCATAAGGAAATATTATGAAAAAATATATGCCAACAAATTGAACAACTCAGAAGTGGTTACATTTCTAGGATTGTATATGCTACCAAAACTGAAACAGGAATAAATAGAAATTTGAATAGACCAGTTACCAGCAAAGAAATTCCAACAGTAACCAAAAACCTCCCAATAAACAAAAGTCCATGACCAGATGGCTTTATTGGTGAATTCTAACAAACATTTAAAGAACAGTATATGCCTATTCTTCTCAAACTGTTCCAAAAAATAGAAATTGAAGGACAATTTTCAAATTCATTCTATGAGGTATTACCCTGATACCAAAACCAGATTAGGACATCACAAAAAGAAAGAAATACAGGCTAATAACTCTGATGAGTGTAGGTGCCAAAATCCTCAACAAAGTATTAGCAAACTGAATCCAACAATATATTGTTCAAAATCATTCACCACAATCAGTAGGATTTATTCCTGGGATGCAAAATGATTTGATATTCATAAATCAATCAATGTAATATAACATATTAATAAAAGAAAAGATAAGAAACATGATCCTCTCAATAGATGAAGAAAAAGCATTGGACAAAGCACAACATCCACTCATGATAAAAACCTGCAACAAAGTAGATTTAGAGGGAACACATCTCAACAAACTAAAGGCTATAATATGAAAAATTCACTGCTAACATCATACTCAATGAGGACAGCAGAGAGCTTTCCTTGAAGGTCAGGAACAAGAACAAAGATTTGTGCACTCTCATCACTTTAATTCAACATAGTACTGGAAATCTTAGCCACAGCAATCAGACAAAAATAAATAAATAAAGGGCATCCAAATTTATATGGAAGAAGAAAGTTTTACTGTTTACAGATGATGAGATACATTATATATAGAAAACCCAAAAGACTCCACAAGAAAACTGCTAGAACTTACCAACAAGTTCAGTCAAGTCACAAGATACAAAATCAATTACAGAAATTTGTTCATTTCTATACACCAATAACAAAATAGCAGAAAGAGAAATTACAAAAACAATCCCATTTACAACTGCACCAAAATAATAAGGTACTTAAGAATAAGCCTAATTAAAGGGGTGAAAGATCTGTACTCTGAAAACAATAAAACACTGAAGAAATTGAAGAGAACACAAAGAAATGGAAAGACATTACATACTCATGGATTGGAAGAACAAACATAGTTAAAATATCTATACTACTCAAAGCAACCTACACTTTCAATGCAATCCTTATCAAAATACCAATAGCATTTTTCACGGAACTAGAACAAAGAATCCTAAAATTTGTATGGAAATACAAAAGACCCCAAGTAACCATTAGTTTTTTTCTCTATAGTTAAGAGTCTGTTTCTTGGCTTCTCTCTCTCTCTGTCTCTCCTCCCTCTCTCATCCTTTGCTCATTTGTTTACTTTCTTAAATTCCATATATGAGTGGAATCCTGTGATATTTGACTTTCCCTAACTGACTTATTTCACCTAGATTTATACTCCATTAATGTCATTGCAAATGGCATGTTACATTATTTTTATTATTTTTTTGTATTTTTGTTATTTTTTTATGTTGTAATAATGTTCCAACATACAATGTGGTGTGTGTATATATATAATCTTTATCCTGCATCTATGGGTGGACACTTAGGCTGCTTCCATATCTTGACCAGTGTGGATAATGCTGCTATAAACATAGGGATATATACCCTTGAATTAGTGTTTTTGTATTATTTGGGTAAATACCTCATAGTACAATTGCTGGGTCATGAGGTAGGTCTATTTTTCATTTTTTGAGATACCTCCATCCTGTTTTCCACTGTAGCTGTACCAGTTTGCACTCTTACCAACATGCAAGAGTTCCTTTTTCTCCACATCCTCACTCTCATTTCTTGTTTCCTATGTGGAGATGGAGGGTTGGGTTATATAGGTGGTGGAGATTAAGGAGTGCACTTCTCATCATGAGCATAGGTGTTGTATGGAATTATAGAATCAATATATTATACACCCCAAACTAATATAACACTGCATGTTAAATAGAATTTAAAAAAATAAACTTTCAAAAAAACTTTTTTTTTTCCTGCTTCTGTTTACCAGAAGTCAAAAAAGTATTATATTTCTGTTTCAAAATTTGGTCAATAAGAAATCTTAGGATAATTTTTTACTTTGTCTATATGCTTCATGAAGCATTCTGGATAGTCTAAGCATGAGTTTCAAGAACAAGTAAATTAAATAGATGTAAATATAATAAAAAGATTTGTAGGTAAACTTTTATAAAGCTTCCTCTGTCTTTAGTAACCTAAAATTTTAAAGCTTTGCTAAATTAAAGGATGAGTAAAATTAAGTTTGTCGATAACCTAGATTTTTTTCTAAACAAGATAAAGTAATAAAACATTAAATATTGAACATGATTTATCTACTTTTGTCTTATTATAGAAAAACTAAAGATGAATGTGTGTCATCAGTAAATATATTTATACTTAATTTAATACTATACAATAAAATGTTTCCAAAAACTATAAAATATATTCATAAATTTGTCAATCTAAAGAAATCTGGTATAACATACAATTCACAACTGCTTACTACTTAGTTTACATTAAAAATTAAGGTTTTGGAGCACCTGGGTGTCTAGTCAGTTGGGCATCTGCCTTTGGCTCAGGTCATGACTCGAAGTCCTGGGATCAAGCCCCACATCAGATTCCCTGCTCAGTGAGGAGTCTACTTCTCCCTATGGCTGCTTATGCACTCTCTCTCTCTCTGTCAAATACGTACATACATACATACATAAATACATACATACATACATATATAAAATCTTTGTAAGAAAAAAGAAGAAATTAAGGTTTCTAAGCATTAAAAATTCTTTTTTTAAGATTTTATTTATTTAGGGGCACCTGGGTTAAGCATCTGACTTTGGCTAAGGGAGAGTCAGAAGGAGGGGGAGAGAATCTCAAGCAGACTTCCTGCTGGGCATGGAATCCAATGCAGGGCTCTATCTCACAGCCCTGGGATCTAGACCTGAGCTGAAAGCAGGAGTTGATGGCTCAACTGACAGAGCCACCTCTAAGCACTGAGAATTTTAATAAATGTATAAGACTACAGGAAATGATAGTGAAACAACTCTGTATGTGAGGAAAGTAAGATCTGCGTTTTTGGGGAAAAAAGATAAGGAACAAAATACATATTTGTTAAGGGGAAAAAAATAATGTTGTCCTAAGCAAGACTGGTTATTTATAGAGAGAAAATTTAGATCAAAAGATGAATTTAAAAAGGAAGTTGTAGAAGTTTTATGAAGATAGAGTCTTTGGAAATATTTTTTTTAAGATTTATTTATTTGATGGCACCTGGGTGGCTCAGTGGGTTAAACCTCTGCTTTCAGCTCAGGTCATGATCTCAGGGTCCTGAGATTGAGCCCCGAATTGAGGGATTTGGGGCTGCTCAATGGGGAGCCTGCTTCCCCCTCCCTCTGTCTACTTGTGATCTCTCCCTCTCTGCCAAATAAATAAATAAAACATTAAAAAAGATTAATTTATTTGATCAAAAGAGAGAGAGAGCGCACATGCATGAAATGGGGTGGAGAAGAGGGAGAGAAAGAGAGATAAACCAGCAGACTTCATACTCAGCATGGAGCCCAATGCAGGTCTCTATCTCACAGCCCTGAGATCACTATCTGAGCTGAAACCAAGAGTGGGATGCTTAACCAACTAAACCATCCAGGTATCTCTGGAAAGAAATTTTACGTGTGATCAATACTGACTAAAATTAGGATAAATTCAAATAATTATATGAGCTTGACTATCAAAAGTGAACTGGTACAAATTTCATTTTCTCTTTGTTAAAAGTAAAAAGTTTTCTTAAACTTGGGGCACCTGGGTGGCTCAGTGGTTAAGCGTCTGTCTTTGGTTCAGGTCATGATACCAGGGTCCTCAGATGGAGCCCTGCATCAGGCTCCCTGCTTGGTAGGAAGCCTGCTTCTGCCCCTCTCACTCCCCCTACTTGTGTTCCTGCTCTCACTGTGTCTTTCTCTGTCAAATAAATTAAAAAAAAAAAGTTTTCTTAAACTACTGGTGGTTTTCCTTAAGAAATTGCAAACAAATGGCACGTGGGTGGCTCAGTGGGTTAAAGCCTCTGCCTTCGGTTCAGGTCATAATCCCAGGGTCCTGGGACTGAGCATCGCATCAGGTTCTCTGCTCAGCAGGGAGCCTGCTTCCCCCTATCTCTCTGCCTGCCTCTCTGCCTACTTGTGATCTCTTTCTCTATGTCAAATACATAAATAAAATCTTAAAAAAAAAAAAACTTAAAGGAGGAGCAAGACGGTGGAGGAGTAGGAGGCTGAGATAGTATCAGGTCCCAGAAGTTCAGCTAGATAGTTATCAAACCATTTTAAACACCTACAAACTGAACAGGAGATAGAAGAAAAGAAGAACAGCAATTCTAGGAACAGAAAATCAATCACTTTCCGTAAGGTAGGATGTGTGGAAAAGTGAATTCAAAGCGATGGGAAGATAGACCACGGGGAGTGGGGGGAAGGGCCGGTTCCCAGGAAGTCACAGAACATTGGAGCACAAAATCGGAACTTTTAGGGGCACCTGAGTGGCTCAGTGGGTTGGGGCCTCTGCCTTCAGCTCGGGTCATGGTCTCAGGGTCCTGGGGTCGAGCCCCGCATTGGGCTCTCTGCTCACCGGGGAGCCTGCTTCCCCCTCTTCCTCTGCCTGCCTCTCTACCTACTTGTGATCTCTCTCTCTCTGTCAAATAAATAAATAAAATCTTAAAAAAAATTAAAAATAAAAAAATAAATCAGAACTTTTAGAAGTCTGGTCCACTGAGGGACATCACTCCAGGGGCTATGCAGGGGAGCTAGCCCTTGCGGGGACAGTGTAGTTTCAGGATCTGTGGGGGTCACAGAAAGACCAAGGGTGTCTGAGGGTGTCAGAGCTCCTTGGTATAAGAGTGGGGAAGCCAACAGCAGAGATGGAGCCATGCTGTGGGCTATCAGCTCAGGCTTACCTTAAACTGTGATCTGAGGCACAATCGGGCCACTGCTCTTCAAGCAGTGACCCCACAAGGGGTACCTCCAGAGAGACCCCTTCTTTCTTCCTTTGGGAGGAGCAGCATGGGAGCATGCTGCAGGAATCTACTGGGTTTAGAGACTCCAGATGGGGCTGTGCACCAGAGATAGAAATGCTTGGTCACAGGCTGGGAGAGCTTGGAGTGAGTCCAGAGACCAGGGAGATAGGAGGGATTGACTGCTTTTCTCTGAGGGAACACTGAGGAGTAGGGCACCAAGCTCACAGCTCTGACAGGCCAGAGACTGGGAGGCCGCCATTTTCATTCCCGTCCTCCAAAGTTGTACAGAAAGTGTTGAGGGAACAAAGGCTCCCAAGAGCAAACCGGAGCAGATTGCTTAGCCCGGCCCCAAGCAAGGGTGGTGCAATACTCCTCAGGCAAAGACATTTGAGAAATATAGCAATGGGCCCCTCCCCCATTGATCAGCTAGAATACCAGCCAAGACCAAGTTTATCAATCAGTGAAAACCGCGGAACTCGAGTTAGGAAAAAGCAACACACAGAAATCATGGCTGTTTTTCCCAAGATCTTTTAGTCTTTCAGAGTTATTTTTTTAAATTTTATTATTTTCTTATTTTACTTTTTATTTTATTTTTCCTCTTTCCTAATTTAACATTTTTTAACTAGTATTTTATCAATACCATTTCAAAAATCTTTTCTAATATTCACTGTTGCATTCATATTTTATCCCCTCATTGTATTTAACCTTATTTTTTTAATAATGCAGGGGTTTTTTTTCCTTAAAATTTCTGTATACAATTTCTTCTAATAGATTAAAAATACCCTAAATCTAGCACACGGCTTGGTTCTAGTCTCCTGCCTGATCACAATGAAGAGGACATTATTTCCTCTTTTATCTTTTTTTACTCTTTTTTCAACAAACCTCTTATCAATCCCATTTTTAAACTCCTTTAATTTTGATCTTTACACTCATATTCTATCCCTTCATAGTATTTGCCCTTATTTTTGTACATTCATAAGTTTTTATTTCCTTAAAATTTTGGGAGGTAGTTTCTTCTAACAGAACAAAAACACCAAAAATCAGATATGGGCTTCTGTTCTAATCACAAGTCTAATAAGTATATATATTTTTTCTTATTCATTTTTTAACTTTTTCCCCCAAATATGTTTATTTTATTTATTCAGTGTTACAAGATTAATTGTTCATGGATCACACCCAGTACTCCAAGTAATTCATGTCCCCCTCAATACCCACCACTAGGCTCAACCAACCCCCCACCCCCACCCCTCCAAAACCCTCAGTTTGTTGCTCAGAGTCCACAGTTTCTCATGGTTCATTGCCCCCTCCGATTTCCCACCATCAACTTTCCCCTCCTTCTCACAATGTCCTCCATATTTTTCCTTATGTTCCACACGTGAGACCATAAGATAATTAACTCTCTCCATTTGACTTATTTCACTCAGCATGATTGCTTCTAGTTCCATCCATGTTGATACAAAAGTTGAATATTCATACTTTCTGATAGAGGCATATTACTCCATTGTATAGATGTACCACATATTCCTTATCCACTCATGTGTTGAAGGGCACTTTGGTTCTTTCCACAGTTTGGTGATAGAGGCTATTGCTGCTATGAACATTGCGGTACATGTGGCCCTTCTTTGTACTGCATCTGCTTCTTTGGGGTAAATACTGAGTAGTGCAATTGCAGGGTCACAGGGTAGCTCTATTTTTAATTTCTTGAAGAACCTACACACTGTTTTCCAAAGTGGCTGTACCAACTTGCATTCCCACCAACAGTGGAAGAGGGTTCCCCTTTCTCCACATCCTCTCCAGCATTTGTTTACTGTCATGTTGATTTTGGCCATTCTAACTGGTGTAAGGTGGTATCTCAGTGTGGTTTTGATTTGAATCTCCCTGATGGCTAAAGATGATGAACATTTTTTCATGTGTCTGTTAGCCATTTGTATGTCTTCTTTAGAGAAGTGTCTGTTCGTATCTTCAGTCCATTTTTTGGTGACCGTTTCTATAAATGTTGAGTTTGAGTAGTTCTTTATAGATATTCGATATTGGAACTTTGTCTGTGTGTCATTTGCGAATATCTTCTCCCAATCTGTTGGTTGCTTGTTTGTTTTGTTGACTATTTCCTTTGCTGTGCAGAAGCTTTTTCTCCTACTGAAGTCCCAAAAGTTCATTTTCACTTTTGTTTCCTTTGCCTTTGGAGACATGTCCTGAAAGAAGTTGCAGTGGCTGATGTCAAAAAGGTTACTGCCTATGTTTTTCTCTAGGGTTTTGATAGATTCCTGCCTCACATTGAGGTCTTTTATCCATTTTGAGTTTATCTTCGTGTATGGTGTAAGAGAATGGTGAAGTTTCATTCTTCTACAAATAACTATCCAATTTTCCCAGCACCATTATTGAAGAGATGGTCTTTTTTCCACTGGATATTTTTTCCTGCTTTGTCAAAGATTAGTTGACCGTAGAGTTGCTACGGTCCATATCTGGTGTCTCTGTTCCACTGGTCTATGTGTCTGTTTTTGTGCCAGTACCATGATGTCTTGGTGATCACAGCTTTGTGTAAAGCTTGAAATCAGGCAATGTGATGCCCCCAGCTTTGTTTTCTTATTCAACATTTCCTTAGGAATTCAGGATCTTTTCTGGTTCCAAACAACTTTTAGGATTGTTTGTTCCAGCCCTTTGAAAAAAACCAGTGGTAGGGGCGCCTGGGTGGCTCACTCAGTTAAAGTCTCTGCCTTCAGCTCAGGTCATGATCTCAGGGTTCTGGGATCAAGCCCCACGTCAGGCTCTTCTGTTCAGCAGGGAGCCTGCTTCCTCCTCTCTCACTGCCTGCCTCTCTGTCTACTTATGATCTCTCTCTCTGTCAAATAAATAAATAAAATCTTTTTAAAAAAGGAAAAAAAAACGGTGGAGTTTTGATAGGGGTGGCATTGAAAGTATAGATTGCTCTGGGCAGCATAGACATTTTAACAATGTTTATTCTTTTTTTTTTTTAAGATATTTTTATTTATTTATTAGAGACAGAGACTGAGAATGAGAGGGGAGAAGGTTAGAGGGAGAAGCAGACTTCCCGCAGAGCCGGGAGTCCGATATGGGACTCGATCCGGGGACTGCAGGATCATGACCTGAGCCAAAGGCAGTCACTCAACCAACTGAGCCACCCAGGCGCCCAACAATGTTTATTCTTCTAATCAATGAGCATGGAATGCTTTTCCACCTTTTTTTGTCTTCTTCAATTTCTTTCATGAGCATTCAGAGGTTCCTCGAGTACAGATCCTTTACCTCATTGGTTAGGTTTATGTCCAGGAATCTTATGGTACTTGGTGCTACAGTAAATGGAATCAATTCTCTAATTTCCCTTTCCATATTTTCACTATTAGTGTATAGGAAACCAACTGATTTCTGTGCATTGATTTTGTATCCTGACACATGACTGAATTCCTGTATAAGTTCTAGTAGTTTGGGAATGGAGTCTTTTGGGTTTTCCATATAAAGTATCATGTCATTTGCAAAGAGAGAGGGTTTGACTTCTTCTTTGCCAATTTGAATAACTTTTATTTCTTTCTGTTGTCTGATTGCAGTCGCTAGGACTTCTAGTACTATATTGAACAAGAGTAGTGAGAGTGGGCATCCTTGTCGTGTTCCTGATCTCAATGGGAAGGCTGTCAGCTTTTCCCCATTGAGAATGATATTCGCTGTGGGCTGTTAATAGACTTTATGATGTTGAGAAATGTTCCTTCTATCCCTATACTTTGAAGAGTTTTAATAAGGAACAGATGCTGAATTTTGTCAAATGCTTTTTCTGCATCCATTGAGAGGACCATGTGGTTCTTCTCTCTTCTTTTATTGATTTGTTCTATCACATTGACTGATTTGCGAATGTTGATCCACCCTTGCAACCCAGGGATAAATCCCACCTGGTCATGATGAATAATCTTTTTAATGTGCTATTAGAACCTTTTAGCTAGGATCTTGTTGAGAATCTTGGCATCCATATTCATCAGGGATTTTGGTCTGAAATTCTCCTTTTTGATGGGGTCTTTGCCTGATTTGGGGATCAGAGTAATGCTGGCTTCATAGAAAGAGTCTGCAAGTTTTCCTTCTGTTTCTATTTTTTCAAACAGTTTCAGGAGAATAGGTATTATTTCTTCCTTGAGTGTTTGGTAGAATTCCCCAGGGAATCCATCAGGTCCTGGACTCTTGTGTTTTGGGAGGTTTTTGATCACTGCTTCAATCTCAATTCTAGATATTGGTGTATTCAGGTTCTCAATTTCTTCCTGTTTTGGTCTTGGAAGATTATGGGTTTTCAGGAATGCATCCATTTCTTCTAGGTTGTTTAGCTTATTGGCTTATAGCTGTTGATAATAATTTTTGATGATTGTTTCTATTTCCTTTGGATTAGTCATGATTTCTCTCCTTTCATTCATAATTTTGTTAATTAGGGTTCTGTCTCTTTTCTTTTGGATGAGATTGGCCAGTGGCTTATCGATCTTATTGATTCTTTCAAAAAACCAACTTCTGGATTCATTGATGCATTCTACTGATTCTTTAGTTTTGAACTCGTTGATCTCTGCTCTAATCTTGATTATTTTCCTTCTTGTGCATGGGGTTGGCTTAATTTGCTGTTGATTTTCCAGTTCTTTAAGGTGTAAAGAGAGCTGGTGTGTACGCGATTTTTCAATTTTTTTGAGTGAGGCTTGAATGGCTGTGTATTTCCCCCTTAGGACTGCCTTTGCCATGTCCCATAGGTTTTGCATCAGTGTGTCTTCTTTCTCATTGGTCTTCATAAATTGTTTAAGTTCACCTTTGATTTCCTGGTTGATCCCAGCTTTCTTGAGCAGGTTAGTCTTTTGCCTCCAAGTGTTTGCGTTCCTTCCAAACTTTTTCTTACAGTTGAGTTCCAGTTTTAAATATTGTGATCAGAGAAAATGTAGGGAATCATCTCACTCTTTTGGTACCAGTTGAGTCCTGATTTGTGAACCAGTATGTGGTCTATTCTGGAGAAAGTTCCATGTGCTCTCGAGAAGAATGAGTATTCTCAATGGGGAAAAACAGAGAGCTTTTCCACTAAGATCAGGAACATGGCAGGGATATCCACTATCTCCACTGTTATTCAACATAGTACTAGAAGTCCTAGCCTCATCAATCAGACAACAAAAATCATTAAAAGGCATCCAAACTGGCAAAGAAGCAGTCAAACTCTCACTCTTTGCAGAAGATATGATACTTTATGTGGAAAACGCAAAAGACTCTACTCCAAGACTGCTATAACTCATCCATGAATTCAGTAAAGTGTCAGGATATAAAATCAATGCACAGAAATAAATTGCATTTCTATACACCAACACCAAGAGAGAAGAAAAAAATTAAGGAGTTGATTCCATTTACAATTGCACCCAAAACCATAATATATGTAGGAATAAACTTAACCAGAGAGGCAAAGAATCTGTACTCAGAAAACTATAAATTGCTCATGAAAGAAATTGAGGAAGATCCAAAGAAATGGACAAACATTCCATGCTAATGGATTGGAAGAACAAATATTCTGCAAATGTCTATGCTACCTAAGCAATCTACACATTTAGTGCAACCCCTATCAAAATAACATCAATTTATATCAAAGAAATGGAACAAATAGTCCTAAAATGTATATGGAACCAGAAAAGACCACAAATAGCCAGAGGAATGTTGAAAAAGAAAACCAAAGTTGGCATCATCACAATTCCAGACTTCAAGCTCTATTACAAAGCTGTAATCACAAAAACAGACACCTAGATCAATGGAACAGAATAAAGATTCCAGATATGGAACCCCAACTCTATGGTAACTAATCTTCAACAAGGCAGGATAGAATATCCAATGGAAAAAGACAGTCTCTTAAACAAATGCTGTTGGGAAAGTTAGACAGCCACATGCAGAATAATGAAACTGGAAAATTTCCTTATACTACACATAAAAATAGACTCAAGATGGATGTAAGACCTCAATGTGAGACAGGACTCCATCAAAATCTTTGTGGAGAACACAGGCAGCAACCTTTTCGACCTCAGCCTTAGCAACTTCCTCTTAGGAACATCACCAAAGGCAAGGGAAGCAAGGGCAAAAATGAACTATTGGGACTTCATCAAGATCAAAAGCTTTTGCACAGCAAAGGAAACAGTCAACAAAACCAAAAGACAACTGACAGAATGGGAGAAGATATTCTCAAAGAACATATCAGATAAAGGGCTAGTATCCAAAATCTATAAAGAACTTCTCAAACTCAACACCCATAGAACAAATGATCCAATCAAGAAATCAACATCACTCGGCATATGGGAAATACAAATCAAAACCACAGTGAGATACCACCTCACACCAGTCAGAATGGCTAAAATTTACAAGTCAGGAAATGATAGATGTTGGCAAGGATGTGGAGAAAGGGGAACCCTCCTACACTGTTGGTGGGAATTCAAACTGGTGCAGGCACTCTGGAAAACAGGATAGGGGTTCCTCGAAGAGTTGAAAATAGAGCTACCATATGACCCAGCAATCACACTAATGGGTATTTACCCTAAAGATACAAATGTAGTGATCCAAAGGGACATGTGCACTCAAATGTTTATAGAAACAATGTCCACAATAGCCGAACTATTAAAAGAACCTAGATGATCATCAGTGGATGACTGGATAAAGAAGATGTGGTATATACATACAATGGAATACTATACAGCCTTCAAGAGAAACAAAATCTTGCCATTTGCAAGTATGTGGATAAAACTAGAGGATATTATGCTAAGTGAAACAAGTCAATCAGAGAAAGAAAATTATCATATGATCACTCTGATATGAAGAATTTGAGAGGCAGGACAGGGGCTGTGGGGGGTGGGGGGAATGAAACAAGATGGGATCAGCAGGGAGACAAACCATAAGACTCTCAATCTCACGAATCAAACTGAGGGTTGCTAGGATGTAGGGGAGTAGGGATAGGGTGGCTGGGTTATGGACATTGGGGAGGATATGTGCTTTGGTGAGTGATGTGAAATGTGTAAGCCTGATGAATACCAGACCTGTACCCCTGGAGAAAATAATACATTATATGTTAATTTTTAAAAAAAAGTTGCATGGAGCACTGGGTGTGGTATATGAATATTTAATCTTGGAACACTGAAAAAATTAAATTAAATTTTAAAAAATTAATTAAAATTAAAAAGAAAGAAAGAAAGAAAAAAATTTCGTGGTTTACCTGGGTGGCTTAGTTGGTTAATCGTCTGCCTTCAGCTCAGGTCATGATCCTAGAGTCCTGGGTTTGAGTCCATCATTGGGCTCCTTACTCAGCAGGGAGCCTGCTCCTTCTTCTCCCTGCTGCACCCCCTGCTCTCTCTCTCTCTCTCTCTCTCTCTCTCTCTGACAAGCAAATAAATAAAATCTTGAGGAGGAAGGGTACAATGGAGGAGAAGTAGGAGACCCTGTTTCAACCGGTCCCATACTATGAGCTACATATATACCAGAACACTCTGAACACACATGAAATCAGCCTGATATGTAAGATTATTCACTTCTGGATCTCTACTGGAACAGAAGGCAGCAATGGAGAGGTAAAACAAAGTGGGAACACACTGATTGATATCGGAGTATTATACAGAAGGGGGAGGGAGACACTAGAAGTGACCCAAAGAAAGTAATACCCCAAATGAAAATGACCTGTGGTTGGGGACCAGCATTAACTTACAGCTGGTTAAAAACACTCAAAAAGAGCAAAAGATCTTAAAGAGAAACTAGTGGAATCAGGTAGTCAAGGGCACGGGCCTAAGCCCACATTCCCAGAAAGGATACCACCATGGGTGACCACCTACATCAGAGAGAGACTGGCGGGGTCCAGTCCATGGTCCATGAACCTGCAGCTTTCCAGTGATTGCACCACTGCTCAGGCTGGGTGCATTCCCACAAGCACCTAAGAGAGACTGGTGTGAGCGGCAGCCAGTGGTCTCTAGGACCTCAGGCTGTCTGTTTCCTGACACAGCATCTGAGCACTGCAAGCCCGTGCCTAAGAGAACATGGCCCACTCTCCAGCAGGAATTTGAGTGCACCCAGCTTTCACCAGGAGCCCAGAGAGCAATCCCGGCAATGGCAGCCACCAGAAGCAAGTTTCCCAGACCAGTACCATTCATGGTTTTAGTGGCACAGGTGTGTAGAGGGCCTTGGGTGACCACTGGGACGGTGGCTGGGGGTGCGCATCACCTGTGGGGGCTGTGGTGTGCAGCGGAGTTTGCAGAAGGAGAGTCTGTGTTCTGGACCACTCAGAGGGCAGCAGACTAAGACTTCACTCAGACAGGGAGGTCTGGGCATGGGCAGGTTCTTTACTAGGACCCTCCAAAAAGCCAAAAAAAAAGCCACAAAAGAACAAAAGCTTCCAGAGAGCAAAAGCCTGAAAAACTGGTCTCCACAGAGCCCAGCCCCTTGATATATGGCAGGGCGACTCAACCCAAGCAAGATTGACTGGAAAATAATGCAGCAGGCCCCTCCCACAGAAGACAAACTGAAAGTAAGAGGACAATAACTCATAAAACCCATAAAACTGTAAAACCCCAACATCAGGGGAAAACAATATTTAAGCTCCCGATATTGCCATAAAACCTGTATATTTCATAGATACAAGTTTTTTCTTTTCTTTCTTTCTTTCTTTTTTTTTTTATTCGTTTTCACAATTCTTGGTCTTTTAATTTTTTTTAAGCTACTTAACATTACAACTGAGGCTGAATATAACGATATACCCAGGAAAATCTGAAATAACCTTCCTAGCCCACATCGAGGATTTATAACCACTCCCCCCATATTATTCTTCTGTCAGTGTTTCTGTGTATTTGTTTTTCTTCTAGTATTTTGTAAATCTTGTTCCTGGGGTCCATTCTAGCCGAGTTTTTTTATTGTAATTTACTTTTGTTGGTCTTTTTGTTCATGTTTGTTTATATACCTTATAAATTTTATTTTGGGGGATCATTTTGGCTGGGATTTCTCTCTCTCTCTCTCTCTCCTTTTTACTTTTTTCTTTTTTGGTGGTGAATTCTGATTGCTCCAAAACTTTCCAGGGTGCACCTTGCCTGGATTCTTGTTGCCTGGAAAACCCAACAGAGGAAAAATGTGGAGACTGCACCCTATCCCTCAGAACAATTGGATATGAACATAAACAGTATCCTGGAAAGGGAATTCAGGGTAAAAATTACCCAAGGAATGGCTAGGTTGGAGAAAAACATTAGTGACAACATAGAACCTGTAAGGGCGGAACTGAGAGCCAATATGGCTAATGTATAAAATGCTATAAATGAGACCCAATCTAATCTAAATTCTCTAACAGCCAGGATAACTGAGACAGAGGATAGAATTAGTGACCTAGAGGACAAGGTGATAAAGAAAAAAGGTCAAGAGGAGGGCTGGAACAAACTGCTTAGAAACCATGAGAACAGAATTAGGAAAATAACTGACACCATGAAATGTTCCAACATCAAAATTATTGGAATCCCTGAGGGGATGGAGAAATACAGAAGACTATAAGATATAGCTGAACAAATTCTTTCACCACAATAGATCACATACTAGGTCACAAATCAGGACTCGACCAATACCAAAAGACTGAAATTATTCCCTGCATATTCTCAGACCACAATGCTTCGAAACTGGAACTCAACCAAAAGAAAAAGTTGGGAAGGAATTCAAACACTTGGAGGCTAAAGACCAACCTGCTCAAGAATGTTTGGATCAACCAGGTTATTAAAGACCTTTTTTTCTTTTTTAGAAAAACTTTATTTAGGGGTGCCTGGGTGGTTCAGTGGGTTAAAGCCTCTGCCTTTGGCTCAGGTCATAATTTCAGGGTCCTGGGATCTAGCCCCGCATCGGGCTCTTTGCTCAGCAGGGAGCCTGCTTCCCCCTCTCTCTTTGCCTGCCTCTCTGCCTACTTGTGATTTCTCTCTCTCTGTCAAATAAATAAATAAAATCTAAATAAATAAATAAGTATTCTAAAATTGTATGAAACTCTCAGAAATCCAATGTTCCATTATGTAATTATCTGGAAGTATTGCATGTCACAAAAATAACCTAATTTCCTTATCTATTGCATTGTAATGAATTCTAATCAGATCTTTAACCATGCCATTTTTAAGTTTTTTGCCATTTACAGAAAGTTATATTTTTATTCAGATGCCTCTAAAATAATTTCTTACAAATATGCTTCATCTTCAGTTAAGATTTACGGATAAGGGGTGCCTGGGTGGCTCAGCCAATTAAGAATTTGCCTTTGAGGGCGCCTGGGTGGCTCAGTGGGTTAAAGCCTCTGCCTTCAGCTCAGGTCATGATCTCAGGGTCCTGGGATCAAGCCTCACATTGGGCTCTCTGTTCAGCGGGAAGCCTGCTTCCTCCTCTCTGTCTGCCTACTTGTAATCTCTCTCTCTGTCAAATAAATAAATAAAATCTTTGAAAAAAAAAAAAAAGAATCTGCCTTTGGCTCAGGTCATGATCTTGGGGTCCTAGAATCAAATGCTGCATCCAGCTCCCTGCTCTGCAAGCTGGGTGGTGGGAGGGTTACTTCTCCCTCTCCCTCTGCCTGCTGTTCCTCTTGCTTGTGATCTCTCTTTCTCTCTCTGTCCAATAAATAAATAAAATCTTTTTTAAAAAGGATTCATGGGGACACCTGAGTGGCTCAGTCAGTTAATCACCTGCCTTCAGCTCAGACCTTGCTTCCAGGTTCCTGGGATCAAGTCTTGCATCAGCCTCCTTGCTCAGCAGGGAGCTTGCTTCTCCCTCTGCCTGCCACTCCCCCTGCTCTCTCTCTCTCTCTCACACACACACACACAAGTAAATAAATAAATAAATTTTTAAAAATGATTCATGGATAAAACTCTTGAGTACAGGTTTCTGATGACCTTAAGATCATAAATGACATTGGTAAAAATTTCTGGAACTACTGGAAAAAACTGTATTCAAGCAGAATAAGAAGTAATAATATAGGACTGAATGAATTGAGGAAGATAATTATACTTTTTATGATGTTTTGTTTTAAAATTGATGACTTTTTAAAGATTTTATTTAATTATTTGAGAGAGAGAAAGCACAAACAGGGGGAGCAGCAGACTCGCTGATGAGCAGAAAGCCTGATGCAGGGCTGGATCCCAGGACTCTAGAATCATGACTGAGCCAAAGGCAGACACTTAACTGACTGAACAACCAAAATTGATGACCTTTTTAAATGATTTGTTTTTTCCAAATTTAAGAAAATTTTTTCTCTGACTCACAGTGATTTAACAAAATATACCTTTGTGAACAAATTGAATCATTGTATTTTTTTCCAGAATTCATAAAATTTCAGTGAGTATTCTTATATTTTATGGCAATATATTTTATTACATAAGTTCAATAAGAATATATTCTCCCTGTAACAGGATACAGTTAGAAACACTGGTTTTATTACCAGAACTAGAATGACATATCTGAGAAAGACCTGCATAAACAGATATGACCAGACAGTTTGAGGAACTAAGGTTGATTTTATGGGGCCAATAAAGCCTCCTTGGAAATATCAGCCTGATACCTTGCTTACAGAGTTCCTAGCAGCTTTACCAGGTGAGTAAAGAAGGTCACAGCAGGTGCTTGAACCTCAGAGTATATTAGAGATCTTGAGAAGAGAAGAATTCACCCAAACCTATAGGTGTGACAGGTGAAGTCTGATGGCATATGTTTGGCTTGGTTTTGGCCTTGAAAAGCTATTAAAAGTTCAATCTAGAGATTCCTATGAAAATATCCAACAAAGTTTTAAAGGATCTATATGGTCAATCATTATTCATTCTGTGCTTCTGTAAAAAATCAGGCCAAGTTGGTGGATTTGTTTGCTTGTTTGTTTTTAAACCATACTTATATTTCAAACAAATTAGTGTTAAGTTGGCTATCTTTGGTAAAAATTATGGTGATTATAGAGAGATAATATGTTTTTTTAAAGATTTTACTCATTTAAAAGGGTGGTTCAACATTCTCCAATCAATCCATGTGATAGAACAAATCAACAAGAGAAGAGAGAAGAACCACATGATCCTGTCAATAGATGCAGAAAAAGCATTTGACAAAATTCAGCATCCGTTCCTGATTAAAACACTTCAAAGTAGAGGGATAGAAGGAACATTTC
>CM052797.1:19497922-19610467 GCA_028533885.1 Nasua narica
GCGCCTGGTGGTGGGTATTGAGAAGGGCACGTATTGCATGGAGCACTGGGTGTGGTGCATGAACAATCAATCTTGTAACACTGAACAATTAAAATAAACATATTTGGGGAGAAAAAAATAAAATAAAAAAAAAGGTTTTACCCATTTATTTGACATACAGAGAAAGAAACAAGCAGGCAGAGAGGTAGGCAGAGAGAGAAATGGGGAAGCAGGCTACCCGCTGAGCAGAGAGCCTGATGCGGGGCTCAATCCCAGCACCCTGAGATCATCATCTGAGCTGAAGGCAGAGGCTTTAACTCATTGAGCCACCCAGGCGTCCCGAGAGATAATATGTTTCAATAACATCTTTGTAGATATTAGATTTTAACACTATTCATTGTAAACTGGACTAAATCCTGGTTTCTTCTAATGTCCTCCAATACCTGACTACAATTCAAACTAACATTTGGATTTTTCTCCCACCTTTCTGACTAGAAATCATTTGAGAACTAAAACTGCCCTTTATCCGGAAGCCCTGCAAACTAAATATAAATAACTTGCTGTAAAGAAATTGCCATAATAGCACATGCATAGACAATCTTTGACCCTTCTCTATGGGCCATTCAAAAGACCACCAGAGACATCTGAGCTACAAACCAGTAAGATCTGTCAGATTGCCATTACCTGCCCTCACTGTATCTGAAGATGCTTCAAGTATGACATCTAAAAGTCTTTGTAACTGGCAGTACTTAGAACTCAGAAACGGGCTTAACAGTTGACCTAATCATTAACTATCGGTTTTCTTTTGTTTCCATAGAAATGTCCCTTACTTAATACCTGATTCCTTGAACCATAGGCCTGACTTTGAAAAGATACCTATATCCCTGCCTCCTGATGTGAGTTTAATTAAGTTGACCTATTGTCAGGACTAAGAGATTGGATCAATAAGATAAAAGAACCAATGAATCTTGGAACACTGAAAACATAAAATAAAAAAAAAAAAAAAAAAAAAAAGAACCTACCAGCTCAACTTTTAAGATGTAAAATCCAAGGAAGTTTCGGGCAGTGAAACTGAGGGTTCAGTATAGGACCACCCCCCAGAATGTGCCACTTTAACATGTGGATTAATTTGAGCTAAAGTCACCTGAGATCCTGTGCGCTCGAGAGAAAATTTTGTCTCTCCCTTAATCACACAGAAGAATCTAAATAGAGTGTCTTTCCCAGAATAGGGCAATTAACAGAGATAAATTTTATTTGAGTGAACCATATGTGTGGTAGAGCAAGCATCTGATGACTAAACATCTACTCCTTATCACCCTTTGAAGTGCATTTCTTTCTTCTGAAATTCCAAGCCCCTACCCCCTTCTTGGTTCAGAATGACATATTGACAACAGTTTGCCTGACTGTCTTTGCAATTTCCATGCCTATGTGGATTCTTCATACATATGGCTATTAAATTTGATTTTCTCCTGTTAATCTGTCTCTTGTAAATTTGATCCTTAGTCCAGCTGGAAGGACCCTTGAGGGGACAGGAATCCTTGTACCCCAATAAGGGCATACGTGGGACTGGGGATCAGGGTAGCAAGCCATCTTTGAGAAAGCAAAAATACTACTGAATCAGATGAAAGGCCTGGATATCTCCCAAGTATGGCTAACATTTGAGTTAAATATGTCTTTGACTCCAAAAATCATGAGCAGGCACCACCATAGAAACAACAGAAGGGAAGAATACCCTTAGGGTTTTTGTCACAGTTCTGAAAGGGGACTCAGTTCTGAAAAGCTGATATACCTTCATAGAGCAACAGCTCCTCTCAGTGGACACATTTCTCCAGATAGGGCTTCTCACATGGCAGACAGTGCATCAGCTGAAGGGCTGAGCTCAGAGTAGTCTGGCTGGTGATTACTCATGAGTAATGAGTTAATCCTTTGCAATAGCAGCCTGGCTGCTCTAAAAGGATTAATCCTATGTCACAAACAATAGAAAGCCACTGGGTGGATGATTATGAATAAACCCATGTGGGGTTAAGATATGTAGATATTTGGGTCTATATGCAAGAGCCTATGGTAGCCCTCACTGTTTTCCATGTCCAGCTCATAAGGCACTGATGCCACCTATCAGGAAACTGATGCCTTAGCTTGGGTATAAGCCTTAGTTAGCTACTGACCCAGCAGATTGAACGCAGAGAAAGAAAGAAAGAATGGCAGTTGAAATGCCCTAGTGAAATGGCATATTGCCAAGGATGTCAGATTGCCCTTAAAATACAGTGACTTGGTTAGTGCAGTAATAGCCTGTCCTGTGTGGGGTTTTCTGTTTATTTATTTGTTTGTTTTTTCTGTCCCGTGTGTTCTAAACAAGACCTAAAGCAACTGCCAAAAGAATATGGGGCCATTCATCAGGGTTCCAGACCAGTGAGGAATCAGCAAATTCATTATATTGGCCCCTGTCCCCTGAGTGAGGGTTCTAAATATGCTCTAATTTGTGTGGACATGATATCTGGCCTAACATAAGCTTTCCCCTACTGTCATGCAAACCAGGCTGCCACAATTAGGGGATTTGAGAAATTAAGTACTATGCATGGATATCCTCATCAACTAGATAGTAATTGGAGGTCACAATTCAAAGGTCAGTCTATGCAATACCAGGAGGGGAAAAAAAAAAACAACTTGACATTAAATAGACGATTCATCTCCCCTCTAATACACAGTGACAAGGTTAATAAAAAGAAAAAAATAAAATGTTAAAACAGCAGATTAAATTGTTAGCAGGTAAAACCACTTTGGTCACGGGGTAAGAGTTAAGATGGAGGAGGAGAAGGGGGACCCTAAGTTTGTCTCAACCCTTGAATACAACTAGAGAGCTATCAAATCATTCTGAACACCTGAGAAATCGATAAGAGATTTGAGAAAACCAATGCTGCAAATCTACAAGTAGAAAAATGAACACTCTTTGGAAGGTAGAAGGTGCAGAGATTTCAATCTCCTGTGATATAGCTGTGGATATGAAGCAGGGGGAAAGCCTGCTTGAGAGGCTACTGCAAAGTATTATAAGCAGTGGAGCACAAAATCTGAACTTTTAGCAGTCTGCTACAGTTGGGGATGTCCCTGGTTTAAATGTGCTTAGGTGCTAAAGTGGGGAGGAATTCCAGGTGTGAAAGTGTGGTCTCAGGATCCCTGGGTCCTGAGACCCCAGGTCTCAGGTTACAAGAAGGTGACAAGACATCACAAGAAGAACCAGTGGTGCCTGACTGCAACACACTTCTCAGGCATAGGAGTGGGGAAGCCAGCTGAAAATAGGGAGTCTAGGTGCTGGCTTTCTGCTGTGTTGACATAAACTGCAAACTGCTGCACAGTCAGGTGACCACTTTCCTGGGAGGGGTCTAGCAAAAAGCAGAAGCATGGCAAGACCCCCATCTGTACCCCTGAGCAGAACAGTGTGGGTCTCTGCCACAGGAGTCCATTAAATTTGGAGTTTGGGAACTCAGTCATGAGCCTGAGATAGAAATGCTCAGTCAGGGGTGCCTGGGTGGCTCAGTGGGTTAAAGCCTCTGCCTTTGGCTCAGGTCATGATCTCAGGGTCCTGGAATCGAGCCCCGCATTGGGCTCTCTGCTCAGCAGGGAGCCTGCTTCCCACTCTCTCTCTCTACCTGCCTCTCTGCCTACTTGTGATCGCTCTCTCTGTCAAATAAATAAATAAATAATCTTAAAAAAAAAAAGAAATGCTCAGTCACAGACCACATGAACACAGAGTTTAGGGGGTGAAGGAGCAGAGTAGGGCTGGCTCCTTTTGCTTACACCCGCCTTCTTGTGTGTGGCCCCCCCCACAGGACCTGCCTCTGGGAGGGTCTGAGTGTGGCTCAGCCCTCCCTTGAGCTAATTAGCCCAGAAGGCCTATGGGTTGGGTTTGGGTTAGCCAATAGGAACACGGAACCCCTGCCTGGGAAAGAATATAAACCCTGCCTTTTGCCCGCCAAACTTGTGCGCCAATTTTCTGGCCAGGGTGATAGGCTAGTTCAAACAGTTACTAAGCAACATTCTGTGTTACAATCTCATTGGCCACTGACCCCTCTAAAACTGTTGTGCTTTTTGAAACTCGCTCTCTTTCTCTACACCATGCCGCTGTGTCGGTGAGTGTGAGAGGGAGCTCAAGCTAGCTTGAATAAAGGGCTCTTTTGCTTTTGCATTGGACTCGCCTCCCTGGTGGTATTTGGGGATCTCAAAATCTGGGCATAACAGGGGGAAACCAAGGAGACAAGAGTGATTGCTTGCTTTTCTGTGAGGGCTCATTGAAGAGTGGGGGGTTCTAATTTTCAGCTCAGGGCTAGAGAGGAGGGTGCAGCCATATTTATCCCATCCATCAATGCTGATAGCCTTTAGAGAGCCAAACAGCATCACACAGTGGAATCTGGAGCTGTTTGTACATGGGAGACACATTTGCACTAGAGCAAGTATACATGAGAATCAGAGCAACAGGTCGCATCCCCAGAAGACCAATACAAACAACACCCTGGCCAAGTTTACTGACCATAGATAGCTGCAAAAGTTCAGCTCTTGGGAAAAGCAGTATATAGCATTCTTCATATTTTTATTCTTTATTATTGTAATATATTTTCTCAGTTATTTTCTTATATTTTCAGTTTTTATTGTTTTTTAATTTACTATATATGAGATATATATATATTATTTTTGTCTCCTTTCATTGTATTTTATTTTCTTTTTTAAAATTTTTTATTTAAATTCAATTTAGTTAACATTTAATGTATTATTAGTTTCAGAGGTAGAATTTAGTGATTCATCAGTTGTATTTACCATCCAGTACTCATTACATCAAGTGTCCTCCTTAATTCCCATCACCCAGTTACCCCATCCCCCCACCAGAAACCCTCAGTTTGTTTCCTATAGTTAAATTTTCTTATTCTATTTTTATACATATAAGTTTTTCTTTCCTCCTTATTTGGGATCTAGTCTCCTTTAACCCTTTAACAAGCAGACTAAAGCACATCTAGGGTCTAGATTTTTGTTTTGATTTTGCTTTTTGGCTTTGTTTTTTTCCCCTCTTTTGTCATTGTGGTTATTCTCTCTCTCTCTCTCTCTCTCTCTCTCTCTCTCTCTCTCTTTCTTTCTTCTTTTCTTTTCTGAGCAAACTGACAAGAGAGAGAAATTCACACCAAGGATTAACTAACTGCCAAGGATTTAATCAACACAGATATAATAAGATATCTGAACTAGAATTTAAAACAATGATTATAAAAATACTAGCTGGGCTTGAAAATAAACATAGAAGACACTAGAGAATTCCTTACTGCAGAGCTAAAATAACTAATATTTAATCAGGCCAAAATTAAAAATACCATAACTGAGATGCAGTCATAGGTGGAGGCCATAAAAAAATGTAAATGAATAAAGTGGAAGAGTGAATCAGTGATATAGAAGATAAACTGATAGAAGATAAGGAAGCTGAAAGAGGAGAGAAATAAAACTATTAGATCATGAAGGAAGACTTAGAGAACTCAGTGAGTCCATAAAGCAAAATAATATCTGTATTATAGGGATCCCAGAAGATGAAGAGTGGGAGATAGGGGCAGAAGGTTTATTTGAACAAATTATAGCTGAGAGCTTCCCTAATCTTCTGAGGAAGGAAACAGACATTCAAGTCCAAGAGGCACAGAGAACAAGCCTAAAGTCAACAAAAATAGGTTAACACCTCGTCATATTATATTGAAGTTTGCAAATTTCAAAGATAAAGAGAAAATCCTGAAAGCATCTTGGGACAGGAAGTCCTTAACCTAAAAGTGTAGACACATAAGGCTGACAGGAGACCTGTCCACAGAGACCTGGCAGCCCAGAAAAGACTGACATGATATATTCAACCTGCTAAATGGGAAAGATATGCAGGTAAGAATAATTTATCCAGCAAGGCTGTCAATAAGAACAGAAAGAAAGATAAAAACTTTCCAGTAAACAAAAACTAAAGGAATTTGTGAACACTAAACCCTTCACTAAGCCCTGTAAGAAATATTAAAGGGGATTCTTTGAGCAGAGAGGGAACCCAAAAGTAACAAAGACCAGAAAGGAACAGAGAGAATCTATAGGAACAGTGAGTTTAAAGGTAATACAGAGGAACTAAATTCACATCTTTCAATTACTCCAAATGTAAATGGACAAAATGCTCCAATCAAAAGACATAGGTTATTGGAATAAATTTTTTAAAAAGATACATCAATATGCTTCTTACAAGAAACTCATTTTAGATAAAAAGTCACCTCCAAATTGAAAGTGAGGGGCATGTAGAACCATTTATCATGCTAACAGACATCCAAAGAGAGCTGGAGTAGCAATACTTATATCTTACATTAGACAAACTAGATTTTAAACAAAAGACTGTAATAAGAGATGAGGAAGGACACTATATCATAATAAAAGGGTCTATTCAACAAGAAAATCTAATAATTATAAATATTCATGCCCCTCCCTAATTTGGGAGCAGCCAAATATATAAACCAATAAAAAAAACATAGAGAAACTCATTGATAATAATACAACAATAGTAGGGGACTTTAACACCCCACTCACAGTAATGGACAGATCATATAAGCAGAAGATCAACAAGGAAACAAGAGCTTTGAATGATGCATTGGACCAGATGGACTTAGACATATTCAGAGCATTGCATCTGAAAGCAGCAGAATAAACATTCTTTTTGGGTTCACGTGGAACATCCTCTAGAATAGATCACATACTGGTCACAAATGAGGTTTTAATCAGTACAAAAGTTTGAGATCATACCATGCATATTTTTCAGACCACAATGCTATGAAATTTGAAGTCAACCACAAGAAAAAACTTGGAAGAAAACAAATACATGGAGGTTAAAGTTTAAAAATGAATGGGTCAACCAGGAAATTTAGGAAAAATTTTTTTAAAAAAATACATGGAGGCAAGTGAAAATGAAAGCATGACAGTTCAAAGCCTTTGGGATGCAGCAAAGGCAGTACAAGAGGGAAGTATATACAAGACAGGCTTTCTTCAAGGAAGAAGAAAATTCTCAAATATACAACTAAACTTACACCTAAAAGATCTGGAAAAAGTACATCAAATGAAGCCAAACCCAGCAGAAGGAGGAAAATAATAAATATTAGAGCAGAAATCAATGAAATAGAAATCAAAAGAACAGTAGAACAGATCATGAAACTAGGACTTTGTTCTTTGAAAGAATGAATAAGATGGATAAACCCCTAGCCATACTTATCAAAAAGAAAAGAAAAAGGACGCAGATAAACAAAATTGAGTGAAGGAGGAGAGATCACAACAAACACCACAGAAATACAAATAATTATAGAGAATATTATGAGTAATCATATGCCAACAAATTAGACAATCTAGAAGAAATGGATACATTCCTAGAAACATATAAACTACCAAAACTGAAACAGGAAGCAATAGAAAACCTGAACAGATCCATAATGAGCAAAGAAACTGAATCAGTAATAAAAAAATCTCCCAAAAAACAGGGAAATTCTACCAAACATTTAAAGAATTAATACCTATTTGTTCATTGGAAACTGTTCCAAAAAGTAGAAATGGAGAGAAAACTTTCAAACTCACTCTTTTTTAAAATTTTATTTACTTTCCAGAGAGAGAGAGAGAAAGATAAAGTACAAGCAGGGGGAGTGGCAGGCAGAAGGAGAAGCATACTTCCCACTGTGGAAGGAGCCTGATGGGGGACTTGATGCCAGGACCCTGGGATCATGACCTGTGCCAAAGGCAGATGGTTAACTGACTAAGCCACCAAGGCACCCCTCTAAACTCATTCTATGAGTCCAGCATTACCTTGATCACCTTGATCCCAAACCCAGACAAAGACCCCACTAAAAATGAGAATTACAGACCAATATCCCTGATGAACACGGATGCAGAAATTCCTGGTATCACCAAGATACCAGCTACTAGGATTCAACAGTAAATTAATATGATTATTCACCACAACCAAGTGAGATTTATTCCTGGGCTCTAGAAGTGGGCCACCATCCACAAATTAATCAACATGATATACCTAAATGGGTGAAGGGATCAAAAGGTACAAACTTCCAGTTTTAAAATAAATAATCCATGTGGGATATAATGCATAGCATAGTGATCATAGTTAATAATACCATATTGCATATTTGGAAGTTGCTAAGAGTGGCTCTTACAAATTTTCATCACAAGAAAAGATTTTGTAACTATGTATAGTTATAGATGTTAACTAGACATTGTGGTGATCATATCATAATATATACAAATATTGAATAAATGTACATCTGAAACTAATAAAATGTTATGTATCAAAAATAAATAAATAAAAGATAAGAACCATATGATCCTCTCAATTGATGCAGAAGAAGCATTTGACAAAATAGAAGCATCATTTCTAGATAAAAGCCCTCTGCAATGTAGGAACAGAGGGAATATACTTCAATATTGTAAAAGCAATATGCAAAAGACCCACAGAAAATATCATTCTTAATGGGGAAAAATGGAGAAAAACCTTTTCCTAAGGTCAGGAACATAACAGGGATGTCCACTCTTGCCACTGTTGATCAACATAGTACTAGAAGTTGTAACCTCAGCAATCAGACAACCAAAAAAATATACAAGGCATTCAAATCAACAAAGAAGAAGTCAAACTTTCATTCTTCACAGACAGAATGACATTCTATGTAGAAAACTCAAAAAATTCCACCAAAAAATTGCTAGAACTAATACGTGAAATAAGCAAAGTGGTAGGATATAAAATCAATTCACAGGAGTCAGTTGCATTTCTATACACTAACAATGAAGCAGAAGAAAGAGAAATCAAGAAATCAGTGTCATGTAAAATTGCACCAAAACCCATATGATGCCTAGGAATAAATCTAACCAAAGAAGTAAAAGATCTGTATTCTGAAAGCTAAATAACACATGAAAGAAATTGAGGAAAACACAAAAAATGGAAAAACATTCTATGCTCATGGATTGGAATAAAAATATTTTTAAGTGTCTATGCTAACTAAAGAAATCTACACATTTAATGAAATCCCTATCAAAATACCATCATCATTTTTCACAGAGCTGGAATACGCAATCCTAAAATTTGTATGGAACCAGAAAAGAATCCAAATAGCCAAATTGGTGTTGAAAAATAAAACCAAAGCTGGAGGTATCACAATTCCACTCTTCAAGCCATATTATAAGGCTGTAATAATCAAGACAGTATGGTACTTGCACAAAAACAGACACATAGATCAATGGAACAAAATAACACAGAAATGAACCCTCAACTCTGAGGTCAACTAATCTTCGACAAAGCAAGAAAAAATATCCAATAGAAAAAAAGAAAAAAATCAAAAAATCTTTGACAAAGCAAAAAACAAATATCAAATTGAAGAATATCTTCAAAAAATTGAGCTGGAAAAATTGGACTGCCACACTTAGAAGAATGAAACTGGAACATTTTCTTACACTATACTCAAAAATAAACTCAAAATGGGTGAAAGACCTAAACATGAGATAGGAATCCATCAAAATCCTAGAGGAGAAAACAGGCAGCACTTCTTTGACCTCTGCTGCAGCAACTTCTTGCTAGACAGGTCGCCAAAGGCAAGGGAGACAAAAGCAAAAATGAACTACTGGGACTTCATTAGGGTAAAAAGCTTTTGTACAGCAAAGAAAATGGTCAAAAAAAGTAAAAGGTAATCTATGGAATGAGATATTTGCAATTGTCTTATCAAATAAGGGCTGGTATCTAAAATGTTTAAAGAACTTATCAAACTTAACATCCAAAAAACAAAAACCTAGTCAGGAAATGGGCAGAAGACATGAACAGACATTTCTCCAAAGAAGATATACAAAGGGTTTGACAGACACATGAGAAAGAAAATGTTCAACATCACTCAGCATCAGGGAAATTAAATCAAAACCACAATGAGTTACTACCTCATACCTGTCAGAATGGCTAAAATTAACAATGACACAGCACACGTTGACAAGGATGCAGAAAAAGGGTCACACTGTTACACTGTTGGTGGGAATGCAAACTGGTGCAGCCATTTTGGAAAACAGTATGGAGGTTCCTCAAAAAATTAAAAATAGAGCTATCCTACAACACAACAATTGCACTACTTGGTATTTATCCAAAGGAGACAAACATAGTAATCTGAAGGGGTACCTGTACACCAACGTTTATAGCAGCAATGTCTGCAATAGCCAAACTATGGAAAGAGCACAGATGTCCATTGACAGTTGAATGGATAAAGAAGATGTGGTATATATATGCAATGAAATATTACTAAGACATCAAAAAGACTGAAATCTTGCCATTTGCAGGGATTTGGATGGAGCTAGAGGGTATTATGCTAATGAAATTAGAGCAAGACAAATACCATGTGATTTCACTCATATGTGGAATTTAACAAAGAAAACAGATGAACACAGGGGGAAGGGAAGGAAAAATAAAATACGATGAAAAGAGAGGGAGGCAAACCATAAGAGACTCTTAACTACAGGCAACAAACTAAGGGTTGCTGGAAGAGAGGTGAGTGGGGATGGGGTGAGTGGGTGATGGGCATTAAGGAGGGTATTTGAGGGGCTCCTGGGTGGCTCAGTGGGTTAATGCCCCTGCCTTCAGCTCAGGTCATGATCTCAAGGTCCTAGGATCAAGCCCTGCATCCATCGGGCTCTCTGCTCAGCAGAGCAGAGCCTGTTTCCCCCTCTCTCTCTGCCTGCCTCTCTGCCTACTTGTGATCTCTCTCTCTGTGTCAAATAAGTAAATAAAATCTTTAAAAAAAAAAAGAGGGTATTTGATGTAGTGAGCACTGGGTGTTATATGCAACCGATAAATCACTAAATTCTAAACCCCCGAAAGTGATAATACAGTATATGTTAACTAAACTGAATTTAAATAAAAAAATAAAATAAATAAAATAACCCACTTTGGTCAGGGGGATTAAAGTACTGTCCCAGGCTTTCCTACATTTAAATAATCCACCAGTAGGGCCTGTTGACCTGTATGGAAGTCTGGGGACCCCTACCAATATAACCAACAGTGAAAAGGTGCAGAAGTCATGGAAAACAATATTTGCCCCGGCTCTCACCATGGATCAACATGCTATACTGCACCCAACTCCAAATCCCATAACACTTCATAAAGGCATTATTTACTGGAATTTTCTTTTTTTTTTTTAATTTTTTTTTAAAGATTTTATTTATTCATTTAACAGAGAGAGAACACAAGCAGGCAGAGAGGCAGGCAGAAGCAGAGAGAGGAGCAGGCTCCCCGCGGAGCAAGGAGCCCGATGCGGGACTCGATCCCAAGATGCCGGGATCATGACCTGAGCCAAAGGCAGTTGCCCAACCAACTGCGCCACCCAGGCATCCCTATTTACTGGAATTTTCAACTGGACAACTCACCAGGGTTGATAAGTTACTTTACCAAGTTCCTGTGTGAGGGGAAACTACTCAGTCTCCACTGGGGCCCCATTGTCCTGCCACAAAGCTGGACTTAGGAAATAAACTATGCCTGAGATGGAACATCCACCCTGAGAGAGGGGAGAAGATGAGTGCCCTGTTCTAGCATAGCCCACCCCTAGTTCATCTTCTCATGCCTGATAAAGCTTCCTCCCCTGGCCAATATATATGGTATTTACAACCAAGTCAAGTTTTTAAGCTGCCAAACTCGCTCTCCTCACAGCGATGTAGATACTGTTTTTCACTAGTATGATCATTCGGTCACTGCCTTTGTTCCCTCCATAGGCCTAGAAAATGTCACAACACATATAAAAGCCCTTACTAAATTCACTCAGCAAGCCCTGCGTGATAACCAGCAAAGGCTTGTCCTGCTAAACACTGAAATAACTCTAATAGCCTCCTAAATAGGATCACCTTAAACTTATCACTGCCTCACAAGGACATCATGGAGAACCAAATAGTGGGTTTCCGCATGCAGCTCATCCGACTGTGCCACAACCCTAACTTTGAAAAACTGAAGCCTCAGTACTTGGAACAGCTACCTGGACAACTGAAACAGTTCTCCTTGTTCCTGGGGAAATTCTCATTATCCAAACAGAGTGATGTGTGTTAATACCTGATGAGTCTAACGTATCATCTTTACTAAATCACATGAAGACACAAATAAATGTCCTGAGTGACCCAACCACCAGCCTAAGAGATTTAATAAACTAATGGTTTGGATCTTGGGCTCTTGGTAGAAAAAGTCTTCACTAATTTTAAAAATTATTGTCTTTAGCTATACTTTCTCATGCATGTGTCTGTATTGTTGTTGTGACATTGGTCTCCAATGCAGCCACCTCTTGCTCTTGCTAATGAAACTCCTTGCTGACCACTTGGGCCCATTGCAGAAAAGAGGGAGAGGTACCTGGGTTGCTTAGATGGTTAATCATCTACGTTAGGCTCAGATCATGATCCCAGAGTCCTGGGATGAAGCCCCACATTGGGCTCCCTGCTCAGCAGGGAGCATACTTCTCTCTCTCACTCTGCCCACCACTCTCCCTGCTTGTGTACACTCTCTGTCAAATAAATAAATAAAATCTTTTTTAAAAAGAGCATCACATGATATTGTAAGAGCCAGCCACAAGGGGTAGAATGTTGGGGAATGTGATCAAAAAAGATATGACCACTAATTGAACCATGAGCTGGACCCAGGAACCTAGAGGCTCCTCCCTACCCTTCTCCCCTGTCCTCAGAATGTGGGTTCCACTTGCCTTTTTTGCTCCACAGTCTGCTCCAAGAACATGAGCCTTGAATTGGTGATATAATGTTGAAAATACCTTCACCTTTTTTTTAAAAAAAGATTCCTTTATTTATTTACATGACAGAGAAAGTGAGAAAGGGAACACAAGCAGGGGGAGAGGGAGAGGGAGAAGCGGGCTTCCGGCAGAGCAGGGAGCCTTATGCAGAGCTCCATCCCACGACCCTGGGATCATGATCTGAGCTCAAGGCAGATGCTTAACAACTGAGCCACCCAGGTGCCCTGAAAACACTTTCACCTTAAAAGTGACTGAGCCCACTGCTTCTCCCTCTGACCTTCTCCCCTCTCATGCTCTCTCTCACTTTCTCTCTCTCTTTCTCAAATAAATAAATAAAATTTTTAAAAAACGTGACTGAGCCCACGTGAAAAAAATGCTCAACATCAGTCATCATCAGGTAAATACAAATCAAAACCATGATGAGATACCTCCTCACACCTGTCAGAACGGCAAAAATTAACAACACAAGAAACAACAGGTGCTGGCAAGCCTGTAGAGAAATTCTACTCTTACATTGTTGGTGGGAATGCAAACTGGTGTAGTCACTCTAGAGAACAGTTTGGAGGTTCCTCGAAAAGTTAACAATTGGAGCACTTGGGTATTCCACTAATCCCACAGTGGCATCAAGTCCCTGCTCAGCAGGGAGTATGCTTCTCTCTCTTTCTCTTCCCACTTCTCCCTCTGCCTGACACTCCCCCTGCTTGTGCGCTCTCTCTCTCTCTCTCTGGAAAATAAATAAATAAAATCAAAAGATAAAAAAGTTAAAAAATAGAACTACCCTATGATCCAGCAATTGCAATACTACATATTTACCCAAAAAATACAAAAATACAGATTCAAAGGGGTACACGCACCCTGATGTCTATAACACCATTGTCAACGATAGCCAAACTATGGAGAGAGCCCGGATATCCACTAACTGATGAATGGATAAAGATATGGTGGTATTAATATACAATAGAATATTACTCAACCATCAAAAAAGTGAAATCTTGCCATTTGCAACAAGGTAAGGAGCTAGAGTGTATTATGCAAAGTAAAATAAGTCAGAGAAAGACAAATACCATATCTCATATGTGGAATTTAAGACAGAAAACAAACATATGGGAAGGGGGAAAATAAGAAAAAGGAGAGGGGGAATAAACTATAATAGAGAATAGAGTGTTGATGGAGGAAGGGAGGTTGGTGATGGTCTAGATGTGGGATGGGTATTAAAGAGGGCACTTGTTATGATGAGTACTAGATTTTATTTTTTAAAGATTTTATTATATTTATTCAACAGAGAGAGACATGGCGAGAGAGGGAACATAAGCAGGAGAATGGGAGAGGGAGAAGCAGGCTTCCTGCCAAGCAGGGAGCCCGATTCAAGGCTCGAACCGAGGACCCTGGAATCATGACCTGAGCCCAAGGCAGACACTTAATGACGAAGCCACCCAGATGCCTCTGCACTAGGTTTTATATGTAGGTGATGAATCACTAAATTCTACTCCAGAAATCAATGTTGCGCTCTATGTTAGCTAACTAAATTTAAATTTTAAAAAAAGTGACTGAGCTGAGTTTGGACCTTTTTTTAAACTTTTAAGATTTGGTGAGTGGGTGACGAGTATTATTATTATATTATTAATATAATATTATTATTATTGTTAAAATTCCCATTGACCAAAAAAATAAAATAATAAAAATGAAATGAAATAAAATAAAATTACACCTACCAACCTGGAGTGGCCTGCGTCTCTCTTCAGTCCTTCCCTGATCTATGCTGATTATAGATTATACCAGGAAAGTTCCTGATAGGGCTGCGAATCTACACTTCATCATTGACTTTTAATTGATTAAAATAGAGATTACCTTTTGTGCGTATCACCTGATCAGATGAACCCTTTAAAATGGATATGAGGCCATCTCTGAAACTCCTGCATGTTAGGATGTGGAGTCTAAGGTTGTCATATCAAGGAGGGAAAAATATAACACCTTACTGATTTGAATTCATAATATCAGTGCAATTACAAAAGATTCAAGATTTATCATGTTGTCTTATACAGCTGGTGAAGGCTTAAACAATTTGCTCCTGTGAGAGCTTAACTGCCAGAGGCATCGTGTATGATTTACCATAAAATGGGGATATACCAGCAACAGAATATTTGAGCATACAGGGATCTATAATAGTAGCTAACTGATCAGAGGGCCCTAGAACTGGGTGGGAAACCTACTGGAATACTCTTTGACTTATATGAGAGGAAAAGCCAAAAATGTAACAGATTTCTACCTAGCTTCCAAACCTAAGTCAGTTACAGACTCAAAGTGGCATTAAATACACGATGAAAAGAACAATTTTTTTAGAACAATATCAAAGCTGAAATAAAAAAGGCAAATCATCTTGTTTGATCTTAGCTGGGAACATGCTCTCAAAGAATCATTCAAATTTGTTATCACTCTTCCGTTGTCTACAAACGACCCTGAAAATGCCACAAATATTGATTTTGGTGTTACAAATAAATTTTAGTAAGTAGATTTGCAAATATTGAATCCACAAATAATGAGGATCAACTTGTACCTTAAAATAACATGAGATGTGAACATTGGTTTCTGGAGTAAAATAATAAGTGAGTTAATTCTTTTTTTTTTTTTTTTTTTTTTTAGTGAGTTAATTCTTAACAGTGTTTACAGAACTTAGAAAGAAAAGGACCCACAAGTAGAAAGGAAAATTTGCAAGTATAAGGAGGCAAGAAGAAGCATGGCACACTGACAAGTTGTAAAAAACCAGAATGACCTGTTCCTAGAGTTGTAAATGGAGGTTTGGAGAAAGAAATGAGACAGAACAGCCAGGGAGGAACTATACCATTTTTAATCCTGTGCTATTAGAAGAAACTGAGACATTGTCATGTGGGAAAAGCTCCAATCATATTTTTGGATTTTAGGGTGGTACTATTTAAGTACTAAAATGTGCTTAATTTGGGGAAAGGTAGATGGATATGAGGAAACTGCTGCATGTATGCAAACAAATTTTGAGTGGCAACCACATGGCATCTACTTTGTCACCTGCAGTGGATGAACAGGTGAATTAAAAACATAGCTTTCCTTGGGTATTTAACATCAATGGAGTGGGAATTTGGATAAATTAATAGGCAATTAAGTTGTGAATAGTGACAGGGCTGGGGATACTACCCCAAAATATTGCATGTTGGCATATTATTTTAAGCTGAAGGAATTTGAAAAACAGTAGTTACTGAAAGGACTTGCTAACCTTCCTTGAAGCAAGTCCTAAGACACTTTGGTGAGAGGTTCCCTCCCCAAACTTAGAGAAGAAAGGAGTATCCTCATCTCCTAAGGCAGGGAGACACCAAGAGGAATCTGAATGAATAGGCCTTGTTAAATTTCCTCCAGTTTACTATAATTAGCCCTTACCCTTTCATCCTATCATATTTTTCTATAACTTTCTGCTCTTATCAAACTTTGTGTGAAAACATTCAGGTTTAATGTTCCTATGGGTCCTCTCATTTCATTATTAAAGTTCCCATATCATGTAAAACCCAAATAAATGTGTACACTTTTCTCTTAATCTGGCTTTTGTTACAGTCCCAGTGGAGAATCTGGAACTGTAAAAAGGAAAACTTTTTTTCCCCTCTCCTATGGTAGAAAAGCTGTGATTTGGGTTGTGAACAATACTGGAGGATTTCAGAGGATATGTGAGCCTGTAGTTTAGATTTAAGTAGTCAGGGAAGTCTCACTCCCTGGAGGAAGCGTGAATAGAGACATGCAGGGTAAGTAGTAGAAAGTCAAGGAAAATAGAACAGGGAAGACAAAAATAAGATTTTTGTTCCAGGTAGGAAATAGGGTATGAACTGATGACAAAATATTTGAGGTATGACAAGTAGAAAATATTTCATCTATCTGAATCAAACAGGTAGATCAATCATGCAGGGGCTAAATTTTGAAAATGTTTAATGACACTTCAATTACTTGATTGTATACTGTTCTTATATTCATTAGCTACCTATATTCACTAGTTACCTATTAAACTCCTGTTTAATAGTTTCTATTAAGTGTGACTTAAAAGTCTTAATAAGAAAGTTTCTGGTGTGCCTATTGTTAGGGTCCGTGATCAAAGGAACGAGACTGATACAAAGCGAAGGTCAAGCAGAGCTTTATTTCGCACCAAACATTGAGAATCACACTGGCCGGTCAGGGTCGTCTCCATGCAGAGAGTGACCCCACCTAGTCTTACAGGCTATCTTTTATAGGGCAAAACCGCAAACCGACTGTGAGCTTATCCTTATTGGTCAGAAGCAGTGGGGTTAGGGGGGGTTACATATGTGTTCTTTACGGGTTGGACGTCTCCCCCTGACCTGACTTCAGGAGCAGTGGGGTTGAGGGAGGTGGCATATGTGTCCTTTACTGATTGGACATCTCCACCTGAACTGACTTGACCTTGTTCTTCTGGGGGACTGTCATCAGGAGCCAACAGACCACATTCCACTGGTGTCCTGGACTTATCTTTCTAAGTAAGTTCCTCCAGACTGACTTTGCTCCCTCAGGGCAAGGTCAACTTGTGTTCACAACAAAATGGCTGCTTAGACAAGATGGAATCACTTAGGCTAAACAGGTCCTAACACCTATAAATTGGAAATTTTGGTTTCTTGTTATCCAAAAACTTACTAATTTAAACCCTTGGTTTTAGAGAAAGAGTCTACAGGCAAAAGGATAAATGGTTTGCCAGAGAGAGAAAAAAAATCCCAAAGTCCAAGGAGAAGCTCACGAGGAATTATGGTTTATGACTCACACCATTCTCTTCACCCACTTAAGACTTTCCTGTGTGAAATCCCAAATCAGTCTGTGAATATCCCATGCACAAGTTACTGGGATGCCTTTATTGCTCATGTTTCAGGAATAGAAACTTTGTTTCACATATAGGATTCAGGACTGCAGCGCCATCTGGCATCATGAAAGGAAGAAGTCAGTCTCATTGAAAAGCTCACAGTATGTTTTTTATCAGCAGTTGCTGGGGATAATGCAGAACTGTGATGGGAGGGATCAAATCATTGTCATATAGTCAAAATTATATAACAATATAATTGTTAACTTACAGAGCATTTGAAATTTTAAAACAGGATCAAACTGTCTTGAAATCTGTGGTTTCCTTTTTTTTTTTTTTTAAGATTTTTATTTATTTACTTGACGCAGAGAGATCACAAGTAGGCAGAGAGGCAGGCAGAGAGAGAGGAGGAAGCAGGCTCCCCGCTGAGCGGAGCCTGATGCGGGGCTTGATCCCAGGACCCTGAGATCATGACCTGAGCCTAAGGCAAAGGCTTTAATCCACTGAATCACCCAGGTGCCCCGAAATCTGTGGTTTCCTGATAGAATGTTGGTACATATTGAATTTTGGTTTATAATACTTTTACGGAAAATTGAGTTTTGTTATGTCAGTTTTGAATTTTCTGTATTAATCTGAAAATCTTACTTCTGGACCATCTGTAGGGTATCAGGGAACCAGAAACAATGCAACTGTTGTCTGAAAGCCTAGAGGCTGGGAGTTTGTTCCATCATCCTGCCAGGCCTGACACTATATCCAACAGAAAATGTACAACTAGGCGCACCTGGGTGGCTTGGTGGGTTGGGGCCTCTGCCTTCGGCTCGGGTCTTGGTCTCGGGGTCCTGGGATCGAGCCCTGCATCAGGCTCTCTGCTCAGCAGGGAGCCTGCTTCCCCCTCTCTCTCTGCCTGCCTCTCTGCCTGCTTGTGGTCTCTCTCTGTCAAATAAATAAATAGAATCTTAGGGAAAAAAAAAAGAAAAAAGAAAATGTACAACTATTCTGTCCTGTTGGGTCTCCCCGATGCACCAGGTCAAGTGAATGACACAGAGGATAGTGGCCCACATGGGATGATCCAGTGAGCCTCTGCACAGCATGGGGATGCGGCGCCCCATGTGACTTCCTTCTGGCTCCTGGCCTCTGTCTTCCTGGCTTCTGAGGAATTCTTCCTTTAGGGGAATTTCTATCAGTAGTTTGCTCTATGGAGAAAAGACCACCTAGGAAGGTGGGGGAAAAGAGGGAGACATTCTTGTGCTTTGATTTTAAATTTATGCATATAGAGTAATTAGCATTTACTCAGAAAAATAATGTGGTGTTTTTATGTCCATAGACTTTTTGTTTTATAATTATTGTCTGTAAAACGTCGCATAAGCATTTATGTTTTTGTTTCTCTTTAATTTCATTGGTCTGAATTTTCAAATACTTTTAAAATTATATGGAAGCTATTATGCTTCATTCGTTTATGTAAATGAATTTCCATTTTAATAAAGTGAAATTTTAGGTTCTGTCTTGCATTCTTTGGCACTTCCCTTAAAAAAAAAAAAAAAACAAATTAACTGAAGAACATTTGCTTGACTGGGACAATATTTCAGCCAAGTTTCAAGATCTACGTAAAAATAACAAAATTTTGACTTTTAAAAACGTTCTTACTTTGACATATTTTGTGTGTTCTACAGTTTTGAAATAAATAACTCTCAAAATTATTTTCAAAGTAGCTACTGAACTTTGATTATTTTCACCTCTATTTCCCCAGTGCTGGTCTTCACTTTCTGGTTTCAATGTATATTACAAAAATATAGAATAAATTTATATCTGTTGCATTCCATAATTTAACAAGTCAATATTCCAAACTACTCCAAAAAATTAGGATTCCTTATTTCCTTTATTCCTATTTGGAAGTTGACATATTTTTTTAATTATATTAATTTTTTATTGTGTATTTTTTAATGTAATGATAGAAAGTATTAGGACCATGGAAAAGCTAAGGGGGGAGCAGAGAATTATTCCAACATGATAAAACTCAGCTATGTCCAGTCTATTTTTATTAAATATTTTAAAAATTAAATTTAAAAAAGTCAAAATGGTGAGTTTATTTCAAAATATTTCACCATTTTGACTATATATATATTTTTTTAAGGAGGAATGTGTGCTAACATAATTGAAAGAATAATCAAAAATTAGGAAATAAAAGTCTACCTCAGCCTTTTGATTTGTGTGGTTACACAACGTTGCATTTTGGTTTCTTTCTATTCAGATATCCACTTAAAAAATACCACCATTGAAACAAGATGGGCTGGGGAAGGAGACAAACCATAAGAGACTCCTAAACTCAGAAAACAAACTAAGGATGGCTGGGAGGTAGGGTTATGGACATTGGGGAGGGTATGTGCTATGGCAAATGCTGTGAAATGTGTAAGCCTGATGATTCACAGACATGTACCCTGGGGCAAATAATACATTACATGTTAATAAATTAATTAATTTTAAAAATACCAACATTGTATTCTTCCATATGTGTTTCATTGTATACATGTATGTGTATTACATAGATTGTGTTAATATTAAATTTAGCCAGTAGCAGCATGTATTGTTCAGTAAGGAATATGTGCCAATTTTGAAATTTTAATTAAGAAAGAGGGTTTTTTTTTTAAGATTTTATTTATTTATTTGACAGAAAAAGATCACAAGTAGGCAGAGAGAGAGAGGGAGAAGCAGGCTCCCTGCTGAGCAGAGAGCACCAAACAGGGTTCGATCCCAGGACTCTGAGATCATGTACCCAGCAGAGAGCAAAGGCTTTAACGTACTGAGCCACCCAGGCACCCATAATTAAGAATGAATTTTTGAAGGTCACAAATTTCTGAAACTGGGAAATAACAAAATAAAGGAAAACTTCCTTTGAAATAATATGGTGTCTTTTTTTTTCAATGATTCAATTCCTCTGAATCAAATACTTTTTAAAGGGACATATTTTTTATCATGGTGTTTTGTTGTCGTTATTTAAACTCACACTTTTGGAGCATCCCCAGGGAATGAACTTAAGTAGTAATTTCGAAATACTTTTTTCAGACCAATGTTGCCTATCTTTAAATTCTAAAATCGTTAAAAAAAACTATAATTATTGTTAAAAATTATTATAAGATAAAGTTTCTCTAAGAGTTCCCGCGCCTACTAAGCCCTTCCTGGGCGCAGGAGCCATTCTCCGCAAACCATGGCGGAAGCGGGGGCTGGGTTGGGGGTTTGGGGGGTTGGGAAGTGAGCCAAGCCCACCAGCGTGGCTCCGCCCCCATCCGCGTCACTGCACTGCGGGAAGGTGACTTAGCTGACGGAGGCCAGCAGGAGTCAATCCGCCTGCTTCTGTGCTTTTTCCCCTGACGGTTTTCATTTCCGCCGCGGCGGGAAACCTAGTTGTTTTCATGTTTGAGTTTTTCGATTCTTTCATTATTATGTTTAGGATTTAGGTTTTTAAAACACGAATTTGCAGCTACAGTCTTAGAAATGTACCCTATATAATACAGACTTTAAATAATCTAGTTTTCCCCATTTATATTTTACTTTCTTCCTTTGGTTCTGGGTTTACAAATGTGTCCTGAAGAGAGCTTTGGATTTTATGCAGAACAGTATGAAACTATTTTTGCATTAATTCAATGGCTACAGAAATCATCTGTGAGCGAATCTGCTTATGTGCTTTCCTTTCAAAACAATTTGTGTTGTTTTTAACATTTATCAAAACGTTTGAGATATTTTTCAGGAGGTGATGATAAAGTTAATTCTGTTTTATTTTAATGAGACTCCTTTTATAAAAAAAATATTCAGTTTTCTTTTAATGCCATCGTTCTATCACTTTCCTCTGATGTCTTGTGCTCACAGAGGGCAGAGACAAGGGCTTCTTAGATCAAATTTGCCACAGTACCACTTAAAAGATTAAGTGCATTTTGTGTATCAGTATATAGTTGTTATTTCAGTTTTGTGCATGTGTGTGCATGCAGGAAATCAGCTGTGGTGTTGTTATTGTTTAATAGTGTCTATAAGCAACATGAGGCTTAATTTCACAGCCCCAAGATCAAAAGTTGCACACTCTAGACTGAGCCCCAGACAGGCAGCCTGGAAATCAAGATTTTTATAAAATGTTGCCTCTCAAAAAAAAGTTCCCCTTTTCCCATCTGTATCTCCCCTTTCCAAAGGACACAAAGCATATTATCGCATTATTTTCAGATTGATATACTTGTATTTTGAACAATGTGATACAGCTTTTCTCTTTGTAATTCTCAACTTCAGTGCACATGAAGCTGTTTTAGAATTTTCTGCCCCTTTAACCAGTCACCAAAGGTACTTCTCTTATGTGAGTAGAAATCTTATATATCTCTAGCTTCTCACTCCTTACTCTCTACTTGCATATACACCCTGTCAAGTTCACCTCCTCTATCTGTTAGAGATGGTTAGAAAAATTTCCTTACCTGAGTATGAGAAACATTTTTGGGGGGGCGCCTGGGTGTCTCAGTGGGTTAAAGCCTCTGCCTTCAGCACGGGTCATGATCTCAGGGTCCTGGGATCGAGCCCCACATCTGGCTCTGTGCTCAGCAGGGAGCCTGCTTCCCACTCTCTCTCTGCCTGCCTCTCTGCCTACTTGTGATCTCTCTCTCTGTGTCAAATAAATAAATAAAATCTTTAAAAAAAAAAGAAAAAAAAGAAAGAAACATTTTTGGGGCACCTGGGTGGCACAGTTGGTTAATCGGCCAACTCTTGGTTTCAGTTCATGTTGTCATCTCAGGGTTGTAAGTTTGAGCCCCATGTGGGGCTCTACACTCAGTATGAAGGATGTTTTAAGTTTTTCTCACCTTCTCCCTCTGTTTCTCCCACTCATGCTCTCTCTCTCTTTTTTTTTTCTCTCTCTCTCTTTCTATCAAATAAATGAATCTTTAAAAAAAGAAACATTTTTCATATCAATAAGGCAATTATTTCAATTATAATATTGTGCAATTATAAATATAATGTTTGGATATTTTATTTTTTCCAGTGGTTCTGCTTGACTCTGCTATATCCCTCTGGCAAAGGCAATTGTCCTCCCACTTGAGTGTGTATCAGCATAATCCTAAGGCTTATTAAGACACAGAGCAGGGGCGCCTGGGTAGCTCAGTCGTTAAGTGTTAAGCGTCTGCCTTCAGCTGAGGTCATGATCCCAGGGTCCTGGGATGCAACCCTGCATTGGGCTCCCTGCTCAGCAGAAAGCCTGCTTCTCCCTCTCCCCCTGCTTGTGTTCTCTCTCTTGCTGTGTCTCTGTGTGCCCCTGAGAATTTGTTTTTAACAAGTGCCTGGGTTGATCTGAGGACAAAACTCTAAGAGAAGTAATAGCACAACCAGTGAGTGAGACTGGGGTTCACTAACAAGGATAGAGAAAAATCACTGAAATGTACCAAGTCTGGGAGTACAGAACTGAAGCTTAGTTTAATATGTAAATGAGCGCTCTATGTACTCAAACACCATCAAGGCAGATGTGGGAGGGGTATGAGTTTAATCATAAACTCCACTCTAGAGGGAAAGGACTTGTTCAAGAACCTACAGTAGTTTAGTTAAAATTAGGATTCTATCTAGATATATCTCCCTGACAAGTACAACCTTAAGCAGGATGCTAAATCTTTGTTACTCTAAGTGAGGTTTGTGAACATTGGCATCAGCTGGAGTAATGTTGGAAATGCAAATCTCAGCTCTCACCCCAGACCTACTGAATTAGAATCCATATGGTCTCCAGTGATTCCAAAGCTCCTTATACTTTGAAAAGCACTGGACTAGGCTCTATGCCAAATCTCAAATCCCTGAAGCAGAGCTCAGCTCAGAGAGCATTTAGATAGCTAATGCTTTGTGGTGATGTTGTAAGTCAGTTGCTGTTTAAGATTTTTTTGGGAGAGTTACCCAGGTGTGGCGCCCTTCGGAGTAGTGATTTAATGAGCATGCCATAGAGATACACTATCAAGCTTTCCATCTTAGAACAGCTTCTAACTGACAGAGCAGAGATTATTCACAAATTGCCTGGTGGGGACACTCACAAATTCTGGGACTAGCATAGATCCAAAGACAGTTAAAATATTCCAACTGTAATGCTTTTCTGGCAGGATTGCCTTAGTGCAAGACTGGATGTGATCCAAAGTCAATGGAACTGGAGCTGCAAGTTCAGCTTTGTAAAGCTTTCTGATGCAGCTGTGTTTAAGAAGATTGATATTAGCAGGTGAACAGAGTTTGCCCTGAGGCTTATTTGGGGGGATTAATAGGGAAACAGGTGCATGCTTTTATGTGCTTGAAAAACACTGATCCTGGAGGAGTAGTAGCCACCCCCCGGAACGTATTCCTGCAGAGTTAGCTGGGAATCATGTCTATTGCACCCAAGAATGAGTCTTTCTTCTATTAGTCGAAGGAGATCCCAACTAATTTTCCAGGTAAGGGAGTGGAAGTAACAGTGGTGTAGAATCTTAAGGAAGATCTCTGGGTTTCTCACAACCATTGGGAATCCCTTCTCAATCTTTTGGGTTTTTGCAGGGTAGGAAGGAGTAGTTACAGCATTTATTGAAAATCTTCATATACTATTAAACAGAAAAAGATGGAAATAAATGTAAAACAAGAATTTTTAGGGCGCCTGGGTGGCTCAGTTGGTTGAGCAACTGCCTTCGGCTCAGGTCATGATCCCGGAGTCCCAGGATCGAGTCCCATATCGGACTCCCGGCTCTGCGGGAAGTCTGCTTCTCCCTCTGACCTTCTCCCCTCTCATTCTCAGTCTCTCGCTCTCTAATAAATAAATAAAAATAAAAAAAAAATCTTTTAAAAAAAGAATTTTTAGCAAAACTTCTCTGGTATTTCTTATTTTGAGGACTGAAAAATTTTCAAGCTTACTTAGGACACATTTGTTTCTTTTGTTTGTTTTTACCAACAGAAACATTTGTTTCTTTTGTTTGAGAGAGATAGAGTGAGAGAGAACATAAGAGGGGAGGAGGTCAGAGGGAGAAGCAGACTCCCCATGGAGCCGGGAGTCTAATGTGGGACTCGATCCGGGAGCTCCAAGATCATGACCTGAGCCGAAGGCAATTGCTCAACCAACCGTCTCTCAACCAACTGAGCCACCCAGGCGCCCCTTAGGACACATTTGTTAAAGGATTAACAACTGTGACACAGGGAGGGAAATTTTTCTCCTGTAAAAAGATTTATCACTTTCTTTCTCCATCCCTTCCCAATCTTTTCTTCTTTTTTTAAAGGTTTTATTTATTTATTTATTTGTCAGAGATATAGAACACAAGCAAGGGGAGCGGCAAGCAGAGGAAGAAGCAGGCACCCTTGCGGGGACCCAGTTTGAAGGCAGATGCTTAACTGACTGAGGCATCCAGGCATCCCTATATCTTCCCAATCTTGATGTCCTCTTTTTTTTTTTTTTAAGATTTTGTTTATTTATTTGACAGAGAGAGGGATCACAAGTAGGCAGAGAGGCAGGCAGGGAGAGAGGGAGAAGCAGGCTCCCTGCTGAGCAGAGAGCCCGTTGCGGGGCTCAGTCCCAGAACCCCGAGATCATGACCTGAGCCAAAGGTAGAGGCTTAGCCCACTGAGCCATCCAGGTGTCCCCTTGATGTCCTCTTTCAATGGAGGTGGATCTGCCATGTGGTCTTTATAGTTTATCCCTCGAGATTATGTATTTAAGTTATAGAGTTTATAGAGTTCACTTGCTCTTAACTGCATTTTTTTTTGTTTTTCCCCCCCACTTATTATAGGCACACCTCATTTTATTGTGCTTTACAGACGTTACATTTTTAAGGTTATTTCATTTTTTTAAGATTTTATTTATTTATTTGACAGAGAGAGATCACAAGTAGGCAGAGAGGCAGGAGAGAGAGAGGAGGAAGCAGGCTCCCCACTGAGCAGATAGCCTGATGTGGAGCTAGATCCCAGGACCCTGAGATCATGACCTGAGCCGAAGGCAGAGGCTTTAACCCACTGAGCCACCTAGGCGCCCCAGTTATTTTATTTCTTTTAGTAATCTCTACATCCAACATGGGGGAGCTCGAACTCACAACCCCAAGATCAAAAGTTTCATGCTCTTCCCCCTCAGCCAGCCAGGAGCCCCAAACACTGCATTTTTTATAATATGAAGATTTGTGACAACCTGCATCAGGCAACTGTACCTGTGCCAGTTTTCCAACAGCATTTGCTTACTCCATGTTTCTGTGTCACATCCATAAAATTCAAAACTTAAAATTTACTTGATATGATGATCTATGACAGTGATTATAACTTACCAGAAGCTAAGATGATGGTTAGCATTTTTTTAGCAATATTTTTAAATTAAGGGATATACTTCTATTAGACCTAATGTTATTGCACTCTTAAACTACAGTATAGTGTAAACATAACTTTTATATGTACTGGAAAACCAAAAACTTCATTTGGCTCACTTTATTGTGATAGTCACTTCGTTGTGGTAGTCTGGAACTGAACCCACAATATCTCTAAAGTAAGGCTATTATGTTTTTAATATTTATCTATGTTGTGTGTAGCTCCAACTGTTCATTTTCATCTCTAGACAGTATTCTATCATTATCAATATCTATTACCACTATATATCTAGTACCAATAATTATGCATATCTATGTATATAGTGATATTAAATATATTTATATGTGTATAAATGATACCATTTTATATGATGTATAAATAAATCCCAAAGTAGATGGGCCCTTCTATACCTGATGATTGTTTGGGTCCTGCGTAGTATACAATTATCACAAACACTGCTGCCGTGAACTTCTAAGTGTGTGCATCCTTGGACCCTTACACTTAAAAGCAAGACTAGATGAGACCCGACCCTTACACTCTGCAATGTGAAAACTGAAAAATGACTATTGTCAATAGATATGTAAATATCTACCAGGAGGCTTGGGTGCAGATTGAGGGAAAGATCTGTGGTTTACCTGTAGTTATTTTCTTACTATTTAAATTCAAATTTCATTAACTAGTTCTAATACTTTATTGGACTGTGAATACAGTAAGGGCAAAATCCACATGATTATTTTCTTTGTTGACTTAAATAGAATTGTGTATGAAGGCTTATACTGAAGTTATTCAGAGTTGAGGCAGAAAAAGCTAAAATTTCAGCTTTTTTTTTTTTGCCTATGCCACCTGGTGCGTGGTACATGCATTATTAAGTTTATTAAGAGCTTCTGAGAGAAAGGACATTTTCAGTGTTTCATATCAATCACAGGTAAAGCATCTATATACCTACTGATTGTGTAATTCTTTGATTCTCAAAATTAGGATTACAAGACTTCCTTCCTGCTCTTTACCACCTCAACAGTCCCCTTTCACTGCTATCATTTCTGCCAGTGTTCTACTACGTGAAGTTTTCAATATTGTCCTCTTGGAGTCTTCCTTTGTGTATTAATTTCCCAAATTATTTAGAAAGAGGGCTGAGAGAGGGAGGGGGCTGGAAACTGCAATCCAGGTGAAAGTAATGGTGGCTTAAAACATGACAAACCAAATGTGGCAAAATATTTAGAATTAATGAGTCTAGGTGAAGGGTAAATGCGAATTCTTTTTAATATTCTTATAATTTCTATATATGTAAGTTTGTTTCAAAATAAAGTTAAAAATAGCATGGATATACTAGCTTCTTTAAAAACAAAAAGCAAAAAACAAAAAAGCAGGTGATGCTTGGATGGCACAGTTGGTTAAGCATCTGTCTTCAGCTCAGGTCATGGTCGCAGGGTCCTAGGATCTGAGTTCTGCATTGGCGTCGTTGGTCGGTGGGAAGCCTCCTTCTTCCTCTGTCTACTGTTCCCCCTGCTTGTGCTCTCTCTCTCCCTCCCTCTCTCTCTCTCCCTCTGACAAATCAATAAAATCTTAAAAAAAAAGACACTGGTGGCCCAGTCAGCTAAAATTTAAAATATATGTGTGTGTGTGTGTGTGTGTGTGTGTGTATTTACTTATATGCATAAAATTCCTCCAGAAACATGCATTGACACTGATAACACAGGTGACTCTTATGTCTTGAGGTGACATCATGCTGAGGGAGGAAGGTTCCAAGTATCTGTATAATTTATCATCCAGAAGAGCACACTTCTGAAAAAAAGAAGAGTGTATTCATTAGTATGCCAGGACAGTGGTTGTAAAATGAGTCTTCACCAGGAAAATGGGGATATATGGTCATTGGGCATGGAAGACAGACTTTACATGGTATGTCACTTTGTACATTTTGATCTTTCAACATGTGACTATATTAGACACTCAAATCTGTAAATTAAGAAATAGGCATAGGGTAAAGGTGTTTAGAAATTAAGGTCGCCGTGCTGCTAATATTGCTTTTATGTCCTTTCAGATAAAGATACATAGATATAGCTATGAACATAACTATATATGTATAATTATATGTAGTTGTATATAAATATGACAGTCCCTGATTTTCAATGGTTTGACTTATGATTTTTCAGCTTTACAATGGTATAAATGCAATACTCATTTAGTAGAAATTATACTTCAAAAAAATTTTATAGTGTCATTTCCATTTTATTTTATTTTTCCTGGAACAGTTTTTCTTCAGTCCTGAGTCTTAGCTCCTTAGATGGGCCTTGGTGGAGGTGTTGGGGTAGAACCTATGGATCTAAATCAGGATGGGGGTGTTCAGTCCTTCCATGCTTCACCAGAGCAATTCCTAACAACCTTGCTATGAATGGCACAGCTCACACAGTAATGGACTTTCATACACAGCTTGGGAAGCACATAGGCACTGAAGACATTCACTTTGGAAATGTTCCTGATGGTGGGTCCCAATAATGAATTTTTTGATCGCCTAGTTCTTGGGCATGCAAAGGTTGGTGGCAGATGGTGCAGAGAATGGGCTGCAAGTGGCCCTTTTTGTCATGATTATGATTCCAAATTTCCTTGGGTATCTTGAAAGCAAGAACCTGAGATCAATACTTCAAATTTTAATTTTTGAACTGTTCTCAGTCTAGTGATACAAGGCATGATACTCTCTCATAATGCAGGATAGTGGCTGGGAGCCACACCTACTAGACAGCCATAGAGTCTGGACCCCTGCAACCATTCTGTTTTCACTTTCTCTAAAGTACTCAATAAATTACATGAGATAGTCAACATTTTGTTGTAAAATAGGCTTTGCATTACGTGGTTTTATCCAACTGTAGGCTAATGTAAGTATTGTGAACATGTTTAAGGTAAGCTAGCTTAAACTATGATGTTTGGTAGGTTAGATGTCTTAAATATTACAATATTTTCAACTCTGCTTTATCAGGACATAACACCAATATAAGTTGAGGAATATTTGTGTATGGATGAATAGATACTCTGTGTATTCATGTATTTATAATGATATTTTCAATCCCAATCTAGTCACACAGGTTTCAGTTTGCCTTCCTCCATTTCCTATTTGCATTACCTCTTTCCACACTGACAGTCTTCTTACCTGTTTTGGCTTCTCTCCTTCTCTCATTTTCCCCCTCTCCTCCTCTCTTTTCCCCCTCTCTTCTCATCTCCTGTTCTCCTTCCTTCCCATTAGCTGACAGACAAGAGGAGCGAGCACAAATGTAGGCATCATAAGTTTAATAGCAAACTTTAAAAAATGTCACGGAAAATGAAAGCAGTTTTCTGAAAAGAGAAAGGGGCTTGGTCTAAGGGGATGAGGAATACTTGCAAGGACCCAGGGCCTGAAGTGACCTTCGCTCAGGGAAGCTACAGAGATCCTGTCAGGTGGTTGTCCCCTCATAAGGGTGGCAGCTTGTCTGCTTGAGCCTTGGGTGAGAGAAGAATCCCAGAGCCCTGTGCCAAGGCCCCAACAACCTTCCATGGGGCTGCCACACAGTTTCCTATAAAAGGCATATATGCATTTTTTTTTCCAAGCTGGATCCAACATTTCTTCTCCTGTGGAATAGTGAACATGAGGTCAGGGTCCATGTGATACTTTTTATGTCAGCAACCAGTACTTGCAACAAGAGAAAGAAACATGTTTTTCAAGTAAAATGAATAAAGGAGGTAATAAATTACATTGTTATACTGTTTTATTTAAGACAGCAAAGGATATTTTGTAAGTAGATATTTTTCTTTCATTCTGTCTATGTTCTTAGTTTTAATTCTCAGAAGACAAATCACCATCTTCAGAAATTTGAGTCGTTGTCCTGTTTATCTACACATTACCAGGAGTGATTTTTTTTAAGATTTTACTTATTTGAGAGAGAGAGAGAGTGCATAAGCAAAGTGTGAGGGAGCAGCAGAGGGAGAGGGAGAAGCAGACTCCCTGCTCAGCAGGATGCTAGAAGGACTTGGGGCCCCATTCCAAGACCCCAAGATCATGACCTGAGCAGAAAGCAGTCACTTAATCAACTGAGCGACCCAGGTGCCCCGAAATGAAATATTTCTAAAAAGATGTATTTATTTTGAGAGAGAGAGAGAGATTACAAGCAGGAGGAACAGGAGAAAGTACCCTAAGCAGACTCTGCTCTGAGTGTGGAGCCAGACACAGAGCTTGATCTCATGAACCTGAGATCAGGACCTGAGCTGAAACCAAGAGTTGGACACCTAACCAACTGTACTACCCAGGTGTTCCAGAAATGAAGTTTTTTTTTTCTTTAAAGTTTTTATTTAAATTACAGTTAACATAGTGTAATATTAGTTTTAGGTGTACAATATAGTGATTCAATATTTCCATATAAGACCTGATGCTCAGTTCTTATACATGCACTGAGGGGGTGCATGTATCCCTTTGAATTAGTATTTTTGTATCATTTGGATAAATACCTAATAGTGCAATTGCTGGATCATAGGGTAGTTCTATTTTTAGCTTTTTGAGGAATCTCCGTACTGTTTTCCAGAGTGTCAGTACCAGTTTGCATTCCCACCAACAGTGTAAGAGGGGTCCCCTTTCTCTGCATCCTTGCCAACACCTGTTGTTTCTCGTGTTTTTTATTTTAGTCATTCTGACAGGTGTGAGGTGATATCTCATTGTAGTTTTGATGTGCATTTTCTTCATGATGAGTGATGTTGAGCATCTTTTCATCTGTTGGAGATATATAGTATATGTATATACATATTATATTTCCTAAACATAAAAGAGTTGAGCACCAAGTGGAACTTAAATAAATACATTAAAAACTGTTGAAGGCGCCTGGGTGCCTCAATTGGTTGGGCGACTGCCTTCGGCTCGGGTTATGATCCCGAGTCCCGGGATCGAGTCCCATATCAGACTCCCGCCTCTGCAGGAAGTCTGCTTCTCCCTCTGACGTTCTCCCCTCTCATTCTCAATCTCTCTCTCTCTCTCTAATAAATAAATAAAATCTTTAAAAAAAAACTGTTGAAATTTAAATGGAAATCTTACATTAGCAACATCATAAATTAAGAAATTTTCCTATTTTCTTTAATTAGGCTCTACTCCCAACATGAAGCTTGAACTCCTGATGGAAATAAAGAGTCACATTCTCTGACTAAGCCAGCTAGAAGCCCCTTTTAAATATTTTTATTTTCAGCTTATTGAAAGTTCTTAATTCAGAAAATATCACTCTACGATGCTTCAATATGTTTTGTAGCACATACATTAAGAGATTGTAGTATCTGTTGCTATTTATCCAACCCTTTGTTCTCCTTCCAAATCTTCCTTTAATTTTTCATTCTTTGACTAAATGGTAGACAGTACCATTTCAAGATCATGTCTCAATTTTTAGAACTCTTCTTTATGTTACCAGAACATCTTCATTCAGTGGAATTATTTCAGGAGTTCCTGTCATTAATTAAGTTCAATGGTCAGACATTTCACCTGAATAACTAATAATGATGATAGAGCCTTTGAATCAGTGACCCTCTCTATAAACAAGTGGTAATTTATTCCAACATTCCTTCCTATCATTCCATGTCCTTTCATATTCCTTTTTATTTTTTTAAGTAATCTCAACACCCAACACGGGGCTCAAACTCACAACCCTGAGACAAGAGTCGTGTGCTCTACCAACTGAGCCAGCCAGACACCCTTCTTCACATTCTTCAGTAAGTTCTTCTTAAGCATCTTAACATCTTCCACATCTGTAGTACCCTCTGGATCTAAACCTTGCCTAGTCACTGGCATATACTTGTGATTTTCTTAGCCTTATGATAATAATGGGTAAAAAAGATGTGGGAATATGAGTAAGTCACTTAAATTGCCTGTGTATTAGTTTCCTTACTCTTTTCAGAGAATGTGCTAGAAAATAAATTCAGACAAAAAATCATGTTTGACATACTTGAAGGGAAGCCCACAAGTTCACCAGTTCTTTCAGTTCCCCACCTTTTTGTCTTTCCTAACCAGTGGAGTTCTGAAGCTGGTGCTGGTGTGGGAGCTGGAGGAGAGTGGTACTCAGCTGGCTGAATGCTGAGTATTAAATTCTCCACACTCAGTGCTAATGTGTGGGGAGTTTTTCCCCACACCATCAAGCAACTCTCGGGCACCAGCTAGATGACCTATAATTCAACTCCATTCTGATACCATCTCCCCAGAGATAGGATAAGATTCCACAGGTTACGGATTCAGACCCCAAAGACTGCGCCCTAATTCATATGCCAATTGCCAACTCCAGGTTGTCACCTGTGCTTCTCACCAACTGGCTATATATATCAGAGATTCCTATGAACCTCCTATGAACCCACTCCCCCTTGGGTTGGATTCATTTGCTAGACTGACTCAAAGGACCCAAGAAACCAGTTTATTCACTAGATTGTCAGTATATACAATGGATATAAGGAATAGGAATCAACAGCCAGATGAAAAGACCCATACGGTGAGGTCCCAAACAGAAGAACTTATTTGTCCATGGAGTTTCGGCCCAGCACAGTGGCACATGCAAGCATTGTTTCAACAGCCTGGAGGCTCTCCTAACCCTATCCTTGTGGGGTTTTATGGAGGTTTTCTTACATAGAAGTGAGTGATTAAATCATTGGCTATTGAGAATTGATTCCATCTCCAGACTGTCTCCCCTCCCCGCAACATTAGGGAGATGGGACTGAAAATTCCAACCTTCTAACCACATGATCCTCCTGGCAACCAAACAGACCCCATCCTTCCTGGCCTTCCACTCTTACCTCATTAACATCACAGAAGGTATTTTTATCAATCTCATCACAGGAAATGCTAAGAATTTTAGGAGCTCTGTGCCAGAAAGGGGGATGAAGATCAACTATATATTTCTTTATTTTATTTTTTTAAAAGATTTTATTTATTTATTTGGCAGAGAGAGACATAGCAAGAGAGGGAACACAAGCAGAGGGAGTGAAAGAGGGAGAAAGCAGGCTTCCTGCAGAGCAGGGAGCCTGATGCGGGGCTTGATCCCAGGACACCAGGATTGTGACCTGAGCAGCAGGCAAAGGCTTGGGGCACCTGGGTGGCTCAGTGGGTTAAAGCCTCTGCCTTCAGCTCAGGTCATAATCTCAGGGTCCTGGGATGGAGCCCCGCATCGGGCTCTCTGCTCAGCAGGGAGCCTGCTTCCCCCTCTCTCTCTCTGCCTACCTCTCTGTCTACTTGTGATCTTTCTCTCTGTCAAATAAATAAAATCTTAAAAAATAAAATAATAATAAAAAAAGAAGGTAGATGCTTAATGACTGAGCCACCCAGGTGCCCCTTTTCTTTTTTCTTTCTAAGATTTTATTTATTTATTTGACAGAGCACAAGAGGAAAGATGGGGGAGGCAGACTCCCCATGGAGTGGGGAGCATGATACAGGACTCCATCCCAGGACCAACCGCGAGATCATGACCTGAGCTGGAGAGCCGACACTTAACCAACTGAGCCACCCAGGCTCCCCTAACTATATATTTCTTATTCTATTTTTTAAAAAAGATTTTATTTATTTGACAGAGAGAGAGATCACAAGTAGGCAGAGAGGCAGGCAGGCAGAGAGAGAGAGAGAGAGAGGGAAGCAGGCTCCCTGCTGAGCAGAGAGGCCCCACAGGACCCTGAGATCATGACCTGAGCCAAAGACAGAGGCTTTAACCCAATGAGCCACCCAGGCACCTCTATATTTCTTATTCTAAATCACAGTGTCACAGGTAGCTAGTTCCCTGTAGGTAAGGCTCTCACCTTAGGGGTTCCATGTTCTGTGAGCCAGGAGCCACCCCTGCTAGCAAGTGTCAATCATTATGGCACTCTCCCCAGCCCATCTGTTAGCACCAGAGAACCACCACTGCTTCTATTCCTCAGGTTTGCCTAGTGACACCGTCTCCTAAGTGTACAATACTATACTCAGTCCCTGTCTTATTAGCAATGATGTCACATATACCAAATGATTTCCAGTTTCAGTTTTCTTCTTCTCTTTTTAAGTATAATGTGTTTCCCAGCAGTGAGAGTCATTGGTTATATTATGGTAATTGAAGCTTCACTTTTTGCCAGCCCATTTGCAGAATTGTTGGTACAATATCTATGCTCTTGTGGGGAGCAGATTCAGAAAAGAGAGAAGGCAAGCAATCAGACAGCCTGCTGCAGAACAGTGAGCAAAGTACAGTGTGTTTGGGAATGTAGTGTTTGGGACCCTAGCAGAGGGTAGCCAGGTAGGGATTCTTAGGACAGACAATTATTGGGTTAGGGTTCCAGGGTATAGAAAGGGTTGGATTTAGGGATGCCTGGGTGGCTCAGTTGGTTGAGCAACTGCCTTTAGTTCAGGTCATGATCCTGGAGTCCCAGGAACGAGTCCCACATTGGGCTCCCGGCTCTGCAGGGAGTCTGCTTCTCTCACTGACCTTCTCCCCTCTCATACTTTCTCACTCTCTTTCTTTCTCTCTCAAACAAATAAATAAAATCTTAAAAAAAAAAAAGAAAAGAAAAAGAAAGGGTTGGATTTGATGGAAGTTCACAGATCAGGAAACTAAGCACTTGGAGATATTGCCAAAAAGGAAAATGATCTGCCTTACAAACATAGAGAAGGGAGAGACAGGATATGGGGTTTAATGGTTTTACAGGCCCCATAGAATGGTGGGAGGGCACATGACACACACTGAAGGATTTTCACTGAGGGTTGTCCTTTGGGAATATCTGGAGAAGTCTGTAGGATAACTGGAAAAACAAAGAATGGGATCACAGACACACATCTGGAACTGACTTAAACTCTATTTATTTATACCATTGGTCAGTAAAGTAAAACCTATGGCCAAATACAGACTGCTATCTCTATGTATATGGCACGTAGCTAAAAGTGATTTTTATATTTCAAGTAGTCGGGAAAATTTTTTTAAAAAAATATGATTTCTTCAAATGTCAGTGTCCATAAATAGAATTTTATTGGAGTACATTTACATCCATTTATTTCCACATTGTATATGGCTCTTTTGCACTACACAGCAGCAAAGTAGTTTCACAGAGACCCTTGGCTTTTAAAGCCTGAAGTATTTACTATCTGGTTCTTTACAGAAAAGGGTTGCTGACCTCTAATTAATCCAATTAAACTCTTGTGGAATGCTCATGTGGGGGCAGGCATTCAGTTACTCCTGTGTATGTCCTGGGAGATCACAAGTTAGGAAGATAAGACCCCTTTTATCTTAGAGATGACATTCCGGTAGAAGATAGATTTTGTTTAATCGGCAGGTTTATTTGAAATCCAGATAGAAGTACTAGGATAGAGAATGTGCTCTGTGTTAAGTTGTCTCTACTCCAAAAGTCTCTGCCTCCAAAAGCCATGTGTTGTTCTGTCCAAACTTAAGTAAGGATGGAGAGAAATAGGTTCTGGGCTAGAGGCAAGAGTATGACCTGGGATTTTGATGTGACAAGAACATGGAGGAATAGGGAGTGTTTCTTGAAAGTGAAGTGGGAAGTGTTCTGAGGACAGTATTGGAGGAAGGAGTCCTGAAAGGTGTCATGGAGAGTGACACATCATATCATTTCGATTGGAGATTGCATTGCTCTAAACACATATCTCTAGCATGTGTTGTCTGTTTAGAACAAATGCAATTTCAAACGAGACCATGAGAATCTGAAAAGTTGTCCCCAAATAAGGGTAAGTATCAGAAGATCATTCCTGCTTTTGGGGAAAGTGAACTGTAGGTGTTCATTCTTTGTTTATATTATTTCTCCATTTTTTACCCTTCCTACTCCTTCCTGCTGAAAATTTTCAAGGGTATTCTGTGAATTGTATAAAAATGAATCTCCTGCTAAAACATACACTTATTTATCTTCCTTATTAAATTTCTTCAACTACCCATTCTGTATCCCCTTTGCCTTCAGTAAGGACATCAGCTAGTTATGGTTCTTTACCATCACTGTCTGATAGTATATATTTTTGTTTTGTGGACCATCTGGTTTCTGCTATGTAGGGGAGGAAAAGTTTGCCTCAAGCATCTTCAGGCCTCCGGCTGAATCTGAAAATTAATGTAAGTTTGATTTTATTTAAAAAAAATTATTTATTTGTTTGTTTATTTATTTATTATTTAATGTAAGTTTTGTGTGACCCATTAGCTTTTATTTCTAAGGGAATGAGAACCCAAAGAAACAGAGATGAATTATTTATTTATTTACTTACTTATTTACCTTTGATTTGATGAAGGATGGGCAGTTGTGGAAGAATATGTTAGGTCGGAGAATTTGAGGTTAGTGTAGCACACTGGGATAAATTTAATAAGACTTATTTGTTTGGATTCTTGGCATCCCTTTGTCTTTAGAAATAAGGATACATCTTCCCTCTAGGCATAGGGAAAGTACCTCTCAAAGGAGGATTCTATGTCCCATTTCAGAGGAGAAGGGTGGGGAGAGAGATCAAAGTGAACTTTTCTTTTAGAGAGGATGGGAGAGGAGGGAGAGAAGAGAGAGAGTTAGGGAGAGAGAGAATCTTAAACAGGCTCCAGGCCTAGTGCGAACTCAGTGTGCGGCCATATCTCACAGCTTTGAGTTCATGACCTGAGACGAAATCAGGAGGGGCACTTAACCAACCAAGCCCCCCAGGTGCCCCCAAAGTGAACTTTTTTTCTTCTATAATTTTCTCAAACTCCATTAGCTTAAATGATTCAATATGCCAAGGTGCCATGTTCTTTCTGGATTAGTGTGGCCTGAACCCCATCAATTGTAACTATTCGACTGTGAAGTTGTAGCCATAGATAAATATATAAACAAATGGGCATGGCTGAATGAGATAATAGAAAAAATATGTATCAACTATACTTTAATAAAAGAAAAAATATATATATATATACACACACTCACAGTTCCTGGCACAGAATTCCTAAAATCCTTGTGATTTTTTTAATTAATAAGAACACTAAGGGCAACTCTTGTTTTAATAGTTGATCTTCAACCCCATCTGTGACACAGAGCTCCTAAAACCCTTGTAAATTCCTCAGTGGCATCTTTTGTTCTGAGGAGGCAGCTCTGGGTGGGTTCCTGGATGGCTCCTGGATGGGAGCTGACCACCAGAAAGGTGAAGTCATGATTAGAAGCTTAGAATTTTTCAGCCCCACCCCCACTTCTGTAGAGAGGAGAGAGGGGCTAGAAATGGAGCTAATAATTGATCATGTCATCCTAATGTAGTCTCCACAAAAACCCCCAATGTATGGTACTAAGTTTCCAGGTTGGTGAAAATCCATGTACCTGGAGGATAATATACCCCAACTCCATGGGACAAATGCTCCTGCTCTTAGGAGCCTCCCAGACTTTGCCTGGGTCTCTTCTTGTATGGTTGTTCATCTGTATCCTTTTAGCGTGTTCTTAATTAAACTGGATTAACCTGGTCAATGTAAGTACAGTTGACCTTTGAACAATGTGGGGATTAAGGGTGCCAATTCCCACACAGTTGAAAATCTATGTATAATTTTTGACTCCCCCCAAAATTAACTACTAATAGCTTACTATTGACCAGAAGCCTTACATAGTTGATTAATACCTGTTTTGTATGTTATATGTATTATATACTATATTCTTTTTTTTTCTGCTTTTTTTTATTATGTTGTTAGTCACCATACAGTACATCATTAGTTTCTAATGTAGTGTTCCAAGATTCATTGGTTTTTTTTTAAAGATTTTATTTATTTATTTGACAGAGAGAGAGATCACAGGTAGGCAGAGAGGCAGGCAGAGAGAGAGGGGGGAAGCAGGCTCCCTGCTGAGCAGACAGCTCCAAGTGGGGCTGGATCCCAGGACACTGAGATCATGAACCCAGCAGAAGGCAGAGGCTTTAACCCACTAAGCCACATGGATGCCCCTCAAGATTCATTGTTTACTTATAACACCCAGTGTACCCATCACCAGGCTCTTACAGCAATACTTTTTCTTTTCTTTTTTTTTATTAGAAAGTATTGATATTTCTTTATTATTATTATGTTCAATTAGCCAACATATAGTACATCATTAGTTCTTTATTTAGTATTCAACGATTCATTAGATGTGTATAACACCCAGTGATCATCATATCATGTGCCCTCCTTAATACCCATCCCCCATGGGTTACCTCATCCCCCCACCCGCTCCTTTGTATAACCCTCAGTTTGTTTCTTAATTTTTTCAGTATTTCTAGGCTACATGGTTCACCTGTTTTTTTTAAACTGTCACAAATCTCTGAAAATCTTTCTAATTTATTTATTGAAAAAAATCAACCTATAAAGTGGACACATGTAGTTCAAATTTGTGTCGTTCAAGGGCCAACTGTGAGTATTTCCCTGAGTTTAGTGAGCCTTAATTAAACCAAAAGGTGCAGAAGGTCACAGAAGCCTCTGACTTGTAACCACACCAGACAGATGTTATGGGGAAACTCTGGACCTGCTACTTACAGTTGGCATCTGAAGTGGGTGGGAGCAATCTTCTGGGACTGGGCCTTAACTGTAGGATCTGACACTACCTCCAGGTAGAATATTAACAGAGTTGAGTTAAATTGTACAACACCCAGCTGGTGTTGTGGAGAATTATTTGGTGTGGAGAAAACACCCCACAAATTTGGTGACAGAAGTATCAGAAGTGAAGTATTCCAACTGAATGGGGTAATAGTGTGAGAGTAAAGGAGAAACACACAGGAATAGAGAGCTGAATTTTTCCCATTCAGGAAGGGAAGACTGGGTTTTTCTATTCAGAGGTGTTCTAATTACATTTTATGTACGGATACTGAAATTCGAACTTGATGTAATTTTCATGTGTCACAAAATTGCCTTTCATTTGATTCCCTCCCAACTACTTAAAACATAGGCAGTAGGCAAGATTTGGTGTCGTTTGCTGACCATCTAGGGGGTTCATGCCAAAAGCCTGGATACAGTGAGAATGTGTGCAAAAGCCATGGGTGGAAGACTGTCTTTTTTGTTACTTGTGACCTGCTGGAGTATTCTCAAGAGGAGTAGGCATGTCCTCCCCCTGCTCAGCCTCTTCTGGAGCTGATCTTGGGATTTTCAAGAATGCTGTTTCCCAGATTGGGGGAAGGGAGCCTACCACAAAAATATCTCCTGGTCAGTTTTCCTGGGAATGGATTGTGCCTGTAGGGAAAGGCTGCCACCCAGTGCCTTGAGCAAAGTGCCTGTAGGCATTGTCTTGGGCTTTTGTGTTCAAAGTGTGTGTTCTGTTTTGTCTTTTCACCCAGTTTACTGCTTGGACTTTAGGTTTGTGGAATAAGAATTATAATGAGAGTCATAGCCCATAATAGTCACTGCAGAGTAGAGCTGGGGCAAATTAATTGGAGTGCTGGGCTTAAATCTGGGTTCAACTGCTTGTGAACTGTGTGACTTTGAATGTGATTCTGGGCCTCAGTTTCCTAATACGTGAGAGGGGTGGAAACAGAAAGCAACTTATGTGGTAGTTATTTGGATTAATGGTAAAGTATCTAGAAAAATTACCTGATACATAGTAAGCAGAATATGTGTCTGTAAGATAATAAATGAATGATGAAAAATAGCTGCTCCACATAGAATGCAGACTTCAAACCATGCAGTATTTATTACCTTGAATTTCTGCTTCTGAATTTTAAATTTTATCGTAAAAGGACTCTAGCCTCTCTGCAGTATCATTTCAAATATTGTCCACATTCCACAAATATTTAAGATATGAAGTCATTTTACTTGTATCTCAAATTGTTTGCATCCTATTTTTTAATTTTAACTTTTGTATTTGTTTTAGTTCTGATACGTTGGAATAAAATTTCAAAAAAAGTGGTTTTAGTGGGTGTGACTTTCATTTTCATATTAGCAAAAATGTTTTTAAATAAAAAAGACAAATATCATGTTTTAAAGACTCCTCCACAAAAGTACTCCTAATGGCAGAAAAGATAGATTGGAGATTGTCTAATGGCCCCACTAACAAAACTTCATAATATCTTATTTTATATTTAAAAATTTTAAACTTGGGGCGCCTGGGTGGCTCAGTGGGTTAAAGCCTCTGCCTTCGGCTTGGGTCGTGATCCTGGGGTCCTGGAATGGAGCCCCGCGTGTGGCTCTCTGCTAGGCGGGAAGCCTGCTTCCCCCTCTCTCTCTGACTACTTGTGATTTTTCTATCTGTCAAATAAATAAAATATTTTTAAAAAATTAATTTTAATTAATTTTCTTTCAGCTGGCTGCCTCTAGGCTTCTTCCAATTTACGTGCTTGCCCCCTACTCCTCCTGAGGGTTTTCTTGGGTTCTGTAGTGGCTGGGGGGCACTGCTAGGGAGGGAGCCTGGTATTCTTTGTTCTTCACCTGCCAGAGGAATTAAAAGGGCCAGAGTGGGAAGTCTGTGTGCCCTGTAGGTTTGATTGTGGCAAAAGCAGAAGGTTAAGAAGGACCTCCTAGGTAGAGAGAGATCTGCTACAGCCACAGAGTAGGGAGATCACAAAGAGCAAATACTTCATAATGACTGAACATTCTTGTACTTTTTTCTTTGAAATTCTCTTTTTCTTACTGATTTCTACGAGTTCTTGACATAGTGGGTATATAGTAAGGATATTGCAAATGGATTCTCCTGTCTCTTTTAACCTTGTTTATAATATACTTTTGCCAGACAAGTGTCCTTAAACAACTTTTTCTGTATAATTTGACTGTTTGCTTTTGATTTGGTACAGTTCATAAATTCAAATGACAATTAAAAAACAGACTTACAGAGATGCTTCAGTGGTACATTTCCTTTCTGCCTTGTCCACCAACCTTCTCCCTTTGTAGGTGACCATGTTAGGACACTTCTGTATGTAATTTCTGATCAGTTCATTCTCTTAATTAACTTTTTATTTCAGAACAGCTTTATATTTATGTAATTATTTCAAAGATAATACAGTTATCTCACACATATATTCTTCTATTATCAGCATTTTACATTAGTATAGTGCTTTGGTTGTAATTAATGAACCAACATTGAAGTTCAGACTTTATTCAGATGTCCTCAGTCTCTTCATAATGTTCTTTTTCTGTTCCAGATCTCATCCAGGATAACATTACCTTTAGTAATCCTTTCTCAAGGCTCTTTTCGGTTGCAACAAAACTCAGAAAGCTTCTCAGACTTTCTTTGTTTTTGACAGTTTTTGGATTACTCTTCAGGTATTTTATAAAATGTCTCTCAATTAGAACTAAAAAAAATATAATATACACATCATAATATCCACCTTTTAAAAATTGTACAATTCAGTGATTTTTAGTATATTCACAGTGTTTTACAAACACCCCTACTATTTAATTCCAAACATTTTATCATCCTATAAAGAAACCCAATAACCATTATCAGTCACTCCCTATTCATCCTTCCCCCATTCTCTGAAGACCACTGCTCAGTTTTCTGTCTCTATGAATTTGATTATTTTGCACATTTCATATAAGTGGACTCATACCAAATGTGGCCTTTTGTATTTGAATTTTTTTCACTTAGCATAACATTTTTCAGAGTTCATCCATTCTACAGCATGAATCAATACTTCATTCCTTGTTATGGCTAAATGATATTATAGTATAGATATGCCATACCACATATTTTGTTTATCTATTCATCAGTTGATAGATATTTGAGTTATTTCCTGTTTATAATAAGATTGCTATGAAAATTCACGTGCAAATTTTTGCATAGATGTGTGTTTTCATTTCTTTATGGTTATATACTTAAAAGTAGAGTTGTGGGTCATAGGATAACTTTATGGTTAAATTTTTAGGTACTATCAAACTTTTTTCTAAAGTGGTTGCACTAATTTACATTCCTATCAGCAAAGTATGAAAGTTCCAATTTGACCACATCCTCCAAAGACAAAACACTTGTTATTGTCTTTTTTATTATAGCCCTCCTAGTGAGTGTGAAGTGGCACCTCATGGAGCTAATCTTATGCATTTCTCTAATGACTAATGAAGTTGAACACCTTTTCATGTGCTGATTGACCATTTGTTTATCATTTTGGGTGAATTATTTATTCAAATCTTTTGCACTTTATTTTATCTTTTTATTGTTGAGTTGTAAGACTTCCTTTATATGATATTTGCAAATATTTTCTACTCTTCACACTTGTTTGTATAGTATAAAATGATTGGGAACAGTGCATTAGCTTAAAGGGATGGGGAGGGGATTTTAGCTATTTAGTCACCATTAGTCCACCCTCATCCTCGGTTCTTTGACATGGAGAATTCAGAAAATAACAAAGATGTGTAAAATTCTATGCAAATACAGCTTCAGGATTATTTTCTTAGCTTTCTCTCCTCAGCATTGTCTTTCAACATGTTACACATACTTAACAAATTTGGAGTTACAAAAGTGTCTCTTAAACCTGTAAAGGATATTATTAGGGAAAAAAATTGTATCTACTTGCTCATTCCTGTTATAGGAAAGTGTTTTCGCCACCCCAGATATCACTAATTATTGGGAAAATTTTCAATATACCTATGTAAAGGTTTTGTTTTATGTAGGAATCCAAGTTCATTCTTCGTTTTATACAAATTGAGTAAACAAATTTTCTAACTTAATTACTTATCCATTCTGTATTGGAGAGTTTAATTACATTTATGATGGTTTTGGCATAATTTTCAAAATTTGCAAAAAAACAAAACAAAACAAAACAAAACCCAAAACTGTAGAAAGCAGAAAAAGAGGGAAAGAAACTCACCAAATTAAAATGTATTTTTTATAAAGATTTTATTCATTTAGGGGTACCTAGGTGGTCTAGTCGTTAGGCGTCTGCCTTCGGCTGAGGTCATGATCCCAGGGTAGTCAGATCCAGCGCCATATCGGGTTCCCGGCTTCACGGGTAGCCGGCTCTCCCTCTCCCACTCCCCCTGCTTGTGTTCCCTCTCTTGCTATGTGTCTCTCTGTCAAATAAAATATTTTTAAAATATTTTATTCTATATTAAAAATATTAAATTATTTATTAATTTTATTTTTGAAATATTTCATTAAATATTAAACTATTAAATTATTATTATTTATTAAATATTAAAATATTTTATTCTTTTATTTGACAGAGAGACACATAGCAAGAGAGGGAACACAAGCAGGGGGAGTGGGAGGAGAGCCGTGAAGCTGGGAGCCGGATGTGGGGCTGGATCTGACTACCCTGAGATCATGACCTCAGCCGAAGGCAGATGCCTAATGACTGAACCACCTAGGTACCCCTAATGCAGTATCTTTTAAAAGGGATTTTTTTCTAGACTGGGCTTCGATTATCTAGCAATATTGCATTGACTGTGGTTTTGCATCAATTTAACTTTTCCAAATCAGCATTTCTGACATGGTATAGGAAGACATGAAGATAACTGAAAATCAGGACTGTTTGGCCCATGGTGCCTGCAAAGATTTGTTGGGGAATCAAGAATTATTTCCTCAACATTTTACACATATTAAAAAAAAAAAAAGATTTTGCCATTGAACCCCAGGGCGGTGGTGTAGTCTCTGGAGTCCCCCTCTTATGGCGCTAATGCCTTCGCTATTTGGAGTCCAGCAAACATCAGGACCTGGTAATATCAGTTAGCTGGGGTGCGGGCACCCCTGCACTGCATCAGGATCTCAGCACTGCGACAAACTGTTGCGGTTGCGCAGCAAAAGCCGAAGGGGCGGTTTGCTGCGCATGCGCAGGTGGAACTGGCGTGATTAGTTCGTGTTGCCGCAGTGACTCAAGCGCAGTTTGAAGTGGTTGCCGGAGATGCCTGACGGTGCGTTCTGAGGAGCGGCTAGCAGCGCGATGGAGCGGGCCAGGTTAGCTGTGTGGATCTCTTCCCTTAGAGACAGCCTGGGGAATAGTCGTTTTTGTTTGTTCAGTGTTTCAAGTTTGCAGAACTTTCAGTATTGTTATATGTAGTGGGAATCCGGGCTCTAAAGTTCTTTGTTCGGGAGAATAAATGGTTTGGGGATTGGTTGTACCTCCCCGGACAGTGCTCTGACCATGTCGTGTCGTATCGCATCTGGTATACGCCACTGTATCGTGTCCCGTCAGATCCCTTTCTAGAGTGGCCTTTTGTCCTTGAAATCTGAGGCCATGACTGGTTGAGGAAGGTATATTGTGATGGCTGTGGTGCAAAAGACGGGAAGGTATGACGGGGTGGAATCACTGGGGAGTCCACAGTACCAAGGAGGGGATGACTTATAGGGCGTTCGGTATTGGTGACAGTGGTACCTCGGGGGTACCCGGGTGGCTGCAGTGGTGATAAGGAGGGATCTTTGGGGTGAGGCGTCCGCTATGATGTGATCGTGGTTGTAGCAATGGGGGCCGCCATGGTGGTCGCCACGGTGGGGGTGGGAGGGAGTAGAAGGTAGGCTGTTTTTGCTGGTAATGGTAGTGAAGGGGTGGCTACGGAGGCCGTGCTTGTGGTTTGGGGGTCAACAAGGTGGCCACTGTAGCAGTGATATGGAAGAGATGGCAGGGTGACTAGCAGGGTGATCATGGTGGCCACAGTGAGGGGGGCAGTGAAGTGGCCGTCAAAGTGGTGGTAGGGAGGGGCGGAGTTGGTAAGCCGGGATGGCCGCCGTGGTGGTGTTTGGGAGCGGGTGGCGGGGAGACCACCGTGAGGGTGATACAAAGAGGGCGGCACGGTGAAAGGGGTGACCCACCTTGGATATGGTATGTGTGGGGGTGGTGAGGCAGCCATGATGGTGGTGACGGGAGGGGTGATCGGGTGGCGGTGGGGGTGGTGATGTTGCATATGGGAACCTTGAAAAAGTGGCCGCCATGTCGGAGGTTGAATGAGCGCGGGCAGTGGACCTGGCAGGGGACGGGAGTCTGGTGGTAGGCTGATGGAAAGGGCAGCGAGTGGTCCACACCCGGGGAGAACGTTGAGTTCTCTGCAGTCTTAAGAATTTAGGGCGAACCTACTATCCATTGTTCACCTAAAGGGATGGCTACAGAAAAGTTTGTCTTCAGGTATTTTACTCCTTTATAATTTCTCGCTTTTGAGGTTTTGGAGTAAGATTAGGGATATGGTGTGTGGAGCTTGCTTTATGAACTTGTGAGAGTCATGCCAAGTTCTGGGATGTAACACTGCAGAGGCGTGTCTTGTTTGCACAGATTTTTCCCTGCATTCATAGTAAGGTTTTCAGGGGTCCACTGCCGCGTCACGACCATTGTGCGGCTCGCCAAAGATGGCTGCCGCTGCAGATGTGCGGATCTGCGCAGGCGTGAGAGGGTGGGGGGCAGCCTGCCACTCCTGCAGTGCCGCAGTGGGGGAAGGGTAATCTATGCGGCTTCTCCCAGGCAGCAATTTCCGCGGCACCTTTAAAGCGCAGTGCTGAGGGGAGGAGGCTGGCAACGTGGGCAGCTGCCCCCTCCCCAAAGTGCCGCAGTGGGGAAGGGTGCGGGATTTTGGGCGCGCAGGCGCAACTGGGAAGACAACGTCTCCGCCCGGCAATGGGGCGGGCACCAGGGGAGGGGTTTTGCGCAGTGTCCACTTGGTGGGGCTGGCACCTGTCTGCTGTAACGTCTGTTCCTTTCCTCTTGTGCTGCGGTGGGCGGGGGGAAGGAAGACATGGGTTTGCTGAGCTTGTACCTTGGGCCACCCCTTCCCCATAAAGCCACATTGGAGTGGAGAGGGCAACGGGGCAATGGATTTGTACATTCTATACCTGCGTAGACTAGCAGCCATGCTGTGCCCCTGTCTTTCTATTGAGCCGTAGAAGGGAGAGATGGGGGCCTGCAGGCCAGGCGAGAAAAGCAAAGTCATCCCATGATCCACAGTGCTACTCCTTAAGGCAACCTCCATCAGTGGTGCTGATTTTAAATGTTTTCTGACTTAAAGAGGGTCCCACCTCATTCATTTTTGTAGATTTCCTAGGTTGTTATTATGAGCAGTCTGATTGTTCTTAATATTCAAAGGGGATTCATAACCCTTTAGAAAGCCCCTTATTACATTTGATTTCCACTTTCCAGATTTGATAATTGTACGACTGCATGACCTTTAAGAGTCTGTCGTATTTCTTAATTTGTGGATCTTCTTTTTGTGACGCGGCCTTTATATAGTTACCTTAAATCGGGGGTCAGGACTCCTCCAGGGTTCTTAGGAGCTGAGACCTGTAAGTTTTGTTTGCTGAAGAAGAACAGCAGAGAATCAGAAATGTAGAATGCTACACGGCTGTAAGTATACATTGGATCAGGGAATTCTTTGGTCAGTGATGCTTTTGATCCATCATTTTTGAAGTGGAAGCTACTGTGAAAATTTGGTGAGATTATATACTTAACAAAATAACTATTCCAGTGTTCTGTATTCCACCTTTGGAGGGGAGCATTTTCAAGGACTTTGTTTTTCTTTGCAGAATGCTGATGGGCTTGCCTTTTTTCTCCCCCCACCCCCATCACAAACAGTATGGTTGTGTTAAGTTGGAATGTAATTAAGGAAAGCGTAAATCCAGAGGTCTTGGAAAGCTTTGTTGTGGAATTGTATCTCTGGGTAGTTTTAAAAATAGCAGGAGTCTGGGGGCGCCTGGGTGGTTCATTGGGTTAAGGCCTCTGCCTTCCGCTCGGGTCATGATCTCGGGGTTCTGGGATCGAGCCCCACGTCGGGCTCTTCTGCTCAGCAGGGAGCCTGCTTCGCCCTCTCTCTCTGCCTGCCTCTGCCTCCTTGTGATCTCTCTCTCTGTCAAATAGCAAAAAAAAAAAAAATAGCAGGAGTCTGGAATTCGGTTTGCTCATTTTTTCCTACTTGTATACACATACTGTTTCAAATATATTTTGCTTTAACTTCTGATCACTTTGATATTTGCAAAATGAGCGTGTTATTACCCTGGTCAGCCATTTTGTAGTTTTTGATGCAGGCTCAGGATGTCAGTATGGCGGATCCCTTTGGAAAGACCTCAGGTTTCAAGGTCTCTGCACTGCCCGCTGAATATTTGGCTTAGTATCAGGACTTTTTGAAAATGAGGAGGCATTATGAACCCTTTCTGTGGCTTAGTGCAAGGAAACAGTCCAGGAATGGTTGTATTGCTATCTTAGGCAAGGTACTGTCTGGTTTGGGTTTATTCATATTATTTTGTATTATCTTAGTTTGCCCAGTGCATCTGCCCCACGATTCATTGCCGAAATACTTTCCCCATATGTGGCGATGCTACATCTTTATTCCTGTCCTTTCCTCTGAATGTGCTCAGATTTGTTTTTTAAAAGTTTCCACGTTTAAGATGTCAAGGTCTCAAAGTTAATTTCTGTTTTTAAATTAGAGTTTAGTTGACACACAATGCTTCATTAGTTTCAAGTTTACAACGGTGCGATTCAACAACTCTGTTGTACAGTGTTCATAAGTGTAGTTACCATCTGTCACCATGCAGTACTGTTAAAATGCATATCATTGACTATATTCCTTCCCTATTGCATCCTCCCGACTTACTGATTCCATATCTGGAAGCCTGTACCTACCACTTCCCTTCACCTATTTTGCCCATCTCTATTTTCCCCATCCTATTTTCCCCTCTACCAGAGGGATGGGGAACCAACCACCAGGTTCATCTCTGTAGTTTTGAGTGTCTGTTTCTGTTTGGGTTTTTTTTTATTTGTTTGTTCTTTTTTTTTTTATTCCACATATATGTGAAATAATAAGGTATTTGAATTTCTTTGACTTATTCACTTAAAATAATACCCTCTGGGTCCATCCATCTTGTCAAAAATGGCAAAATTTTCTTTATAGCTGAGTAATAATATTGTGTTTATATACTGCATCTTTATTCATTCAGCTATTGATAGACACTTAGATTACCTTACATTTTCTTTTTAAATTTTTTGTTCTTGAGATCTTAGTACTTGAATTTTTATTAGTTTTTTTTTGGGCAGAATGTAAGGCATATTAGAGATTTGAAAGAACGTTAGGCTATTTGGAAAAACATTGTGTGATCTCATCACTTGTTGCTTCTCAGTGTATTTACAAATTAGTATTATTTTTTAATGAAAGTAATTTTGGAGCAAAAAAAATAACATGCACACATACAATTTTTTCCCCTGTTTTTTCATTAACTTTTTAAAGCATAGTCTATGCCCAGTGGGGGGCTTGAACTCACAACCCTGAAAACGAGCACTGAGCCAACAAACCCCATCATTTTTTCCTTTATTGTTTATTTATTTATTTAAGATTTCATTTTTAAGTAATCTCTAAACCCAACGTGGGGCTTGAACCCACAACCCTGAGATCAAGAGTTGCATGCTTCACTGACTGAGTCAGTGAGGCACTTAACTATTTTTCCTTTAAATGCTTATTTTCTGAAAGCCGATTTCTAGGTTGGCAATGCAGTAGGAAGATTATAAATGCACTCACATGTATGTTTATTTAGAACAGACTTCCTATATTGTGAAAACAATGCTGCTCCTTGATGATTTTACATGTAGTTTTAAAAATGGATTTAGAAAATTGAATAATTTTGTGTGCTATTTCACTTCTCCCTTGAACTCAGACCTTTTCATACTGAGCAACTGCTATGAAAGAATAAAGGAACTGAAGATTTTTATTTTTTTAATTTTTTGGTAATGGGATATTTTCAATTATATGATTAGATTAATCATAATTGATGGCCTATGACATAGAGGTTTATGATAGTTCTTTTTATTATATAATTTTAATATAATATTAACAGATATATTTGTGAAGTTATGTTTGATCAATAAATACTTCATTCCTCTTTGGCACTGAATGACATTCCATTGTATTGAATATACCATACCGTACCATATTTGATTTATCCATTTTTTGGTGGTTGTACTTCTGGCTGTTTCCACTTTTTGGCTCTTAGGATTAATGCTGCTAGGAACATTCACATTCAAGTTTATTGGTTTTTTTTTTTTTAATTTTACTCCCTCTTATGTTCATTTTGGCACTCCATATATTTTACTCCCTCTAGGAGTGGAATTAATGTCAAATGCTAACTCCATGGTACACATTTTTAGGAAGTGCCAGAAGCTCCACCATTTCACATTTCCACTACCAGTTTCTCCACCTCCTCCACTCTGGAGGTGTGAAGTAGTATGTTTATAGTGTTTATTTGCATTTCCTTAATGACTGTAGTGATAAGTATCTTTCTTGTGCTGATATAAATTTGTCTTTGGAAAGCAATCTGTTCCAGCCTTTCACCCATTTTTAAGTGGAGTTTTTTCATTTTATTATTGAATTGTAAGAGTTCTTTAGCTGTGTGAATTGCAAATATTTTCTCCCATTTGGCCAGTTGTATTTTCATTTTCTTAAAGTGTCCTTTGAAGCAAATATGTTTTTTAAAAGATTTTATTTATTTATTTGACAGAATGAGAGACCACAAGTAGGCAGAGAGGCAGGCAGAGGGAGGGAGAGAAGCAGGCTCCCTGCTGAGCAGAGAGCATGATGGGGGGCTCGATCCCAGGACCTTGAGATCATGACCTGAGCCTAAGGCAGAGGCTTTAACCCCCTGAACCACCCAGGTGCCCTGCAAATACTTTTTTACTTTAGATGAAATCCAATTTATAGATTCCTTTCTCAGGTACTTCAGGTATCTAAGAAAGCATTGCCTAATCAAAAGTGGAGGAGATTAGCAAATTATATACTTTTATCATTTAAAAATCTAATATGTACATATGTGATTTTGAAATGATTTCTATTGCTTGATTGAAAGAGTAAATTTTTTTAAGATTTTATTTATTTATTTGACAGAGAGATCACAAGTAGGCAGAGAGGCAGGCAGGGAGAGAAGGGGAAGCAGGCTCCCTGCTAAGCAGAGAGCCTGATTCAAGGGCTTGATCCCAGGACCCTGAGATCATGACCTGAGCTGATGGCAGAGGCTTTAACCCACTGAGCCACCCAGGCGCCCAGAAACAGTAAAGTTTTTGAAGCAGTAAAACAACTTGGGCTTATTGGAAAGCTATTTGAGTTACTTTGCATAATCTAACATGAATTTGAAAATAGCAAAGGTTCAAAGAATTTGTTTTGGGGATGCTTCCTTTGAATTCTGCCATGGAAATATTACATTGCATAACTTGTGTGTTTTTTTAAGATTTTATCTATCTATCTATCTATCTATCTATCTATCTATCTATCTCTTTGACAGAGAGAGAGATCAAGTAGGCAGAGAGGCAGGCAGAGAAAGAGGGGAAAGCACGCTTCCTGCTGAACAGAGAGCTGGATGCGGGGCTCAATCCCAGGCCTGAGATCCTGACCTGAGCCAGATGCAGAGGCTTAACCCACTGGCCACCCAGGTGCCCCCATTGCATGACTTTTGTAAAATGCTGCTTCTGCTATCCTCTCTGATTAGCATTGTTAAATTGCAGTTTTTTTTTTTTTTTAAAGATTTTTTATTTATTTATTAGAGAGAGACTGAGAATGAGAGGAGAGAAGGTCAGAGGGAGAAGCAGACTTCCCGCAGAGCCGGGAGTCCGATATGGGACTCGATCCCGGGACTCCGGGATCATGACCTGAGCCGAAGGCAGTCACTTAACCAACTGAGCCACCCAGGCGCCCTTAAATTGCAGTTTTAACAGTGATTCTTGTAGTTTCTAACATGGATGAGCCAGGTGGGGGATTACATGCTCAGATCCCTTGAGCAGACATTTTGTGAGCTGTTCCTGCAGATCATAAGATGGTGGTAGCTATATTGATTTTATGTATTTATTTTTTGCTTAAACATCCCTTTTATTTCTTGGTTTGTAAATCCTAGAAAGCGTTTTCACAGGAAGTTAAGTAGAAATTTTATAATTTAAATGTTATGCTTTATTCCATATACTGAAAGATCTGTCTAATAGAATATTTTCAGACCAGGGGCACCTGGGTGGCTCAGTCGGCTTAGTATCTGCCTTTGGCTCACGTCATGATCTCAAGGTCCTAGGATCAAACCCCTCTTGAGATGCCCTGCTTAGAAGGGAATCTGCTTCTCCCTCTCTGTCCCCCCCTTCCCCACTCCTCTCTCTCTCTCTCTCTCTCTCTCTCGCTCTCTCCCTCTCTCTCAAGTAAATAAATTAAAAATATCTTAAACATTTTCAATCCAGTTTTGGAATCAATATTGCTGTTTTTTCAGGGTATGTAGGTATGGGTAGTAGGTTAGTGCATATATCTCTATAAATGTATAGTTTTATATCTGTATACATAAAAATAAGTGGAAATAAATATTTTCTTCTTGCTTATTTCTCTGATATATCCAAGACCCCAGTTTTCTGATGTCAGGGGGCTTTGTGCTCTCTCTCACCTGCTCTCTCTCTCTCTCTCTATCTCTCTGAAATAAATAAAATACTTAAAAATAAATATAGCCTTTAAATAAGTGGTTATTTTAAAGTTGATGAAGTCTTATCAGGTAAATTCCTCTTTCTGCTTCAGGGACCGCTTACACCTTCGACGGACTACGGAACAGCACGTACCAGAGGTGGAAGTCCAAGTCAAGCGAAGGAGGACAGCCTCACTGAGTAACCAAGAGTGAGTATAGTCTGGGTTGAGAACCAATTGATAGAAGATACAGCAAAACAGTTTAATCAACCTTAACCAGGTAGTACTAACTTACGTTAAAAATTTTAGTAAAATGCATTTTTTTCCCAAATATGTAGGTGGGTTTTATCGGTAAAATTCTACGTCTTTCAACTTTATATTAAAATTATTTTATTTATGTTACTAAATCACTTCTGTGTTTGTAAAAATTTTTATTCATTGATCAAATGCTAATTTATGTATTCATACATATGCTGTATTATTCAGATTTTTATTTTTGGTTAGTACATTTATCCAATTAAAAATTTTAAATGGGGCGCCTGGGTGGCTCAGTGGGTTAAGCCTCTGCCTTCGGCTCAGGTCTTGATCTCAGGGTCCTGGGATCGAGCCCTGCATCTCTGCTCAGCAGGGAGCCTGCTTCCCCTCTCTCTGCTTGCCTCTCTGCCTACTTGTGATCTCTCTCTCTGTCAAATAAATAAATAAATAAATAAATAAATAAATAAATAAATAAAATCTTAAAAAAAAAAAAAACCCTGGAAATGTGGAGAACTTGGGTAGCTAAGTCAGTTAAGCGACTACCTTCGGTTCAGGTCATGTCCTGGGATCTAGTGCCACATTGGGTTCCCTGCTCAGTGGGGAGCCGGCTTCTCCCTCTCCCTCTGCTGCTATGCTTCTGCTCTCTCAGTAGTGCTCTCTCTCTCAAATAAAAAAAATCATAAAAAAAACTTGAAATGTATGCATTTGTTCCTCTCCTTACATAGGATATCTACACATAGATATGCCCACCTCTATTTTTTTAATTTTTTAAAAGATTTAATTATTCATTTTAGGAAGAGAGAGAGTATGAGATTGAGCTGGAGAGAGGGCCAGAGATTGAGAGAGAGAGAGAGGGAATCGCTAGCAGACTCCCCGTCAAGCATGAAGTCAGATGCAAGGCCCTATCCCAGGATCCCCAGATCATGACCCAAGCCAAAATGAAGAGTCAGACACCTAACCAACTGACCCACCCAGGTACCCCCACACACTTTTTTTTTTTATTTTTTAAAGATTTATTTATTAGAGAGAGAGAGAATGAGAGAGATCAGAGGGAGAAACGGACTCCCCATGTAGAAGGGAGCCCGATGTGGGACTCGATCCCCAGACTCCAGGATCATGACCTGAGCCGAAAGCAGTCGCTTAACCAACTGAGCCACCCAGGCGCCCCACCCCCACACACTTTTAAATTTAGTTTTCCAAAAGGGCGATTTTAACAAAATATACCAACATTTTGAGTAACCTGATACATAGTATTTATTGGATCTTGCATTTTGTTATTATTACAAATCTTGACAGAATCAGTCGGTAGCATTTTTTTCCCTTTCCCAAAACTGTTTTATTTGGTTATTATCCAAAATTACAAATAATAAAAATAATATTATCTCTTTACAAAACACATATATTTGAGATAGAAAGTATCTCAACTTACCATTAGTCCATTCTCCTTCCCTGCCTAGAGACAATCCACAGAAAGGTAGATATCTCAACTTTCAGTACATTTCCTGTTCTTCATGTGTATGCACACATGGAAGGGGGGAGAGGAAGGGAGGTGTACTTCTCTATATATGCAAGATTTATTGTTCTGCAACAATATGTCTTGGGGATCTTTCTATTTCAGTGCATATAAATACCTTATTTTACAAATTGTGGAATAGTTTAATAACAATTTCATTTATCATTAGCGTACTGACTGATAGGTTGCCATTTCTTAGCTATTATCAACAAAGATAAGGGCAGTAAATTTGAAAGTTAATATTCTTTAATATTAATTACTTAACTTTTTTAAAAAACTTATAAAATGGAGGTAAAATTTTGTCTTCTATTTTTATTATTTGCTCATTTTATATGGGAAAATTGCAGTATATTCACTTGCACATTTTAAATTACTGGTGAGGCTAGCAATTTCCCCATTTTCCCTATTTGTTTATTCTTCTGAGTTCATTATTCTTTTATTACATTTTTAGTTTGGGAACTTCTTTAAAAAGAAGTATTTTGTGAATGAATAGTCTATATAATTTGTTCTATTTTTTAAAAGATTTATTGGTGATGGGTATTAACCAGGGCACAGATTGCGTGGAGCACTGGGTGTTTATGCAAACAATGAATCATGGAACACTACATCAAAAACTAATAATGTATTTACTGTATGGTGACTAATATAACATAATAAGAATAAAGTAAAATAAAATAGATTCTAACCAACAAAAAAAAGTAAAAGATTTATTTAGAGAGGGAGAGAGCAAGAGCCATGCACAAGTGAGGGGGAGGTGGGGCAGTGGGAGAAAGAAACTTAGGCAGATTCCCTGCTGAGCATGAAACTAGCAGAGCTCTACCCCACAACCCTGAGATCATGATCTGAACCAAAATCAAGAGTTTGGCCGCTGGTGGTGCCTGGGTGGCTCAGTGGGTTAAAGCCTCTGCCTTTGGCTCAGTCATGATCTCAGGCTCTTGGGATCTAGCCCTGCATCAGGCTCTGCTCAGCAGGGAGCCTGCTTCCCCTTCTCTCTGTCTGTCTCTGCTTACTTGTGACCTCTCTGTCAAAAAAACAAAACAAGGGCGCCTGGGTGGCTCAGTTGGTTAAGCGACTGCCTTTGGCTCAGGTCATGATCCTGGAGTCCCAGGATCGAGTCCCATATCGGACTCCCGGCTCTGCGGGAAGTCTGCTTCTCCCTCTGACCTTCTCCCCTCTCATTCTCAGTCTCTGTCTCTAATAAAAAAAAAATAAATTAAAAAAAAACCAAAACAAAACAAAACAAAAAAAACTTAAAAAAAAAGTTTGGCCGCTTAACCAACTGAGCCACTCAGTTGTCCCTGTAATTTGTCCTTTATAATAGGATTTTTGCCATATTAATTTTCTCTTGTATGGTAATGTCTTTTGTAACGTAAAAACTTAAAAGCTTTTTTATTTTTTCTAAGATTTTATTTATTTTATTTGACAGAGAGAGACGTAGTGAGAGAGGAAACAAAAGCAGTGGGAGTGGAAGAGGGTGCAGCAGGCTTCCCGCTGAGCAGAGGAGAGCCCGATTTGGGAGATGCAGGGCTCCATCCCAGGACCCTGGGATCATGACCTGAGCCAAAGGCAGACACTTAACAACTGAGCCACCCAGGTGTCTTGTGTAACTTAAAAGCTTTTAAAAGTGCCATTTTTACCTGGAATCTCTGGAAGTATCTTAAGATTGTTTAGAGATTGCAGTTGAGGGGTGCCTGGGTGGCTCACATGGTTAAGTGTCTGCCTTTGGCTCAGGTCATGATCTCCAGGTCCTGGGATGGAGCCCTGAGCTCCACATCAGGCTCCCAGCTCAGGGTAGAGTCTGCTTCTCCCTCTCCTTCTGCCTCTATCCCTCCTTGTGCTCTCTCTGACTCTCTGTCTCTCTCTGTCTCTCTCTTAAATGAATAAATAAAATCTTAAAAAAAAAAGAGATTGTATTTGAGGTATGGGGGATTCTTCTGAAGGGAAGATCTTTTATTAGTGGATAATGGTTTTATAATTAAATTTTGTTAGAGACTTTATCTTATGCAGGACTAGTGTGAACCAGCATAACAGGTACTTTCATTATTATCTCTAATCCCTCTTTAGGTGTCATTTTCTTGTCCAAATCTATGGAAATATTTCATTGCTTTCAAAGAAGAAATGTTTGTTTCCTGACCTCTGCTGTTTATATTATGTATAAATACTACAGGGTGCTAAATGGGGGAGGGGAGTTTTGAGTTAGGGAAATAGTGTAATCTCCACAGTCATTTCTCTCGTTTCCAGAGTGAGTGGATTATAAAATGGGTAAGCAGTATTAATACTTGCTAAGCTCAGAATTCTCTCAGGATTGGAATAGTTAATAGTTGTAGTCTGTTTATTTTAATGATAACCCATCAATATCCCACATTTTCCCAGATCATAAGTGCTAAAAGTCAGTATTCCTGAGAAATTATGTGGTACTGGTTCTAATGCTAATAAAGATTTGCAATTCGTGTTCCATCCAAGAAACAAAACAAAATTGAATAAAAACCAAAACGATACAGATGAAGCCTCTCACAGACCAACAATAATTATTAATAGAAGCTCATTGGTTTTTATTCTTGGAATTTATGGTTATGTCATCTTCCAGTGGATCTGTCAAGTAAATCAGTTTTCAAGGTTTGGGGCTGGTGAATGTCTTTCTTATTTCTTGATGTATTGTAAATTTGAGAGAATTAGAAGATGGGGGCTAGAAAGTCTTCTGGAGAGTCTATTTTATGCATCCATTTAGATGTCTTTTTTTTTTCAACTAATTTTATTTTTTCAGTATTCCAAGATTCGTTCATGTACCACACCCAGTGCTCTGTGCAATACATGCCCTCAGTACCTATCACTAGGCTCACCCAACCCTCCCAACCTCTCCCCTCCAAAACCCTCAGTTTGTTGCTTAGAGTCCACAGTCTTTCATGGTTCATCTCCCCCTTCCGGTTTCCCCGAAGTCACACTTCCTTTCCTTTTCACAATGTCCTCCATGTTTTTCCTTATGCTCCACAAGTAAGTGAGACCATAAGATAATTGACTCTCTCCGCTTGACTTATTTCACTCCACATAATCTCTTCCAGTCCCATCCATGTTGATACAAAAGTTGGGTATTCATCCTTTCTGATGGAGGCATAATATTCCATTGTATATATGTACCATATCTTCTTTATCTGTTCATCTGTTGAAGGGCATCTTGGTCCGCAGGACTTTTTAAAACAAAAGAACTTTTTTATTTTAAAGTTTCTTTGGGTAGTACCCCCAGAGTAAGCAGTAAGTGCCCTTCTGTTCCTTGTACATTCTGTGTACAGAGACTCCTGTTTCTTCTTATAGTCTCTACAAGATAATGGGAAGCTCTGACCCCAATTCAGGCTCTCCTTAAATGTTAAGGGTCTACACATTTTCTTTCACATTGTTACCCTTTTAATTTTCTCTTTCTGCTTATATTAATTTTAATGTATTGTGCTCTTGACATAGGTGTCAGCTGTACCCAAGGCGCTCTCAGCAGCAGCAAGTACCTGTGGTGGATTTCCAGGCGGAACTGAGACAGGCATTCTTAGCTGAGACACCAAGAGGTGGTTAAAGTACTATTGGAACATCCAGGTAGCTGATTTCCAAGTAAAAAACCAGGTTAGAATTGATTCAGTCATGGTTAGGAATAAATAAATAAATAAATAATGTGTTCGGAGGTCACTTAATTATTTGGGATATGCTGAAATAAGTTTTTTTTTTTAAATTTCGTAAGTGAATTTAAATAAAAAAATTCATATTGTAGGCACATTGCAGAAAGATTAAAAAAGTAAAATCAAGCAATAGGACCTTGGTCTTCTTAACCCGACGCTTAGTTTCCGTATCATTCTAGTGCATGCTTTTTAGATAGTTTTATTTGTGTTTAATTTCTATTGGTTTTCCAATTAATATTATATAAACATACTGCATTATAAATGGCTACTGAATATTCTGCTAATGAATGTTTTGAAATTACCTTTTGTGAAAACATTTTTTTTCCGGGTAGTTTCAATAAAGCTTTGGTGAACTGCTGAACATAACATATTAGGATCATTTCCTCAGTTATGCAGATGTGAAAATAATCTGAATCAGAAATACAAGCTTAGGTACATTTTCTAAATTATATTACGAAGTATTAGTTTCTGTTACCCTGAAAAAATGGAATGCCAGTTATGATACACTTTTACCTGCTTGATTGTTTTAATTACATTATCATTTGTGCCTACTGAATTATAAATACACATCACATTCATAATCAAATAAGTTAAATAATTTCCCATGCATATTTACTAATTATTCCTTTTTTGTCTTTTTCACTTTTTTGTTTTCAACAATGTATTTGAATCAGCTGATAATGTATCAATGTATTTGATTCAGCTGACAATGTAATAAACTATTATCCATGATATTTTCAATGTGATGTAGATTTATTTACAGTTTGTCTTTTTATGTTTTATGTGACCTTTTTTAAATTTTGAGATTTGAATGCTTGTAATCTAAAAGGTTTAATATACTTTTTAGAAAACAAGAGACAGGCTTAAGATGAGTTTTCTTTTCGATTTTCTTTATTTCTGTTGGTGTTTTACCTCTCAACTCACATTAATTAGCCTTGTTTATAGCCACTATTTTGAATATTAAATTAAAAGATAGAAAAGAAAAATTTCTGAGAAGAATTCTCACCTGCTGAATCCTTTACTCAGCATTCTCCAGTAATTACCTGGAGCTGATTGCAGGGTAGTGGAATTGATTTCAGAAAGTGGAATCTGGTCATTGTCCCCAGCTGTTCCCCAGAATAAAGCCATTTTTAAATCAGTAAGTGAGAATAGATTTTTTTTATAGCCAGGAATTTTTTGGCTCTTCAATGCAGTTCATATACTCTTATAAGTTCCTAAGTATAATTTAGTTAATTACTTATTTACATGGGACTCAGACTTATGACCCTGAGATCCAGAGTTAACATGCTCTAACAACTGAGCCAGCCAAGCACCCCCATAATATTTAAATCATACATTATGATCTGCATATAGGATCATCTGATTTTCTGATACTGTGTTTTATTCTAGTTTCAATTGCTAGTTAAACAGCACTGGTTATTAGGATTATTTTAGTTAGAACAGGGGTTAGTAAAGTATCTGACTCACTCACTGTTTTCCCAAAGGAAATTTTACTGGCATGCAGCCATATACTTCCATTTGCGTATGGTCTGTGGCTGTATTTGTCACTACAGCAGCATATTGGAGTAATTGTGACAGATTGAATGGCAGGCAAAGCTTGAAATATTATCTTCTCCCTGAAAAGGAAGTTCTCTGGCATCTTTCTTAGAGAATCAATTTAAAGATGAAAACACCAAGTTGGGACAATGGGAGGCCTAGTGATACTATAGAAGGTGGTGAAGAGAAAGGGCTTATAGGAAGGAAGGTATATGAAAGTAAACGTTACAGGGTAGGGAACCAGATAAATTTCTGAGATAAGGGCCAAGTCTAAGAATCATGTTAAAGAATCATGTCTAAAGAGTAAATGTAGATGGGTAGTTTTTAAAGATATTTTAACAATTGGTATTTTTTTTTTTTACAATAAAAATCTAAAGCTTCCAAGTGATAAATGAGAAAAATGGGGAGGTAAACCAAAGATTTTAAAACTCATGTTTCAACCACAGCATAATGTTGAATTTTCCTTCATTTTGCCCATTTGCTTTTTTTAGTTGGAATCATGCTTTTAAATGAATTTATTTTGTATTTATTTCACTTAAATGTATATCATTAACATTTCCTCATTTTACTATAGTCGTAATTATCATTTATAATGAATAAATGATAGCTCATTCATGGTTTATTTTTCCCTTGTTTTTTTTTCTAGTTTGCTATGCTTTTATAATATTCTAAATTATAAGATATATTTGGTATCTTAAATTTATTAGGATAAGAATCCAGTTGTGGACTGTAGGGTATATATATTAATATGACTCTTACATGTTGTGTTAGATTGCTTTGTGACAGCATCATAAGCATTGTTGATTGCCATCAAGAATAATTACTACTAGCGCTAGTTTCTCAGTGCCATCTTTGTGTGTCTTTTTTTTTTTTGGATAAATAAACAGTTCCAAAAATTAAATTGTTTTTTTTTGTGTGTGTGTGTATGTGTGGTTTTAATTGGCATTGCTTTGTGGATGAGTACTTTTCCATTTATTTGTGTTTTCTCCTTTTAATTGTTAACTTTTTGCACATTATCTGTGAAAGGTGTGATATTTTGCCACATTTGAATGAGCACTAATGCATTACCATTATCATATGATTTCTCATTTGTTGTATGTATCTTGGCCAAGTTTGAGCATCTTATCTTTTCACTTACATTTTTATAAAGTTTAATCATTTGAAAGTCCAGACTTTACAAAAGTTTAAGAACTTCTCTGAGGAATCTCAGGATGTTCGAGTGAGGGACCTGAGGCCATTTATTTGCTTACATGCTTTTTGATGTAAGGAGATTTATCATAACTGCTAATTCATCAGTGCAATGTCATGTCGCTGCTCTTAATGCTCTTCTTCATGAAGCATTTTGCTGTCATTTACTATGGAGATAAATTTGATCAATCTCTGATGTGAAACATCCTTTCCCTTATAAGGATTCAGGATTATGGTTTACTAAATTCAGGGATGAGATAACTTTTTTTTTTAAAGAGGTAACTTTCTAAATCACTTCAGTCAACCCCTAATCTGGGTAGTGAGTAAAATGTCTTATCTCTTATTTATATAGAATATTTTATATTATATCACACATCTGTGTTCCCAGTTCTTTAGGTCTCCAGTTCCTTAGGTTATGACTCATCTCCAGGTACATTTTTATACTTGATAACTTGTTAACAACATCTAGTAGATGTGGAAGGGGTTTGGAAACTCAAACAGGTTAGGTGATGGACAGAAACAAGACTGTTAATGGCCTTTCCTTTTGTTTACTCTTCCACTGTACAAGGAGATTTTTTTTTTTTAATTTGTTGCTTTCTTATAGTTAAACTATGAATTAGGTCTGATGGTTATATGTTCATTAAAATGCCATTTGGGACAGAACATTTAAACTGAAGCTGATAGGGTAATCTATACTTGAATCTTTTCGGCATTTGAAGGTAAAAGTTTTGTTTCTGAATTATAAATTTTCACTGGAAAGAATGACAACTACAAATTTCACCTTAAATGCACATGTGATGCTGGGTTCCATTACATCCTTACATAAGAAACTTCAGTGATTACATTTTTCCCCTTAAATGAAATCTTGAAATCTAACCCTACAATTTTTTTTATTTTGTTCTAATAATCACGGTCTTGTGACTCAGTGTCTGGTAGCATTGTCTCCATTGTTGATAGTGGAGGGGGTGTACTCCAGTAATAGTGTCTTATTGAATGGTTAACATTTTTTGCTTTTGTTTTATTTTTTTCACTAGTGGAGATATAAAAAGTAATGTTACAGACTTTGTACATTGTGTGAAGGTCTTGACATTTTACATTTTTAAAAACATCTCTATTGATATATAGTTTATATACCATAAAAGGCACCTAATGTTTTTGTAAACTTATTCATTTTGCAACCATTGTCAGGTACTTTTAGGACGCTGCATTACCAAAGCAATATCCTTCATGTTCATTTATATATTCCCTGTTTCCACTCCCAACTTCAGGTTGCCATTTAATTTACTTTCTGTTTTTTATGCATATTTTTTCTACTTCTGTAGATAATTTACTTTATAATGGGTCGCTGAAGACTTTATATCTTAATAAATACAGTATTATAAAAATGAAAATTGCTAACTTAAAAATTAACAAGTATAGGATTTTAGACTCTCCTTCATAGATAATCCTGTCAGGATTAAGAACATCTATATTATAGGCCTTAAACTACTCCTATGTTAGCTAATTGAATTTAAATAAGTAAAGAACTACAGTTATTTGGGGAGGGGAGCAGAGGGTACATTAGTCTGCTGATTTGGATAGATCTTTTAAGATCTTTACATGCCAGTTTTATGCAGAACATTAATTCATATACAAATATTGGATGCTACAAAAGGAGGTATCCCTGATGTCATTGTATCTTTAAGACGTAAATTAGGTAGATGGGAGAAGAAACAAGTGTGTAGCTATTATAGTCAGTTAAGATAAATGTTAGAGGGGTGCCTGGGTGGCTCAGTCTGTTGAGCATCTGACTTTGGCTCAGCCCCACATCAGGCTCCCTGCACAGTGGGGACTATCATTCTCCCTCTGCCTATCCCTACCCCCAACCCCCTGCTTGTGTACGCTCTCTCTCTCTCTCAAATAAATAAAATATTTTTTAAGAAAGAGACGTATGGATAGTGTTGAGGATATAGGTAGATTGTCTTTCAGAAAAGCACAGATGTATGTGGCAGTTTGCATTTGGAAAACAAAGTTTAAGAGATACTCTGAGTTAATGATGAATTTATTTTTTAGACAATCTAATACTCCAAATTCTCATACAAATGCATTTAACTACCATCAGTTTCTTGTAAAAATTATAGAGAAACATCTACCTCTTACCACCCTTAACTGAATTATTTCTTTCATACCATTCTGTTATCTTCTGATCTAGTTTCCTGTAGTTCCACACGGAAAACTTTATCCTCAAAACATTTCATTTACCTTACTGTTTTGATGTTATAGTTCATTACCCACAATTTTTTTCACATCGTGAAATAGATAATTCATAATTTACTTAACTGCTGTACATTGTTTGAAAAGTGTCTTTATTGAAAACAGCAATTTTACTGGAAATGTCTGTATTGTTAAAAGTAAAATTATATCAGATTCTGTTTATGGTATGGGGCTACTTGTATACATAAAGCCAAATGCCCATTTAAGTCTAATTTGTGTGTTTACTTTTCAAGTAAGTATAATTAGTAGCTTGAGACCCTTTTCCAGTTTTGCCTCTATTGGTTGCCAGACTCAAGAGCATTTTCATTAGTATATTGGGAAAAATAACATTTTTGTAATAATGTATATTTTTGATTGCTAAGAAAGTTGCCCGTATAGCCATATAAACAAATGGGGGAATTAAGGTGAGGGAATAGTGAAATTTGGTGTTCACTTGGTGGGTTTAAGAACATGGGAAGTGTTTTGAACATGTCTGTTAAAATGATTTTCATGAAAAATCGTCTGCCTGTTTTTAAACATGGTAGATCGCAGTGCACCTAGATCATGCTTTCCTCTGCAGGCTCCATCTACTGTTTGAAGCATCTGCCCCAAGCTTGCATTGTTTGTAGGAGAACCTGCGTCATACCTTTATCTGTAGCCTTCCCTTAGGTCTTAAGGATTCTGAAACCTTACCGTGGACATTGGATTTGGTGGAACAGCAACCATGGTAAGGTGTATATTAAAAAGCTACTGAAAGGGCCTAAAATAATGGTTTACCAGAGTGTGGGGTGTCTTTGGGTTCTTAATGTTAGAAATAAGGAATCAGTCTTTAGAGATGGTATCTCATTGTATGAAGTATCAACTGAAGAAGAGCTATGTCTGTTGTTCTATAGTAGTGATAAAATGGTTGAAAATGTCTTAAGAGGGATCTTACATGTGAGAATATACAGAGGAGAGTTTTCATTATGACTTACAATAATAAGAGACCATCCAGTGGATGGAAGACTCAGCTTATAATAGACATAAAGTCTACATTAAAAATGGAGGGGTTTAGCAATTCATGGCATGAGAAGTACACAATAATAAATAGTCTGTAGAGAAATAAAACAAACTAATTGGTTTTGTGGGGCTGTTCAAGTTTAGATAACTTGCAGCATGTATTCCCAATAGGAAAGATATCGTAAGGCAGCAAAAATTGATTTGGAGAAGTAGAAGGAATATTAGATTTTATAATAGCTGTGGTCTTCCTAAGGATGACAGTATACAAATAAGAGATACAGTATTATCAGGATATTAAAATTGCAGTGGAGTGGGTGATTTAAGATAAAAATATTTTTAAAAGGTGACTTAGTAGGTTAAATCAAACAAAAAATTTTGAGAAACACTGTTCCAAGTTCTGAATGGAAGGGAATATGGGGTATGACATAATAGGATAAAAGTCTTTGGGGGAACTAAATAGCAGTTTGTATTTGAATTGGGTTAATGGGAATTGGAAAGTTTCTGATGGAGGTAGGAATTTCCCACTGTTTGGCTACACATCTAGGGGAAAAGAAATAGTCCACAGGGTCAAGTGTTCTGAAAGAGGGGAGGATTTGAGATTAAAATTGGGAAAGGAGAGTAATTAGAATGATAGAATACTAACATGAAACTGGGTTTGTGACTGTTGGGGGAAGAAATGTAGTTAGGGAAATATAGTTAGGGTGATAGGAGACTGCATAGGGAGACATTCTGAGAAGTAGAGGATTCCATAGAGGAGTATAGTTGTCCTGGGCCTAAACAGTCTAGTATTTTGAGACTGAAGGGATTTTTGGAGAAAAGGGAGGCAAGATGTGTTAAAGAAACCAAGTTTGCATTGATATAGGAATAGGGAAAACGTGGTGGGGAGGTTATAACATAATTGTAGATTGGCTGATGACTCACAATTTTCTTACTCCTTTCAGACTGTAGGAAAGAGCAGCAAGATGCTGCAGCACATTGACTATAGAATGAGATGTATCTTGCAAGATGGCCGAATCTTCATTGGCACCTTTAAAGCATTTGACAAGCATATGAACTTGATCCTCTGTGATTGTGATGAATTCAGAAAGATCAAGTAAGACCATTTTGGGTTTGGATAGTGGGAGACTGAGGGAGAGGGTAATAGGAGTAAGGGGTTATAGAGGGTAACTGTTAAGGGAGGAGGGAAAATGTGGCAGGGCTAATCTATTGCATCTCAACCTAAACCATTACTGAATTGGATCAGGATCTCCCAGTCTTTTTTTTTTTAAACTTAATTTTATTTTTCTAGTGTTCCAAGATTTACTGTTTATGCACCACACCCAGTGCTCCATGCCATAACATGTCCTCCTCAATACCCACCACCAGGCTCACCCATCCCCCACTCCCTCCATTCCAAAACCCCCATTTGTTTCTCAGAGTCCACAGTCTCTCATGCTTTGTCTCCCCCTCCGATTTCCCCCAGTTCACTTTTCCTTTCCTTCTCCCAATGTCCTCCATGTTTTTCCTTATGCTCCACACGTAAGTGAAACCATATGATAACTGGCTTTCTCGGCTTATTTCACTCAGCATAATCTCTCGCAGTTCCATCCATGTTGATACAAAAGTTGGGTATTCATCTTTTCTGATGGAGGCATAATATTCCATTGTATATGTGGACCATATCTTTATCCATTCATCTGGTGAAGGGCATCTTGGCTCTTTCCACAGTTGGGCAATTGTGGCCATTGCTGCTATGAACATTGGGGTACATGTGACCCTTCTTTGCACTCCATCTGTGTCTTTGGGGTAAATACTCAGTAGTGCAATTGCGGGGTCATAGGGTAGCTCTATTTTTAATTTCCTCAGGAATATCCACACTGTTTTCCAAAGTGGCTGCACCAACTTGCATTCCCACCAGCAGTTAAAGAGGGTTCCCCTTTCTCCACATCCTCTCCAACATTTGTTGTTTACTGTCTTGTTGATTTTGGCCATCCTAACTGGTGTAAGGTGGTATCTCAGTGTGGTTTTGATTTGAGTCTCTCTGATGGCTAATGATGATGAATATTCTTTCATGTGTCTGTTAGCCATTTGTATGTCTTCTTTGGAGAAGTGTCTGTTCATGTCTTCTGCCCATTTTTGGATGTGATTATCTGTTTTTTGAGTGTTGAGTTTGAGGAGTTCTTTATAGATCTTAGGTATCAGACCTTTGTCTGTAGTGTCATTTGCGAATATCTTTTCCCATTTTTTTGACGTGATTATCTGTTTTTTGAGTGTTGAGTTTGAGGAGTTCTTTATAGGTCTTAGATATCTGTAGTGTCATTTGCAAATATCTTCTCCCATTCTGTGGGTTGCCTGTTTGTTTTGTTGAATGTTTCCTTTGCTGTGCACAGGCTTTTTATCTTGATGAAGCCCCAAAAGTTCATTTTCACTTTTGTTTCCTTTGCTTTGGTGACATGTCTTGAAAGAAGTTGATGTGGCTGATGTCGAAGAGGTTACACTGCCTATGTTCTCCTCTAGGATTTTGTTAGATTCCTGCCTCACGTTGTGGTCTTTTATCCATTTCGAGTTTATCTTTGTGTATGGTATAAGAGCATGGTCGAGTTTTATTCTTCTTTACATAGCTGTCCCATTTTCCCAGCAGCATTTATTGAAGAGACTGTCTTTTTTCCACTGGATATTTTTTCCTGCTTTGTCTAAGATTATTTTGCCATAGAGTTGCAGGTCCATATCTGGACTCTCTATTCTGCTCCATTGGTCTATGTGTCTGTTTTTGTGCCAGTACCATGCTGTCTTGGTCATCACAGCTTTATAGTAAAGCTTGAAATCAGGCAACATGAATCGATTCTCTGATTTCCCTTTCTATAGTTTCATTGTTAGTGTATAAGAAAGCAACTGATTTCTATGCATTGATTTTGTATCTTCCCAACATTACTGAATTGCTGTATGAGTTCTAGTAGTTTGGGGGTGGAGTCTTGGGTTTTCCATATAAAGTATCATCTGTGAAGAGAGTTTGACCACTTTGCCAATTTGCATACCTTTTATTTCTTTTTGTTGTCTGATTGCTGTTGCTAGGACTTCTATTGCTATGTTGAACAAGAGTGGCAAGAGTGGGCATCTTTGTTGTATTCCTGATCTCAAAGGGAAGGCTGTCAGCTTTCCCCGATTGAGAATGATATTTGCTGTGGGCTTTTTATAGATTGTGGGCTTTTCATAGATTTTATGAAGTTGAGAAATGTTCTCTCTATCTCTATATTTTGAAGAGTTTTAATCAGGAACAGATGCTGTGTTTTTTCATATGCTTTTTCTGCATTGAGAGGACCATGTGCTACTTCTCTTTTCTCTTACTGATTTGTTTTTTTCTATCACATTGATTGACTTGCAAATGTTGAACCATCTTGCATCTCAGAGATAAATCCCACCTGGTCATGGTGGATAATCTTTTTAATATACTCTTGGATCTTACCAGCTAGGATCTTGTTGAGAATGTTGGCATCCATATTCATCAGGATTTGGTGTTCATTCTTAACCCTCTTTGCTTATTGTATTTTCATTTGCCCATTTCATTTTTTCAGGAATAACCTCGTTTGTGCCTTACCACTTTAGGCTACCCTCTTTATACCTGTGACCAGGGGGTTTCCTTTCACGGAGCACTGTTGACTATGCAACAAGATCACAGAAATTGGTTGATCTTAGTGGCATCCTACTTTCACTTAGCGGGCTTTTCATCCAGAGGAGTTGAGTTAGTGCTTATAATATCTCTGGACATTCAAGACGGCTTTGTTTCAGGCATTATCATGGGCAGAACGTGGGAGGAATCACCCTGAATTCTTGGCTTGATTCACTTTATTTCCACAGTCAATGATAAACTGTTTGCCTATTTCAGATAGGTTTTATTAAATATGAAGAAAAAGGTAATGCTCAGCACGAGTTGTCTGCTGTACTCTTAAGTCTGTTTCTTTCAGCCAAAAACATATTCAAAAACATTTTCCGCATGTTTCTTTTTTCATGTATTCTCCGTCTTCTCCCTGCACAAGTAGGATTGTTACAGATATTCTAGGATGGTGGCATGCTTCAGTGTTTTTTTTTGTGTGTGTGTGTGTGTGTGTGTGTAAGTAATCCAGATTTTTTCCATCGATACGAGAAGCTTTATGGTAGTGAAAATTCTAAAGGTATTTGAGAGTTTTAGGCATATTAATTTGTTTCACTTTTCTCGCTAAGTTATAGGGATAATTTCACATGCAGCATGCTTTCAATTGTGCCTTAGTCTCTGATAATACTTAGTTTTTAGAGGATTGTTGAATGGCATTGTCAATTGCTTTTACCTGTATTACGTAGTATATGCTTCATGAATGTATGTTTTTTGCTTCTGACAGTTGTGATGACTCTACATAACGTTTCTCCTTTTTTTTTTTTAAATTTTCTTTATAATTCCCCATAGTTATATAGTAAGTGGTAAGACCAGGAATGCATAGGCATCTCTTATTCAAACCCTTTTTTTTTGCCTTTATCATTTGGTATGACCTCATTGCCTGTTATTGTTAATATTTTAGTTGAAAGTCATTCAGATTTACTTAAAAAATGATTTAAAAAAAATTACTTCCCATGTTAACATGAAAACACATTTCAGTTTGTCTTAAAAGTTTTAGCCACATAATATGCATCTGTGTTTAATAAAGAAGAAATTAATCTTGTTGAAATAAAACACTGAGGGAACATTATGGAAAATTTTGATAGGAAAAAGGGCTTTACCATTTACTCTTATATGTCAGTGAGTCTAGTGTTTGTGTATTTATCTTTGTTCTGTCATAATTTTGTAATAACTTAGTAGTAACTGAGCATGAATATCTTCCAAAAGTTATTGTCTTAGTTGATACTTAACTGTAAGTTTTAGTGAGTAATCACTAATTTAATCTTAACAAAGTTTACTTTTGACTTATAGGCCAAAGAATGCTAAGCAGCCAGAGCGTGAAGAAAAGCGGGTTTTGGGTCTGGTGTTACTACGTGGGGAGAACTTGGTTTCCATGACTGTTGAAGGACCACCCCCCAAAGATGTAAGGAAGCTGTAGAATAGGACAGAACATTAATGTGGAAGGGCATCACATTATTTGAGATATTTGCTAAATGAAGGTACAATGAGGCATAATAATAGTATACATTTGTCAAGTAAAATATGCTCAGCAATTAATGTCAGTGCTTACTTGTCCATATTTGGTGATTAAGGACTTTCTGATGAATTATTCTATGTGCTGGGGACTACCTAGATCACGGTGGGAGTGATTGATTTATATGTACTCAAAACTTGACATATGTACATTTAATCTGTTGAATGCCTCCATGGTGTATTTGTCTATTCCTTTGAATGTAGAACTAATACAAACTAGATGGTGTGAGAAAATAATGGCAAGGAGTGATATCTTAAGAATAAGATTATTCATAACATTGGTAAATAATTTGATTTCAAATAATTTTTCTTGTTTCAGACTGGAATTGCTCGGGTACCACTTGCTGGAGCTGCAGGAGGTCCTGGGGTTGGCAGGGCAGCTGGCAGAGGAGTGCCAGCTGGTGTTCCAATTCCCCAGGCTCCTGCTGGATTGGCAGGCCCTGTCCGAGGGGTTGGGGGGCCATCCCAACAGGTGAGGAACTAGGAGAAGGTTTTATATTACTGAGAAAACATGCCTATAGGCTGAGTAGTTTGAAAAGCCTGAGTGTACATCCTATGCTATGTAAGCAGCATATGCTATAGAGGGTGCTGAAAGACAAATACACATTAGGAGGGGAAAGGATTAAAGCCGCCTTGATAAGAGAAACTTAACACTATTGGTGAGTAATAAGAAATATGGATGACTAAACCAGAGTTGAGAAAATGTGAAAGGACTTAATAGGTTAAAACAGGGAATATAAGGTTTCAGGAGGATGTATTATTGTGCCACGATTTTTGAAATGAAAATAATGGGAGAAATACAAAATTACTATTATGATTTCATATTTAAAAGACCATGGTATCCACTGATGATTATGTTTGAATAATGTGAGAATGTGCCTTACCTTTACTATATCTGACCATGCCTTCTCAGGTAATGACTCCACAGGGAAGAGGCACTGTAGCAGCTGCTGCAGTTGCTGCTACTGCCAGCATTGCCGGAGCTCCAACTCAGTACCCACCAGGACGGGGGACCCCACCCACTCCTGTGGGCCGAGCAACACCACCTCCAGGTAAGAAATTGATACAGAAGGTAAGAGAATTTGGTGCATATGTGGTGTTACGTGAAAATAAAATTGTATTATCTGGAGGAAGAGATGACTAAAAAGATACTAAACTAAGAAACAGCCCAAGTACTTAAGTAGTTGCTTAGATTATGTTTCCCACTTTTAAACCTCTTTTTAAGGTTTTTTTTTTTTTTTAATGAAAAGCTATGGATTCTATTAATAGAGTTGGGGATGGCTTACATGGTAATGGTCCAGGAAAAATTGTTCAACCCTCTACTTAGTATCTGGGCGCATTTATTTAAATATTATCTTATATTTTATTCTGTCATCCTAGCTGGGCTTAATTATGAGGCCTTTGTTTCTATAATTTTTCTTCTCTAGGCATTATGGCTCCTCCCCCTGGTATGAGACCACCCATGGGCCCACCAATTGGGCTTCCCCCCGCTCGAGGGACGCCAATAGGCATGCCCCCTCCAGGAATGAGACCCCCTCCACCAGGAATTAGAGGTGAGTGGCTACACTTTTGTGCAGTGGTGCCAGCGGGGCCCATTAATATTTATGTGATGTTTTTCTAATGGTCCCATGGAATTTTGCTTTTTTTCCCCCCAGGTCCACCTCCCCCAGGAATGCGTCCACCGAGACCCTAGGATACTGTTGATCATTCCTAAGTCACTTTTTTCCCTGCAATGTGTCTTGTGAAATTCTGTAGAGTGTTTGTGAGCTATTGTTCCCTCATTGCTGCATTAATATTAGCTAATAAATGCACAGAGCAATTAAACTGCGAGGTACTGTTGTATGTCGTACATTTTTTTGCCTGTTGATTTTGTTGTGGTTGAAGTGAAGACTGGGAATTTTCTGGTCTTGAAGTTATTATAGAAGAAGTGAATTCTGTTAAGCAATGCATTTAAAGAATTTTCTCTTTAATTCTTAAGATAAAATGGTTGTGATACCTAATTAAGCTTCCACTTTGTGCATTGACTGGTATTAGTTTGTAATTGTGACACAAAAGAAAACCCTTAACCAGGGGGTTGAATAGTTAAGCTAAGACTCACATATGGCATCTTCCACTTTGCTATGTTATACATACCTGAAGGGAAAGAGGGATGGGATGAAAGGCCTTGTAAGGCTACCTATGGAAAGAAACTGTGGTACTGAAACAGACTTCGTTCATTAAATCAAAAGCATTTGGAATTGGAGATACTTCTTTTCATGGAAGTGTATATCAGTTGATGAGATTTACAGTGCCCTTGTGCCTTGTATGATCAGAATAGATGGTATGATCCTGGAATAATCATCACTGCCTACCAGTAAGTATTTACTTATAAATTTTTTAAAAGATTTTATTTATTTATTTGACAGAGATCACAAGTAGGCAGAGAGGCAGGCAGAAGGAGAGGGGGAAGCAGGCTCCCTGCTGAGCAGAGAGCCGATGTGGGGCTCGATCCCGGGACCCTGAGATCATGACCTGAGCCAAAGGCAGAGCCTTAACCCACTGAGCCATCCAGGTGCCCATACTTAAAAAATTTTAAATGAATGGAAGACCCTGGGTCCTGAGAGCCAGGGAGAGTTCATATGTGGGATAAGTTGTGTTACTTAAAATACAGATAACTTAATACCTAAAATGTTTTTGATACTCTTTTTTTTTTTTTTAAAGATTTTATTTATTTATTAGGAAAGAGAGAGTGAGAGAGAGCATGAGAAGGGAGAAGGTCAGAGTGAGAAGCGGACTCCCCATGGAGCTGGGAGCCCGATGTGGGACTCGATCCCGGGACTCCGGGATCATGACCTGAGCCGAAGGCAGTTGCTTAACCAACTGCGCCACCCAGGCGCCCTGTTTTTAATACTCTTGAGTACAAATTATCCAATCGTATCACTTAGTGATGTACTGGAAATGTTCAAGAAGTGGGAAATCTCTTCCAGTTAAATAGCTAAGGGATGCCCCAAATATCTAGGTTCAGTTTGAGTTGGTTATGCAACAGTGGTTAACTCACTTTTAAAAGGAAGAGGGAGGAATTCTTTAGGTTTTATTGCTAAGCTTTCAACTGGGCAATGAATACGTTCTTATTGATTTTAAGAGTAGCTTATAAAAAATGAGTTAAAGATGGTTTTAATTCCTTAGTAACTTCAGACTGGTAGATTGTGCTTTTTCCTTTGATTTTACCAAGAAATGTGATGTGTATATCACCATTTGCATCTTTTAGTCTTAATTTTTAAAAAGATTTTGTTTTTAAATAATCCCTTTACCCAAAGTGGAGCTCCAACTCACAACCCTGAGACCAAGAATCATATGGTCTATCAAGGGAGGTAACAGGTGCCCCTTCAATTTCCATCTTTTAAATCATGGACTTTCAACTAATAGTCTCCTAAGGAAAAGGGACCCTTGGAATTAATGCAGTTGTCACCAAATCTGTATAGTCTCTCCCAAAGTAGTTTCTAGTATTGGTGGCCACAATCAGGAAGGGAATGTAAGGTAGCCAGGTCCTCCTTTGTTTATATATGTTGGTTTATATAAGACAGATGTGATACTTATTTTAGAGTCTGTGAATGTTACAGTGGAACTTCTTGGTTACTAAAGTGTCAGGCAAAGTACTTTATCTGGATCTCAGAAGGCAAAGTAATTCTGTTAAGATAAAATTGATCGTGGTATATATGACTTAGAATGTCTGCTCAAAATTGTGTGGGTGGTATGCAAAGAGCCTTGTTTTCTATGCAGTTGGCCTCTCTGGACCAAATTTTGAATAATTTATGATACTTTTTCCTGTTTTGAAAGAAAAACGTTCCTGCTTACATAGATCTGCTGATATGGATGGTCTTTAGATTTTGGCATGAGTTGTTGTTCATCATATACGAAGAAAACCTGTTCTCTCATATTTCATTAAGTAAAGTTGATGGCTACTTTTGCAAGGTAGAGGTAAGTGACAAGAACTTTAGATTTTGCAAGATGCTTACTTCTTATGGGTATTTCGATTTGGTAGTAACATTCTCTGTCTAGAACTTCCCTGATTGTTTGATAACCTTGATTGTGGGAACACATACTGAAAAAAATATTTAGCACAGATACTCCTATAATTGCATGTGGAGTGTTAAGATGAATGTGGATCTTTTGTTATGGATTGCTAGAACTGAGATTCTTCAGAGTTCTGTTGTGAACATATAATAACATAAGAGTTTGCAAATATTCATAGCAGTAAATACTTGTCCCTTAGGCTTTTTCCCATTCTACATTTACATTAATTACACATTATATCTAAAGCACAATTAGGCAATGACTTCTTGATATCCTGGTCACATTTATTAGCAGTAAGTTCATAAATATGTACACATTGCATATCAATGTAGTTTTTCATTGTGGTTTAAATAACAGTTTCAAATAGAATTATGGGCTTTAATAGTTAATGCTACCTTAAATCTTTATGGTCTTGAGTTATTTGTGGTATTCTGTGTTTATATGATATGATAGATAACCTGGGCTTCGTATAAAAGTGTATAAAAAGCTATGTGGCTTCCTGCTCTCATAAACTTATTACTCTTCAATCATGTAAGATTTTAGAAGGCCTGTAATTTTCTTCAGCTTTATCAATATATAATTGATAAATAATATGTAATTTTCAGTTATGTTACATGATGATTTACTATAAACCTATATTGTGAAAATATTACTACAACAAGGTTATTTAACACATCCATCACCATGCATAGTTATCATTTTTTTTTCTTGTGATGAGAACATATAAGATTTACTCTTGGCATATTTCAAATATTATAATACTGTTAACTATAGTCACCATGCTGTATATTAGACCCCTTGAATTTACTCATCTCATAATTAAAAGTCTATACCCTTCGATCAGCATCTCCCCATTTTATACACCCCATCAGTCCCAGGCAACCACCATTATAGTCTCTTTCAGTGAGTTTAACTAACTTTTTCAGAATTCACATGCAGGTGATACCAGAAGTCTTTTTTTTTTTTTGGTGGGCAGCAAAGTAAGGTTTATTGAGCCATAGCAGGGTGGTAGTACAAAGCTCCTAAGGAGAGAGAGGACCTGAGGGGGTGCCCAGAAGTCTTGTAATTTTTGTAAGCCTTACTGATGTTTTATTTCTCATAGGTCTTAACTTGTAGTAGAATAATAATGTAGTAGAAAGTAACTTATGGAATCATGAGATAATAGTAATACTTGTCTAGAACTTACATAATCTGATTTCAGAGATCAGGAAAGTAATTCATTGTGTTCATTTCAAAAAACTTAATTGATTTCAGCCAGTAGTCAGTTACAGTCTCTGTGAGATTATATGAAATTTTCAAATTCATGTTATCTAGTTGATAATACATTGCCAGATTCTTTTTTTTTTAAGATTTTATTTATTTATTGGACACAGAGAGATCACAAGTAGGCAGAGAGGCAGGCAGAGGGAGAGGGGGAAGCGGGCTCCCTGCTGAACAGAGAGTCAGATGCTGGGCTTGATCCCAGAACCCTGAGATCAGGACCTGAGCCGAAGGCAGAGGCTTTAACCCACTGAGCCACCCAGGCGTCCCACATTGCCAGATTCTTACTCATCTTTTCATTCCAGTTCCCTTGGGAATGGCCATTCATATAATAAAGCTCAATATTTGAATTGTGGTAAATAAGTAAAGCAAGATATATTCTAATTTTTTTTTTTTGTATTGCAGTTTTTTTAGTCTTTTTAAGGTCTTTTTTGCCGACATGGTTGATGACTCTGAAAGGAGGAGAGAATTTGACCACTCAATTTTCTGACATGTCACTGTAGATCCTACCCAGTAGGATCGCAAGGAAGCTGAAAATTGTGTTAGCTGCATTTCGGACGAACATAAATCACTCCAGGTAAAATAACCTTGTAAAGACAAGTAGTGTATTATAGAGGCCTTGGCTAGGTTCATGATGACAAAGGACCTTGTCTGAACATAATGATTTCAAAATTTGAGCTTAAATGACACTCTGAAATCCAGTCAATGTGCCTCAGTAGACTTTTCAGAGAACATTATTTTCAATAGATATCTTGGCTTATTGTGAAAACTTTGAATACATAGAAATGGCAGGTGTAGCAGTATACATTGCCAATTCTCCAGAGATCTTTTTTTTTAAGTTTTCATGAGATATTCTGAGCTCATTATTTCCCCCCCTTTTTTTAAACATACATGCTGTTGAAAGCGGAAAAGGAAACTCATCTTTAGATCCCAGAAGGCACACAAATATGCTGAGATGGAAACAAGAACATGTAAAAGGGAGACGACTACCTCTTCGATCAAGCATTGAATGCCAGAGTTAGAGGTGTCTAAGTGATTTCCAGGAAAGAGGGGAATATTTGTGGAGCATGTATTATGAAATGCAGTGAGTATGGTAAGTGTCCTTATATGGACACCACTGATGTTTGAAGACAATTTATTTTGGTTTTGTTTTTTCTTCAGTTGTCTGCAGTGATCAGTGGGCATACAGCCTATCAAACAGATGTTTAAGAAATGTGTCAGCATTAAATAAGCAGCCTTTCATTATTGTGTACATTGTTAAGACTTTAAATTTTGACAAGCTGAGCTTCCTGTAAAATATAGCTTAGCTAATCATTTATATTTCCATCTAGAAATGTGTATCACTGTACCCCAATTACAAAAGTGAATATGCTGCTTGTTTGCTAGCTTACTTTGTTTTGGAAACAAATGTGTCCAATTTAATAATTATGTAACACATTTAAACACTTCAAAAAACAATGACTGGGACTAGTATTCAGCATGGCAATTTATTCAGAGGTTTGTTTGGATTTTGTTTCAAAATGAATGAATGAATAAATGAGACTTCTAACCTCAAAAAAAAAAAAAGAAATGTGTCAGCATTACCAATTTTTTTAAATGTTAGGGTATAAGTTTTTAGATTTTTTATAGTTCTTTCAATGTAGTGGAATGTCTGTGATTAGAATCTATGCCTGTCTTAATATCTGCCTCCATAGTCTTTTTTTTTTTTTTTCTGCCTCCATAGTCTTAACACAGAAGTGGTCAGCTTCATATTCTTAGCACAGAAGTGGTCAGCTTTTCCTAAAATAGGAGCCAGCCAGAACTATTTGGTGTTTATGTGGACTTATTCTAGTGAAGGTAGGTACCTTGTCATGAAGTTTACAATGTGTTTGTCATTTTTGGTCAAATTTTAGAAATGAACAATGAATCTTGGAACACTGAAAAAATAAAATAAAATAAAAAATAAAATAAAATGTAGCAATTGTTTCAAATAAAGTTCTTAGAAATACATATATTAAAAAAAGTAGAAATAAAGTTCTGTTTGATTTTACAGGGGTGAGAGAATTTCTCTTGCTTAAATGATGAAGGCCCAATAAGAGAGCAGTATTTGAAATCCAGCTCCAAGGATATGTTTGTTCTAGATGTCAATGTTGATTAATGCCTTCAGGTGTTAATGCAGCAAGCCCATCTCTGCCAAAAGTGAGTAGAGTGTGAAGGGGAGCAGCTGGGTGTTGTTGACTGCAGTAACTTCATTCAACTTCTCAAATGATAGATCAGAAAACCTCAGGGGACTTTCCTTGTACTAAAAGGGGTGTGCCATTTTGGCCTTGATATCCTCTGGTGGCAGGGATGCAGACCAGAAGAAGTAGTCCCAATAGTTCTTCTGCATTCAGTGTTTTGCTCTGGAGTCCGTGTTGCTAACATCATGTTTTTCGCCTATAATTAGGAAGTTCTAGTGTGGAATAGAAATGGTTGATAGAAGACTTGACTGGGTTAATTTTCTTTGGTGAGCAAAATAATCTTAAAAAATAGATGTGATAGCCAAGATTCAATAAAAAAACCTCAAAGATGAGCCAGATAATTTGATGATTTTGAATCATTTGTGTTAGATTTACAGTTCACGAGGTAACACAATGATCCAGAGGGGTGAGATATTTGTACATTTGCAATCATTGGATTATCTGTTCCCATATTTTTTAAGTTAAATTTCGTTAGACAACGTATAGTACATCATCAGTTTCAGATTCAGAGTTCAGCAATTCATCAGTTCCGTACAACACCCAGTGCTCATCACCCAGTTACCCCATCCCCTACCCACCTCCCCTCCAGCAAATCCCAGTTTGTTTCCTATAGTTAATTTGAGCCTCTCTTGGTTTTTCTCCTTCTTTGAAAACTTCCAATTCAGTTTCCCTCACTTCTGCTATGATCCTCTGCACTGTTTCTTATATTCATGTGAGTGAAACCATATGATAATTGTCTTGCTCTGATTGACTTATTTCACTTAGTATAATACCCTCCAATTCCAACCACATCGATGTAAATGGTAATGTCTCTTATTATATAAAATTTATTTGTACCCCTATATAGTTTTTTTATTTAAAAAAAGTTTTTATTTAAATTATAGTTGGTTAACATATAGTGTAATACTAGATTCCTGTATACAATATTGGATTAAGACTTCCATACGATACCTGGTGTACTCATTAATCATCCATCACCTATTTAACCCAACCTCCCCACCTCTCCTTATTTGTGCTATTAATAGAAAAAAAGTTTAAAGAGTACAGTTCTTGAGGAGTAATTTATTGTCTTTTAGGAGATCTATACCAGGAAAAGTAATGTGTGCTCTGTTTTTTTCATGATCACTTGGATTATATTACCATATCACTTTGTTCTTTGTATTAGAGATGTTAGACCTCCTTCAGAATCCTCAACACCATGTATCAGTGGACTTCTTGGATCTTGTCTAAGGACCAAGGTCTAAGGACCTTGTCCTTAATTTTATTTGGCCATTCACATTGATTCTAACTTAAATCTGGAATATTTTGGTGAATGTTTTCAATGTAATCTAGGACCTTAAGATATTTGAATATTTCATTTTTTTTAATTTGTTGGATGATTTGCTTGTAGAAGTAGTTTATAAACTATATTAAGTTCCAGCACACCAAAGATCTTAATGTTATTCTGTCACATAGCTGGGGTTTTACTGTCTTTAATTTTTTCCCATATTATTATCTTAATTCTGTGTCAGTTGAATGACACTGCTGCCATTTAACTACCTTGTTACATGAAGATGAGCATTCATTTTCCAAAGCCAAAAGACTTTGCATTAGTAGAGATGTACTGTCTGCAGGTATTGATTTCTTTACAGAGTTGTAGTAGTTGTTGGGAAAGACCTTAACTGGGTTTGTGATGAGTTACGATAACTGAGCATTATGAAATGAAGTGCAGTGTGAGTACTCTGAAGTATAGCCTAAGAATCAGTCCAAGTACTTGGGACACACATATTCCGAACATAAGTTCTTGGCCTGCAAATTTCACAAGGTATTTGGAGCAATATTGTTCAGGTTAGGGAAAATAGAAATGTAGGTTTTTCCAGTGACATAAGGGAAGTGAATTCTGAATTCCGGTACTGCAGTTTCCTTTTGTAGAATGTCTTCTATGTTTGTAACATTTGTATACCTATGCTATCTTTTTTTTTATTATGAATTTCAAGTGAGTAAAGACTTGGTACTATGCTGGTTTTTTATGTTACTATCATCATTCAGTTCCAACCTTATACATGTTTCCCAAGAGCATGTCCCCAAACTATGAGGCAACTCCAATTACCATATGAATAAGAAATTGCTAATTTTTGTTGTTGAGATACTGCTTTGGTTTGAAATGAGAGTTATATCTTATGCAGAATGCTAAAGATATATCAGATGAATTACTCTAATTCTCTTAAGTTACTACTTTCTGTATCTTAGCAAGTCCTAGATGTAGATATAGAAGTTTTGACTGTAATTTAAGGAGATTCAAGTGGCATTTTGTTAATACTGAGTCCTAGAGAGGAACTGATTTGCTAAGTACCATACATTTTCTTTTGAATCCGAACTTTAATCTCCCATTATTCTTTATTATTTATCTTTACTTGAATGAGTAATGGACCTTTTGTTACCTGTGATTGGCATGCTATGATTCTTGTGATTTGCTTATTTTAGTTATGAAGGAGTAGAGTAATAATTAAACAGGTAATTGGGGAAAACCTTTTTTAAAAATATTAATTTATTTGACAGAGAGAGATCACAAGTAGGCAGAGAGGCAGGCAGAGAGAGGAGGACGCAGGCTCCCTGCTGAACAAAGAGCCTGATGTGGGGCTCGATCCCAGGACCCTGAGATCCTGACCTGAGCTGAAGGCAGAGAGGCTCTAACCTCTGAGTTCAGTCTCAGGCTGAGCCACCCAGGCACCCCTCATTCCTTTTTTTAAAAGGAGCAATGAGGATAAGTCTTTTCACAGATAGTTCTCTTATTAAGTCCCTGTTTCCCTGCCAGAAATTTTAGAAGATTCATAACTTCGTATTTGTCTTCTCTCAATGTTCTGATTCTTCCCAAATAGGGATATACTGGATGAAGTGTGGGAAATAAACTACCTTTTCTACTAACTGAATTAGATTAGAAACATACATTTGAATAGCATGTATTCAAACATAATTTGAATAACAGACTCATTGGAGTCTATTGAGGAGTATTGTTGACTTGGGGTCATTTGATCTTGGACGTTTAGTATAGGCTGGGGTGGTCAGTTATTATTACTGTGAGAAAGCAAGCAGCCCCTGTTCAAATAACCTCATTCATTTTATTTTTATTTTTATTATTTATTTATTTATTTCATTTCATTTTTATTATTTTAATCTTACCTGAGAGAGAGAGTAGGCACAAGCAGGAGGGAAAGGGAGAGAATCTGAAGTAGATTCCACCTTGAGTGTAGTGCCCAATGTGGGGCTCAATCCCACAACCCTGAGATTAGGACCTGAGCCGAACCCTACCAAGAATAGGGTTCTTAACAGACTGTGCCACCTGTGTGCCCACAAATAACCCCATTCTTGTGGTGCTGCTTCTTTATAAGTGATCTGAAGAAAATCCTCTATAATGGGAGTCCCTGTAAGATGATCAGTTTTGGCTTGGTGATCAGATTCATTTTTTCATGAAGCATTTGACAGTGTTAATTCCTACAAAGAGAATCTGGGGTTCAGCCAAGCTAATTTATTGAGAGAGTATTAGAAGGAATGAGTTAGCAATAGGTGGTGAGAGCATTGGTGAATGAAAGAAAGGTAAGAAGGAAAAAAGATTTAAGTGATTATATCATGTCCTTAGAGTTGTAGAAGTATGATGGAGACCTGTAAATTGAGAGGAGTGTTAGGATTCTTTCAATTGTTGAAAATACGTGAGTTCTCCTGTTTGAATATTGGACCAATAGGGGTAGGTTAAGAGTTAGAATTAACTACCATTTACCCTCTCCTTTGTCGTTAACTTCAGTATATGGGTCTCAGCCAGCTTTGGAATGTTAGATTCTTTGTGACTTTTCTTGAGATGACTAGGCAGTATTATGTCCTCTGTTGAAATTACTGTGATTAGCAAGATGTGCTGATCAAATGTTTGTTCATTATACAATTTACTGGAATGGGTAGAGTTGTATATTTCTAGGCAATTTAGATTAAATCAAACTTTCTCCAATTTTAGTACACTACCTGGAGATTGGGACACTTGGGTGCCTCAGTGAGTTAAGTGTCTGCCTATTATCTGCCTTCTGCTCAACTCATCATACCAGAGTCCTGGGTCAAGCCCCCTGTCAGGCTCCCTGCTCAACAGGGAGTCTGCTTCTCCCTCTGCCTTCCTCTGACCCCCTCCCCCACAGCTCTCACTCACTCTCTCTCAAATAAATAAATAAAATCTTAAACAAATAAAAAGAAAAAAAGAATTACCAGGAGGACTTGTGCAGTTTGAGTGAGAGTTTCTGGATCAGCAATAGGTTTAGGTCTGAGAAGCTGACATGCTGATTTCAGCAGCACGTGTAAAAAACAATTGGATTGTCCTCAGAGAACAAATTGCCAGTATACATTTAAATTATGTACTTCATTTGAGGAATTAAATTTCTTTTTGATAATGAATTAACTATACAAATTTTCATGAAGTTCACATTTGGTAAAATGACCAATAAACAAATTTACCAAAAAAAAAAAACACAAGAGTTTTTAAATTTTTTTTATTTTTTTCATTTAATTTATTTTAATTTTTGTTTTTTTCCTCAAATATGTTTAGTTTTTCAGTGTTACAAGATTAATTGTTCACATGAGTTTTTTTTTTAAAGATTTTATTTATTTGAGAGACAGAGAAAATGAGAGAGAGCATGAGAGGAGAAGATTAGAGGAAGAAGCAGACTCCCCGTGGAGCTGGGAGCCCAATGTGGGACTCGATCCCAGAACTCAAGGATCATGACCTGAGCCAAAGGCAGTTGCTCAACCAACTGAACCACCCAGGCGCCTGAGTTTTTTTTTTAAAGTAGATGTAATCTCTGAATCATGTGATTTCCAAGACATGGTAATTTCTGCATAATAATTCTTCTTTTGGGGCAAGGTTTATCTGGTTTGTGTTCGGTTAATTACACAACAATATACTTTGATTTACTTTGCATTTGGGCATTTTTTAAAAGGATTTTATTTATTTATTTGACTCAGGGAGAGAGATCACAAGTAGACAGAGAGGCAGGCAGAGAGAGAAGCAGGCTCCCCGCTGAGCAGAGAGCCCGATGCGATGCAGGGCTCCGTCCCAGGACACTGAGATCATGACCTGAGGCAAAGGCAGAGGCTTTAACCCACTGAGTCACCCAGGAGTCCCACGGCATATTTTTAAGATTTTATTTTTAGGTAATTTCTATACCCAGTGTGAATTTCAAACTTAGAATCATCCCCAAAATCAAGAGTTGCACACTCTAGTGACTAAGACAGCCAGGTGCTCTTGTTTTGTTTAAGTAGCCACTTGTGGATGATTTTAAGTAGGCCAGAAACTGGCAATACCAATGGATTTCTGGGTGTTGAGTTTGGGATTGAATCTATTTTCTGGGGAAATTTCAACCACTGTGTTATAGCTTTGCTGTGAATACTCTGGTGGCTGTATGTGGTTATTAAAATCTAGTGATGATTTCTAATGATGTTTCTTTTTGGGAACAGTGTTACAATGGGCTGTCTACTTCTACTTAGAAAATGAAAATTAGCCAAAGCTTTCTCTAGGATTGAAAGTGTTGAAGGATATAGATACAGGTCAAATCAGAGTCACTTCCCATGCTATAGCAAATAAGGAACCCACAACTGAAAGGAGGGGACTTGTTTTCAGTGGCTTGGAGTGAGTAAAATAAATTACAGAGGATTTTTTTTAATATTGTAACTTATGATTTCTGAAAATAAGTTATTGCAGTGAAACTTGGTTTCTTACTTTTGAAGACTGGCAGAACATTTGGTACATTGTATTTTTCTTATATTTTGTATAATATATAATCTGCTTTGGTGAGCTTGTCTGGACAAGCTTTGTATTTTAGATAGATGGGGTGTTTTCTCTCTCTCTTTTTTCAATATTTTATTTATTTATTTGTCAGAGAGAGAGAGAGATAATGAGCACAGGTAGAAGGAGAAGCAGGGAGCTCAAGTGTGGGACTAGATCCCAGGACACTGGAATCATGACCTGAGCCAAAGGCAGACACTTAACCAACTTAGCCACCCAGGCATCCCAGATGGCGTGTTTCTCAACTAAGTAATTCATGGCCCTAAATGATATCAAAGTATATTCATTTCCTTTAAGATTGGTAAAGTCACAATGGCGAAACTGCATAAAAGCCCTGACTTACCAATTAATATTTGTATATCTAAGATTATAATATGGAAGATTCATAAAAATGGTTGCAAGAAGGTGTAGACTTAACTCTTCCCTTATAGGGAGAACAAAACATTAATAATTGGAATCTTGTAAGAGTTTGGATAAGTAGCAATTTTTGTTATATTGATATATTGTTAACAGTTATTGGGTGGAATCAATACATAAATGACCAAAAGGCACAAGAATTTTTCCTTATGTATAGGCAAAACTTGGCTTCAGTTTAAAGCTCAAATTTCTTGAGGCACCTGGGTGGCAAAGTGAGTTAAAGCCTCTGCCTTAGGCTCAGGTCACGATCTCAGGGTCTTGGGATCTAGCCCCACATCATATTGGGCTTCCTGCTCAGCAGGGAGCCTGCTTCCCGAACCCTCTTTCTCTGCCAGCCTCTCTGCCCACTTGTGATCTCTGTTTCTGTCAAATAAATAAAATAAAATCTTAAAAAAAATTAAAGCTCAAATTTCTCAGTCTTTGTAATTTTTTGAGTCATGAAACATGGACATTTTATTTTGCCACATTGCTGGGGGCACAAAATTAAGTGATAATTATCTTAAAGTCAGCTTGCCCATTCTGTCATTTAGAGAGTGCCAAATTTTAGTTTGGGACCTTGGTGGAAAAGGAAAAGGGTATTCCTTAAGGTTGTCTATATCCAGTTTCTTCCTGTTTCAGTATAATTCAAAGGAGAATAAATGTTCCATATTTAAATATTTAAAAAAGCTTGTGTTCAGTTGAACTTAGCCCTTTGTGCACATCTATTAGAAATCAAGAGAGCATTGTTGTTGAGGCTGTATGACAATTTACTTGTCAGTACATAATAGAGTACTTGGACACATAAAAAGATGTGAAAATGTGTCATTTTTCAGTTGGCAAAAATATCAGTTATTTTCTTGGTTTTTGTAATGTACATTAACATTTGTACAACTCAAAGACTTGGAATGATTGTATTTAAAATGACAAAAACATGTACAGATAATTCAAGGAAGAAAATACTGGCAAGTAAAATGAAATGGCTAAAAATCACTCATAAACATCCCTTAAAAATCATCGTATGGGGGGCGCCTGGGTGGCTCAGTGGGTTAAAGCCTCTGCCTTCAGCTTGTGTCCTGATCTCAGGGTCCTGGGATCAAGCCCAGCATGGGGCTCTCTGCTCACCAGGGAGCCTGCTTCCCCCTCTCTCTGCCTGCCTCTCTGCCTACTTGTGATCTCTCTCTGTGAAATAAATAAATAAATAAAATCTTTAAAAAAATAAAAAATCATTGTATGATACATTTGTTTAGCTATTTTACATAGTTATAAAAAGACGATGCCACCTATGTCAGAAAGTGTCTGTCATTCATGGACAAGTATTTCATCCAGAAACTTAGAAAATTTATTGGACAGTAGATGCTATATAAACTCCATTAGATGGTGTTTCTAGATTAGATTAGATTAGATTAGATGCCTTTTTAGATTAGTTTTGTTGTTATTGCTGTCTTTTAACTCTAATAAACTTCTAATTGGTTCCCTTCCTTCTAGCTTCAGATTCTCTAATTCATCTGTCTGCCAGACCAGTCTTTTGGAAAGATAAGACAAACCTCATCACATTGCTTCAAAAATCTGCAGTTGACATGTTTCAAGAGTGTTAGAAATAAGCAATAATCAGAGACGAGGACAAAGATTATATAAACTGATAAATATTTAGAGCATCTTTTGACACTGACAAAACTGGAAGTTTTCCACTTCCAGTCACTGAACATTTGGATTCATACATTTTGTGACCTTCCTTTACGTTTATCCCCTGAATAAGATGCCCCTGATAAGAATTTGGAGAAATTTGTGCAACAAGAAACAATATGATTAAAATCCAGAATGTTTAGGATAATGTAAAAGCATACCTTTTTTCCATCAATATGAGCAGGAAAGGATTGCCTGAGTGCCTCTGCATTGATAAAATTATAGTTTTCAAATTCTTCTGGAGTATCCTGTGGAATTTTACTCATGGACTGCTATGGAAGTCTAAATCTGATGCTGATTTAAGAGGTCATTGACCAAGACCTTCCTTAGAGACACTCTAGGTCTTCTACTCTATTTCATGGTCCAACATGATCAGCACAGCATCTCTCATTCCAAATTATTCCCCCAAATGCAAGTGTGTGAAAGTTTCTGCTGAATCGAAAGTTATTTCAAGTGGATGGCACTTACAGTATTGCTCTAGTGTGGACAATCTCAAGTAAATATAAGCCAGCCTTCAAGGAATATGTTGAAAGAAGGGGAAGGACAACACATGAATTCAGCTAGAGGATTTGCCAACTACAAAAAATCACAGACAAATAAAGATGTATACAGTCCTGAAATTCATCTTGCCATTCACATATTTATATTTCATTGGCAGTCTTTGGATTTGGAAAAAAATCTCAATATTTTACTATCTATGGAGTATCAACTAGCCATCAAAATATTTACCAGTGAGAGCCCTGCATATGTGACATCTATTGCATATGTGATGAACACAAGTATTAGTTTTCTTTTCTTTTTTTTTCCTTCCCCGGCCTGCCATGTTAAATCAGCTAGGAACCTAATCTATTAACTAATTTACTGGACATATATAGTTTAAGAATTTATTTAAATACTTAAAAAGATTGTGATTGGGTAATGGTATTGAAATGGAAATATAAAATTCTCAGTAAATGGTGAATATGCATGAACTGTTCATTACATATTTGGAGGTGATGAGAATGCAATTCAACATGTAATAATTTTTTATTGTATTTCATTTTTTGCTTAATCTTTTAAAATCTAATGCTGAAGTGCAGAGGCCTACATTTATAAACAAATCTATTGTTTTTAGATTTTTATATTTAAAAATGATAGCTGTGATAACAGGCTTCCTAGGGAAGTTTATAAAAACTTCTCTTGGTAAAACTGCCTTCTGGAAAATATTTTAGAAAGAAATGGGCCATTTTATAAAGATATACTCAATTCTGTATTTATTGTTTGAGTGTTTATGGATAGCAAAGAGGATATGGGCATGGGAAGTGTTTACTATATTAGTCAGGAAAAAATGTAAGGCACTAGTTAATTTATGTGCATTTTGAGACTGTTGTATATGAAATCAAATATAATTGCTTTGTGAACTTAAGGCATTGTGATTGCTAAGAAAGCAGTTGCTAACATATGTAGAAGAAGTATTTTAATACTTGACTATAGAAATAGAAGTTACCTCTAAATGATGGACATTTAAAATCATTTGATTAGATTATTGCTGTGGCTCTTTTGGGGGTGTGGCAGGGATTGTTCTCTATGCAGTTGTCATAATAAGAAATTTTGTTAAGGCTGCTATATGTGGATATCGGTGTTATCCTCTAAATGTTCTTTATGTTAATATTTGTATGGTATGAGATGTAATTCTCATGATGGAATTGGTGTATAAGAGGCCAGCCTCTATACATTTTTGATGGGGTAGGACATGATGGGTTTTTTTATTTCTCTGTATATAATAGAAAAAAGTACTGTGTTAAAACATCCTATTAAGCATGGTGATGGCTGACATTTGGGGCATTTTAGTTGTTAGAATATAGTTTTGTTGGTTACTGAGAGGAGTTTCTAGACTGCATTGTTTGTATTAGACAAATAAAAGCAGAATTTAGAAGGTAGAGAATAGGGAATTTTGGAGGGCTACATGTGTATGCATATGTACTGAGATAGTTCTTGAACATCCAGGCTTTAATCCATGTTCAGATGTTGGATGTTGGGAATCTACATGTATTTTATTAATACTGTAAGGTTAAACAGGTGTGGGTTTTTGTTACTGTTTTAACCAATGGAATTATTGAGTTGCCTCTCAAAGTTAATTCCTTTTCAGTTGATGTTGTTATATATTTTATTACAATGTTATATATAATGTAATTTTCTTTAATATCTACTTCTCTACATGTATAGGCATCACTATAAATATGTATCACCTTATTAGGAAAGACATTTTTATTTCCCCAAAATGGTATTATATCTAGCCTCTTTGTTCACCAGATCTTTAGGCTCAATTTTTAGGTTGTGGTAGATGTGTAGTGTCTAGTATAATATATCATTGTTTTACATAAGATTCATCATGGTGGAAATGTCATCGTACCTATTGGTCTGTCTCTGTTCGTGGTTTTCAGATGTTTATATGCAAACAGAAAATATAGTTACTAGGTAAATCCTACATGTGGTTAAAAATAACAGGTTAGAAAAGTTTTCATGTCAGTGGAATTTGACATTTAATAATCGAATTGTTCTTCTTTTAAAATACTTCCATCTAGTTGTATGGTGTGGGTGATTATAAGTTTTTATTGGAGATGTTCAAAATTGTCTGTCAAACCTATCATCATTAAAGGATGAGCTGATCCAAGAAATATTATATATAATATGTATATAATAGACACAGTTACTGTGTTTTCTTAAAGCCAAGGAACATGTATCAGCATGTTTTATAAATATATTAATTATAAATTAGAGTGAAAAATTACCATAACAGTTGTCAGATTATCTCTTAGTAAATAATTGGGCAGCTGAAGTTCAGAGTACTTTGTTAGGTCGTTCTGTGTAAAATAGTTAGGATATATAATAGTTTTTGCCTTCAACTTTTTTTTTTTAAGATTTTATTTATTTATTTATTTATTTCTCCATTTGTTTATTTGACAGAGAGAGATCACAAGTAGGCAGAGAGTCAGGCAGAGAGAGAGGGGGAAGCAGGCTCCCCACCGAGCAGAGAGCCCGATTCAGGGCTCGATTCCAGGACCCTGAGATCACCCTGAGCCGAAGGCAGAGGCCCTAACACACTGAGCCACTCAGGCGCCCTGCTTTAAGCTTTTAATCCTTGATTTTGTATGTTTTTTTTCATGTACACCTGTATATATACCCGCAGGTGTATTGTATACATGTCTATAAAATAAGTGTTTATTAAAAATCATAGCAAAGAAACACTTTTTGGCCAAGTAATTATCATTCAGCTTTATTCTGTTTTTTGTGTTATTTTGTGGTTCATGATGCAGGGAGTTTCAATTTGAGCTTTAGTTGCTGAAGATATTGTTAGATTGCTACCTACATTATAGACCGATGTTAGTTTTTGTTTCAGAGCATCTGCATAGGATTTGCTGGTAGGCACGTATTTTTTGAATACCAATCTGAGAGACAATGTGAAAACGTTTTCTTTTGGCAAGTTGAATCACTATAGCATGTCTGTTTGGGATGTATTTGGTGATGGAGATTGTATTATTATTATATTTTTGGATATAGAAGATCAGTGTCATTTTAGAAGACATTGTTGATATATAATTTCTGTCAATAATTTTGGAAATATATTTTCAATGAAATGTTAAGTATAGAAACATTGAGTATTGATAGAGTGAGCATCTTCATGAGTTAGGCTTGATTTTGATGTTTTGAAAAAATTTTTGTGTATTTTTTCAAGTTTTTATTTAAATTTCAGATAGTTAATATACAGGGTAGTAGTAGTTTCAGGTGTACAATATAGTGATTCAACACTTCCGTACAACATCTAGTCCTCATAATAAATGCACTCCTTAATCCTTATCACTTAGTTAATCTCTGCCCCCACCCACCTCCTACCTCTGGTAACCCTGTTTCTTTATAGTTAAGAGTCTGTTTCTTGGTTTGCCTCTCTCCTTCAATTTATGTTGCTGAGAGCTTTTTAGTTAGACAATTTTTGTTAAAGCACAGAAATTGTCATTCATATATGTCAATATGGAACTTGAATGATTTCTTATTTCAATATAAATTTTGGATGTTGAATGTTGAGAACAGGGCAGGGAAGCCTTTCACTGATTTATATAACATCTTAATTTCCTAGCTATGTAGAAATACCCTATCAACAGATAAACACACACACATGCGCACACACACACAGCATGCATACATGCACATAGTAAATCTATTAATGTTGAACAACTATGGCAAAAAAATAATACATTACCAGTAGAACTGTTACAAGACCACTCCTGTGTGTTTTCAGTTGATGTGTGTTGGGTTCTTAAAAGTAGTTCTGCACATGTGATCAGATCTTTGTTTTTGTATCACATAACTTTATAGATGTTCAGACTTTTCTGTTATATATTTGAATATATTTCACCTAAAATTAGAGCACATAAACTTTTTTTAATGCTTGTAGACATGAAATGGTAAAATAAGCTTCTATTAAGTGTGATTTCTAGACTGCTGTGTATGTAATTATTTATAAAACACTTGTTATTTCTAAATATATAGCCATTGCTGATAAACATACTTTTAAATATCATACTTTCTAAAATCAGTAATGTAATTAGATTCTCTGCATGTTCATTGGTTTGTTGTGAGGAATATGGATGGAGGGGTGGATGTTTTCCAATCTCATCTATAATATATGATTCTTTTGATTCTTATTCTTTTTGGTTTAAAGAGATTGTGAACATCATGTATATGTTCCAGTCATGCTATTGATAAACTATGTTTGACATGTTTAACATTTGCAAGTTATTCTAAGAATTCTGTATGGGTAGCTCCTTGGTTTGTTGTTAAAGAGTGCTTTTTATAATGGTTACTTTATAACATTTGACTTAGAAAGTATATAAAATGGTTGATAAATATAATGATAGAGGGAAGAAACAGTTTTCTTGTGATACTATTACCTTTGTATAGAATTACATGGATTGTCAGGATTATGAAGACAAATTCCTAAAAAAATTGAGTCAAAATATTTTATGCTCTATATTTGTTAACATTTGTGTGTTTATACACATGCACAAACATACATACAGTCAGGGAGGACAGGTTGGTTAAAAGTTTTTTGTCTCCCATTTTATTTAGAAGAAAAATTAGACTGCAATAATTAAATTGTACCCATTTTATATAAAAATATTTCTGCCAAATTAAGGGACATGTAGGTATATCTTATTTTCTAGATGTACTGAGGTTCTTGATGAAATTCATTTTGCTAAACATTTTACGGAAGCTAAGTTACAAATTTATATGTTAATCTGTTATGTGGCAGTATGACAACTTTGTAAATAATGAGCAAGTGAAATATTTATTTTTAAACATTTACTATTTCTAGATGTATTGAGTGTCACAGTATAATATAAATGTTTTCATTGTGAATGTGTTAGGATTATTGTCTTTTAAAATCAGCATGGCAAAGAAATTGATCATTGATATACAGTCTCTTGGAGCTATGCAACATTTATCATTAATTTGGTTGAGAAATTAATAGAAGAGGAGAAATAGAATAGATTGTGCTTTATTTCATTTTCATTGTAAAATACTATGCCATTGTAGAACTACAAATTGTATATTTAAAAAACTTACACCATGTAAATTCATTTGCTGTTTCTGAACATATTGTGATGTATTTTATTAGGAGCTTCCTGATATATATGTCTTATTTTTATGTTAAGACTATTTTTTTACAGCAGATTTAGATTCACAGCAAAATTGAGGGCAGGGTACAAAGATTTGCCATATAGCCCCAGCCCAACACATGCATAATCTCCCATCATTATCCATTATATTTGTCCTAAAGATTCTCTGTGCTCCACCTATTCATCCCTCCCCCATGTTTATTTTTATTGTTGTTGTTTACACTGGAGATATAAATGATTTTTTTAAGATTTTATACTACCTCTTGGAACCATACACAGTTCTGTGTGTGTTCCTTTGGTTGCATGACAATATTCAAGACAACTTTGTAAATAATAGGCAGATACAGTTTTTTTTTTAATTTTTAACATCTAGTCTTTCTAGATGTGTAGAGTCTCACAAAGTATAATTTTGTAAATAATTCATTGTAAGATTTCATAGTCATTGTTATCAAGTGTTGTAACAGCATTGCAACTGATAACAATTTTAGGTTTCTTGAGCTATACATATTTTGGTATCTGTTTATTGAGTTGTTAAGGGAAGGAGAAAGTTAGGAGGGTGTGCTACCACTCTTGAATTCTCTAAAAGAAAATTTTACGTTTTAATCACTGTTTAGTCCTTGTATTTATTACACATTAAGAATCCAAAGTCATACTTTTATAGGTGTATTGCTGAAAGGGCATTATGTATTTTAATCATAGGAAATATGTAATATAAGAAATATTATTCTCCCTCTTTGAGCTATTTAGTTTCTATTTAACTGGACGGCATGACAACATTCAAGACAACTTTGTAAATAACAGATGAATATATTATTTATAAATACCTAGTTTTTCCAGATGCACGAAATTTCACAATATATACATTTATAAATATTTCATTGTCATATACCCTAAATTTTTTTCTAAATGTTTTGTCAGTGTAATAAGTAATTTATAATTGTTCTTTAAGGTTACGTAACATTTTGATGTTTGTTAGGTGGGTTTTTGGGCAGAGGGATAGGTAGATCATCAAATCATCAGATTGCTTCCTTTTTCTTCAGATTAAGGTTCTCATGTAGAAGAAAAGATTAGATTTTATACTTACAAAACACATGAAAATACCGAGGATATATTTTATCCTTAGAAAGAAGAAGGAAGACATGAGAAAGGGAATTGTTTAAAATCACAGATCTGTTCATAGTTAAAAGATACTTTTGTTGCTAAGTAATTATTTTACTATGTTATATAGATCTACTTATGGTAAATTTATATGTGTATATGCATATACATATATAATATAAATGTTAAACAACTGTATACATTTAAATTTTAGGAGTATAAATCTGATGGTGTCTATCATTTATTACCATATTGCTTTGCATTTTGTTTTTTGAAAATACGGAAATATTTCGATTCTAAGCTTAAACATTTCTATAATCCCGCTTCATGGTATATCTAAATGTATTTTATTTTTAATATAAAATGGATAGCTCCTATGTTTGTTTTCTGTTACCATGTATATATACATCTAAATGAAAACAATTTCTGTGATTACGAATATTTTATTCTAAGAGCTTATCAAAAATGTCCAGTGTGTAGTTATATTTGTATGTTAATGCATAGTCAAACAAATGTCAAAAATGTTGCATCTTTGTAGTCTTCTAAGAAAAAGTATAAAGGAAAATATAAATTAGTATATTTTTTGAATAGCAGTTTGGCAATAATAGTTGAAATTCAAGTGTGTAAAACATTTGAAGTTGTATACCTTGCTGCTGGGATTTTATCTATTACAAAGTCTCAAATTTACCAAGAAGAAAGTATGTTATACATTGAGTGTCAAATAATTGGAGCATCTGAAATATACATCCCTAAAAGATCATAATGGTTATATCTTATTCATCATATGAATATAATTTAAACACTGGAAGATAATTTGATGTGAAAGAGTGTTTTAAGTGGATGTTTTAAGCTATGTCATTTTTTGAACAAACATCAACTAATAGTGTGTTTACAGAGGTGTGTCCATGTTCTTCTAATTGTTCCTATGAAAGTGTTAATGTTTATTATTCCTGAGGAATGTAATTATTCTGACATGATTGATAGTTAAGTAATGCTTACTCATCAGTGTTATAATGGTGATTATTTAATCATTTTTCTTAAGATTTTTGTACAAGTGTAAGTTAAATGGTAAAACATTAATTATCTGTATATTGCTAGTTGACAATCTGAAATGAATATATGAATTATTGAATAGAAAGTTGTCTGGAAGATCATATGGCAAAAATTTAACATTACTGTATAGAGAGTTGGGAATAGAAGGACTGCTTCTGCTTTCTGCATTTCAAATTTTGAAGATATTTCAAAAGGAACATTTAAATGACAAAAGGAGATTTAAAAGATACGACCGATCTGTGCCTCTCTGTATCCTTGCCTATTGACATCTTGGGAGTATTGGGGCTGTTATATCTAATTTTGTATTCCCAGTGGCCATTATGGATAGTTTGTGAGTAATCATGAAGAACGTGTGATTTAGAGACTCTACTACAGCAGAGTTTTGCACACTGAAACAGTATTGTGGGATCCAAGAAAAGAATATGGGAGAAAATGGGATTTAAGGTAGGTGCTAAACAATTTGGGTTTAAAAACCCATGAAATATTAAAATAAGTAATTGAAACTTTTTTTATTGTGTTATGTTAGTCACCATACAATACATCATTAGTTTTTGATGTGGTATCCCATGACTCATTGTTTGTGTATAACACCAAGTGCTCCATGCAATACATGCCCTCCTTAATACCCACCACCAGGCTCACCCATCACCCTTTCCTGCCCCTCTAAAACTCTCCGTTTGTTTCTTGGAGTTCACAGATTCTGATGGCTTGTCTCCCCCTCCGATTTCCCCCAATTCACTTTCCTTTCCTTCTCCTAATGTCCTCCATGTTATTCCTTATGTTCCACAAGTAAGTGAAATCATATGATAACTGACCTTCTCTGCTTAAGTTACTTCACTCAGCATAATCTCTTCTAGTCCCATCCATGTTGATTCAAAAGTTGAGTATTCATCCTTTCGATGGCTGAGTAATAATACTCCATTGTATATATGGACCATATCTTCTTTATCCATTCGTCTGTGGAAGGGTATCTTGGTTCTTTCCACAGTTAGGCTATTGTGGACATTGCTGATATGACCATTGGAGTACATATGGCCATTCTTTTCACTACATCTGTATCTTTGGGGTAAATACCCAGTAGTGCAATTGCAGGGTCATAGGGTAGCTCTATTTTTAATTTTTTGAGGAATCTTCACACTAATTTCCATAGTGATTGAACCAACTTGCATTCCCACCATCAGTGTAAGAGGGTTCCCCTTTCTCCAAGTCCTCTCCAACATTCGTTGTTTCTTGCCTTGTTAATTTTTACCATTATAACTGGTTATAAGGTGGTGTCTCAATGTGGTTTTGATTTGAATTTCTCTGATGGCTAATGATGATGAACATTTTTTCATATGTCTGTTAGCCATTTGTATGTCTTCATTGGAGAAGTGTCTGCTCATTAGGGTAAACTTTCATAATGCACTGCTATATTTGTGGTTCCCAACTAGATCATGTTTGAGGGAGAGTTTATTGGAGTAAGTTGGAACTTACTCTTAATTAATAGGAGTAATTGGAGAATGGATTCTTTACTTTTGCGCTAGTTAGAGTCTGCCAGAATTTGAGTAGGTTTTCACATTTTTTTAATATTATTCAGAATAAGCATGAGAAACATTTCAATAAATTTGTGTTAAAAGTTCACTGATCAGTTGAGAAAATTGTTAGAAAGTTACTGTGCTATTAACTGCTTGTTTATGTCCCTTCACTATTCCTGATAATTCTGAAGTCATCCTAAGTTGTGTGTCCTGGTATCTCATTTGTAACTGGCTATATTGTATACTTACTTATCAGAAGTACATGACGAAAAGAAGAGATTTATAGATAACCTGAGGACAGCTGACATCAGAAACATTCCTCATCCTATGGGCTTCTTTAATTTAAAAATCTTAACTGGGAACAACAGGTAAGAAGTTCTGGATTAAGAAGTGCTGTTTTAGGACAAGGCTTTGGCAAGGATCAGGAAAATATCACTGGTGCAGACTTTGGAATATTCAACCATGCCTGAGAATCAGTGAGAAAATTAATTCTTTCCAAAGATAATTTTTGCTGAAATAGAGATGTGGAGTATATGTAGAATGTAGGAGATGATTTGTGTATTCTTTCAATTATTGACCTTATTTATAACCAAACATCACGACAATTAATACTTTATTATTATAAATATTATAAATGTAATGATTATTAGTTCATTAGTTGGACAGAATTTTTGCAGGTAAATTTTATAGTGTGAAAAAGGGAGAAGTTCATGGAAACAAGGGAAACCTCTTGCACTGTTGGTGGGAATGCAAACTTGTTTCAGTGGAAAAGTGTGGGGTGTTCCTCAGAAAGTTAAAAATAACGATTCAGCAATTGAACCATGAGGCATTTACCTAGAGAATACAAAAATACTAATTCAAAGGGATACATGCACTCTAGTGTTTATAGCAGCATTATCTACAATAGCTAAACTATGGAAATAGCCTAAGTGTCCATGAGCTGGTGAATGGATAATGAAGAAGTGGTAAATAAACAATGGAATGTTACCCAGCCATAAAATAAGAATGAGACCTTACTATTTGCAGTGAGGTGGATTGTAATCATATATTTGTCAGTAAAGAAAGACAAATACTTGTATGATTCCATGCATGTGGAATTTAAGAAACAAACTAGCAAAGAAAAAAAAGAGGTAGAGGCAAACCAAGAAACAGAGTCTTAACTACAGAGAACAAACTGATGGTTACCAGGGGGAAGTAGGTAAGTAGGAATGAAGGAAATGGGTGATGGGGATTAAGGAGGGTACTTGTGATGAGCAAGGGGTGTTGTATGGAAGCATTGAATCACTAAATTGTACATCTGAAACTAGTAGTACACTATATGTTAACTAATTGGGATTTAAATAAAAATCTAAAAAGTATTGGTAAAGTAATGGCTGATGCTGGATAGTTGCATCTGCTATGGGATTGATTAATGAGGAATTGTTTCTAAGCATTAAAGGACTTGCAGCAAAGTTTAAGATGAATCTCCACTTACCTGCTACTTTAGCTATTCTATGAGAATGGTGTATATCTTACCTTACAATGTTTCTTCTTTTTTTTCCTATCAGGAGATGATAGTTCCATGAAGACACACTTCTGCCCTGGTTTGTAATTGCAAAAATTTGGTATCACCAGGCCTCTCACTGGCAGTATTATTCATTCAAGTGTTCTTCACCTCCGATCTCTGGTCCCAGGAACACCCCTTGGTGAAATTGTAAGAACAGATAAGTGCTCATTTTATTCAGGGAGGGACTCTTTGGTTAGACAGAAGTTAATATTATGCTTTTGTTAAGATTAATGAATTTATGGTGGCAGCTAGTGGGGAATGAGGTCCGTTCAGGTTACGTATTGCTAAGTAATAAGTAATCCTGAAACTTGGTAGCATAAAGCATCTGTAGTCTTGTTATTTCATGAATTCTGTGTGTGAAGATTTTTGACAGTGCCAGACTGTGGAATCAGCTGGAAAGAACCAGTGTTTAACAATGATTCAAACAGCTAAGGGCTGGAGTCATCTGGACCCTCATTCACACTTGGTTTGGGATGACTTGGAAGGCTGGGCTTAGATTAGAACACTTAACTTGAGTTTACCCAAAGGAAGTACCATAAAAATTAGTGTTAGAAAAGAGCCTTCAGAAAGTGGCATGCGCCCTTTATGATCCAACTTTAGAAGTCATGTAGTATCAATTCTGCCATATTTTGTTGGCTAGCATTGTTATATGACCCACCTAGAATTCTAGTAGAGATTCCATCTCATGGTGGGGTAGTGCCAAGGTAATTGCTGGCTTGTGGTTACATGTAAGAACTGATGAAAGAAGGCACAGTAGTTAAGACCTACAGCTGTGGAACTTTAAAATTTTATTCTTTTTCTTACATTTTGGGATCCATTTATAATATTTCTATCAAATCATATATCTGTATTTATGAGCTCAATTATTTTCAGAATTTCACTTCTCACACATTTTGAATTTCTTTTTTTTTAAGATTTTATTTTTCATTTGGCAGAGAGAGAACAAGCAAGGGCAGCAGCAGATAGAGAAAGGGAGGAGCAAGCTCCTCACTGAGCCCCATGTGGGACTTGATCCCAGGACCTGGGATCATGACCTGAGCCAAAGGCAGATGCCTAACTGAGCCACCTAGGCACCCCACATTTTGAATTTCTTGCAGATATTTTTCAAAGACATTTTACACATAGCCTGGCATAAAGTTTTACTGAATTATTTTGTGACGTTGGGAGTAAATTATGTAAAAGATAAGAAGTTGGGGAAAGAAAAAAAATGACATGATTATTGTGCTTAAGTGAGTTAGAGGAATGCAAAAGAGGGAAGAGCCCAGATGTACTAAGCTGATTGTGAAATATGCTATCTTGGAAGTAACTAAAACAGTGAACTATAAAAAGGGTGAAAGGGAGCAGTAGTTAGAGAAACCATTGATGTTATAGCAAATAAGGACTCCCAGATCCTGATGGATCAGGAGTTCTAGGATTCTCATTTTTCATTCATTTCTCACTGTGCCCCTTTAGTAGGTTAATTCATGGGATATAAGGCCAAGGGCGAATGCAAATTCCTTAGACATTGTTTTTCACAGAGCCTTGGCTGCCCATCTGTTAATCCCAGAATAACCTTAAAGGTGAAGGCTTTAATCATAAAGTATTTTTTTTTAGGATTAATCATTACTGAATAGAAGATTAAGGACTTCTTGGGGAAGTGCCTACTCAAATTTTTGATAGCTACCTGGAATAATGGGTTAGGATCTAAATATATTCCTAAATTCCATTGTAACATCTGTATCTTATAGTTACCATTTTTCTCACCAAATGTACTGTGGTCCTTTCGTTATTTTTTTGTAATTTTTGGCACTGTCCTATTTTCTTGTACAGAAATGCATATAGATTACATAAAATAATTCTGTATGTGAATGAGCAATCTGGAGACACAACCAACCATTCAAATATATAGCTGAACAGAAACATAGCATGAGAATTACCAAGGTATGAGAAGGAATACCAATAATTGGCTTTTTTAAGTTGACATACAATGTTACATGAAATGCTCCAGGTGTATCAGTAGTAAATAGTAATCGTGAATAGATAATTCTGTGCATTATGCAATGGTCAACATGTTAAGTGTATTTATCATCTCCAGCCTTATTAGAAAATTCCAAAAGTAATTCTGATCCTGTTATTTCTTCACAATTAAATGGCTGTTGCATTTCATTGTAAATAATTTTATTAGCTCCTACTGATAATTGTGTAAAAGTGTGTTTCTAACTTTTACCCATTTCCCAATGTGTCTCTCAGGTGGTGACTAAACAGAAAACTGATGCTGCTTCTGCTACCATCTTCAAATCCAAAAGACGGTCTTCATAATGTATGGAGACTTCTGTTTCATGTGTTGGAGTGGATACTCCTCATAGATCAGAAAAAATGGGCTGAGAAAGCTCAAGTTTGAAAATTACCTGAAGTGTCATTGGAATTGTAACAAGGCATGTTGACTGTTTTCATTATTGACATTGGACTAAATCTCAGGAGCTTGAATGGTGGAGATGTTATTACCCACAGAAACGCAGTATGGTGTGATTGCAAGCCTTCATTTCAGTGTTCCCATAAGTATAAAGTGCACATAATTATAATTTTCACTTATTACAGGGTAAATTTAAAATTGATTGGCAAAATGTTACCTTTTTCCAGGTTTCAAAAGGCACAGAAAATTGTCAAGGATAGTATTTTTACTTCTTAAATGCTTTTTTCCTGTCCCAATTCTACTCCCCAACATTGTCTACTGTTAATGGAGTTTTGTACGTATCCTTTTGGGGCATATTGATGAACAAATTGTTATGCTAGTAGTCTTTTGGACCCATATATTAGCTACAAATTTTCTAGGCAGTTATATGTTTTATATAGAAATTATTTTTAGTTTCTCTAGCTAATTTGTTGAAAGTAGTCCTGGTATTTCCACTTTTGCGAAATGAAATATATCCAGAATTTACATTCTGAGTCAAAAGTATAAATTTTCCCCAAATGGTATAGATTGCCCTCATCAATCTTGTCTCAGTGTTTGTTTATGAGACTTCTGTTTTCTTAAATAGTACGAAAATTACATTTCAGTGTTTTAATCTTTGACAATGTGGTGTAATAAAAAAAAATTGCTTTTCTTCTCTTTGTGTTTAGTTCAGTCATCTTCATATGTCCTTAAGCCTTACTAGTTACTTGTTATTTCATTTTCCTGTTTTTTTTTTTTTTTAATTTCCCTCAGAATATTAGTGTTTTGGTACTGGTTTCTAAGAGATCATTTAGAACTAAGGATGTTAATCATTTGCCACGCATTGCAGATTATATACCATGTGTTCTCACCACCACTTCACTGTGATGTTTTGGTTGTACAGAAGTTGTGTATTCAAATATAATAATGTTCTGTTTTATGCCTTTTTGAGTTTTGTGTTTTTATGTAGAAATGTGCATCACTCTCATGCATTCTTTGTATTTTCTTCTATTTTTTGTCAATTATTCTGTCATTTTATTGTTTCCATTAATCATTACTGTGGTTTTAAAGCATTACCTATTCAAATTATTTACCTTGACTTAAGCAGTTACCACTTAGCTAAATGCTACTATAGTTATTTAGAAATTCCCACACAGAATCAACTGCATTTCTGTTTGTTTGCCTTACCGTCTTCTGATACTTTAAAATTATTGATGATTTTTAAATCTATTCCATTGAGATCTATCTCATTTCTCTTCTTTTTTTCAGAATATTCCCTGTCTATAGTCGCATTTTTTTCTCTCAATTGATGCTTAAAATTATTTTGCAAGTTGGAAAGAAATGCAGTTTTAATTTCATTTGCACCAAATTTAATAGATTAATTAGGAGAGAATAGATCTCTTTAAAATTGAGTCTTCCTATCCAACTGCAAGGTATGTCTTTCCTTTTTTTAATCAAATTGTTATGTTGGGAAACTGCTGGTGTAATTTTTTTATCCATTTCCAGTCATTTCATAGTTTTGTTAGTGTAGTCATGGGGATTGTACAACTAGTTTATTTTCTTACTCATATATAAGAGCCATTTTTGTTTATTTTCCTAGTGACATTTGATTAAAATTCCGCAATTTTGCTTTTCTTCCTTAATTCATGGTTCTTACAGGAATATGGAAGCAGAAACATGCATATTTGACAGTGAATATTAATTACTAGTTTAAGGTTCATTTACTTATGGGTCATTTTAGGTAACGTTCCTATCTTTACTAGGCATTGATGCAAAGTTTGTTGACAGTGTAATAAAATGCTTTATATTTGTCATGTATTATAGGTGATCATATTGCCATTATAATTATTGAGTAGGCTAAAAAGTAACATTTCCTAAAAGTGAATATTCTTGAACTACATTTTGTGTATGTATGAATGTGCATGTCTATTTGTTTGAGCATATATATTCATATATATTTCTCTTGTTACAATTTTATTTTCAGATTCTGAAAATATAATCCTAAATAAATAGCTTATATTCTGGTTTTTGTCAGGTTTTTTTACTTGATTTACCTGCTCTGTCAATATATTTGGAGTATTATTTTTTATAGATTGGAAATAGGTATTAGCAATAATTCCTTACTTTTTATTCTTAAATAACTTTCAGCTTAAAAATGTATATTGTTCTCTACATTCCTCTTATATAAGCACCTTTCATATGAATTGTACAGTTATCTAAACTAGGAAATTGGTATATTCCTGTTAACTGATGTTTTTATAATCCATGATTGTAAGTGGAATCCCCCACTGCAGATAATTCTCATAGTCTCCTTGCTCCTTCTGCTTGGGGCAGTTGTGTAGTTTTCTTTGATTTTCGCAATGTTGATGTTTTTGAAGAGTACAAAATATCTATTAACCATTACTCCTTATGGATTTGTGTAATTTTTGTCATTGAAATGAGGTTGTGCATAAGATTACTACAGAAATTGTACTTCCTTCTCAGTTCATCACTAGAGATCACATACTGTTGATATGCCTTGTGACTATTGATGTTACTTCAATTACATAGTGTTGCATAATAAGTATTGGTAGAGGAAGATTCTGTGAATGCTGTTCTACTTTTATTTGCAAATTTTAGACTATTGTTGCTTGTAATAATATACAATGGTGTTTGACAAAATGTGATTTTTTTGACAAAACAGACTTTTTTTTTTTTAGTTTCAGAGGTAGAGTTTAGTGGTTTGTCAGTTGCATGTAAAGCCCAGTGCTCATTCCATCTTGTGCCCTCCTTAATGCCCATCATACAGTTACACCATTGCCCCACCCAACTCCCCTCCAGCAACACTGTTTGTTTCCTAGAGTTAAGAGTCTCTTAGGGTTTGTCTCCCACCATGATTTTGTCTTATTTTAATTTTCTCTACCTTCCTCTATGTTCATGTTTTATTTAAGTTACACATACAAGTGAAATCATGATATTTTTGTTTCTCTGACTGACTTATTTTACTTAGCATAATATTTTCTAGTTGCATCCACATTGTTGCAAATCGTAAAATTTTTATTTTTCTTTTGGCTGAATTTTTTTTATTAACATATAATGTATTATTTGTCCCAGGGGTACAGGTCTGAATCATCGGGCTTACACATTTCACAGCACTTACCATAGCACATACCCTCCCCAGTGTCCATAACCCAGCCACCCTATCCATATCCCCCATCCCCCAGCCACCCTCAGTTTCTTCGTGAGATTAAGAGTTTCTTATGGTTTGTCTCCCTCCGGATCCCATCTTGTTTCATTTTTCCACCCCTACCCCTGATGACCCCCCCATCCTGCCTCTCGAATTCTAAATATTAGAGAGATCTTATGGTAATTGTCTTTCTCTGATTCACTTTCTTTGCTTAGCATAATACCCTTTAGTTCTATCCACGTCTTTGCAAATGGCAAGATTTCATTTCTCCTGATAGCTGCATAGTATTCCTTTGTATATACACCATATCCTCTTATCCATTCATCTGTTGATGAACATCGAGGTTCTTTCCATAGTTTGGCTATTGTGGACATTGCTGCTATAAATATTCGGGTACATGTGCCCCTTCAGATTACTGCATTTGTATCTTTAGTGTAAATACCCAGTAGTGCGATTGCTGTGTCATAGGGTAGCTCTATTTTGAATTTTTTGAGGAACCTCCATACTGTTTTTCAGAGTGGCTGCTCCAGCTTGCATTCCCACCAACAGTGTAAGAGGGTTCCCCTTTCTCCGCATCCTCGCCAACATCTGTTATTTCCTGACCTGTTAATTTTAGCCATTCTGACTGGTGTGAGGTGGTATTTCACTGTGGTTTTGATTTGTATTTCCCAGATGCCGAGTGATGTTGAGCATATTTTCAGGTGTCTGTTGGCCATTTGAATGTCTTCTTTGCAGAAATGTTTGTTGATGTCTTCTGACCATTTCTTGATTGGATTATTTGTTCTTTGGGTGTTGAGCTTGATGAGTTCTTTATAGATTTTGGATACTAGCCCTTTATCTGATATGTTCTTTGAGAATATCTTCTTCCATTCTGTCAGTTGTCTTTTGATGTTTTTGACTATTTCCTTTGTTGTGCAAAAGCTTTTGATCTTGATGAAGTCCCAGTAGTTCATTATTGCCCTTGCACTCCTTGCTTTTGGCGATGTTTCTAGGAAGAAGTTGCTCAGGTGAGGTCAAAGCGGTTGTTGCTTGTTTTCTCTTCTAGGATTTTGATGGATTCCTGTCTCAATTGAGGTCTTTCATCCATTTTGAGTCTATTTTTATGTATGGTATAAGAAAATGGTCCAGTTTCATTCTTCTGCATGTGGCTATCCGACTTTCCCACACCATTTGTTGAAGAGACTTTTTTCCATTGGACATTCTTTGCTGCTTTGTCAAAGATTAGTTGACCATAGAGTTGTGGGTCCATTTCTGGACTCTTTATTCTGTTCTATTGATCTCTATGTTTTTGTGCCAGTACCAGAATGTCTTGATTATTACAGCTTTGTAATACAGCTTGAAGTCTGGAATTGTGATGTCACCAACTTTGGTTTTCTTTTTCAACATTTCTCTGGGTATTTGGGATCTTTTCTGGTTCCACTTAAATTTTAGGATTTTTTGTTCCATTTCTATGAGAAAAATTGATGGTATTTTTTTTATTCTCTTAATTGTCTTTTTTTTAAGTTTTATTTAATTTTTTTAGTGTTCCAAGATTCATTGTTCATACACCACATCCAGTGTTCCATGCAATATGTGCCCTCCTCAATACACATCACCAGACTCACCCAGCCCACCACTCCCCTTCCCTCCCCTCCAAAAACCCTCAGTTTGTTTCTCAGAGTCCACAGTCTCTCATGTTTCGTCTCCCTCTCCAATTTCTCTCAGTTCACTCTTACTTTACTTCTAACAATGTTCTCCATGTTTTTCCTTATGTTCCACACATAAGTCAAACCGTATAATAATTGATTCTCTCTGCTTGACTTACTTAACTCAGCATAAACTCTTCCAGTCCTGCGCATGTCGATAAAAAAGTTTGGTATTCATCCTTTCTGATGGAGGCATAATAATCCATTGTATGTATGGACCATATCTTCTTTATCCATTTGTCTATTGAAGGGCATCTTTACTCCTTTCCACAGTTGGGTGACTGTGGCCATTGCTGCTATGAATGTTGGGATACATGTGGCCCTTATTTGCACTTCATCAGTATCTTTGGGGTAAATACCCAGTAGTGCAATTGCAGGATCATAGGGTAGCTCTATTTTTAATTTCCTCAGGAATATCCACACTGTTTTCCAAAGTGACTGCACCACCTTGCATTCTCACCAGCAATGGAGGAGGGTTCCCCTTTCTCCACATCCTCTCCAACATTTGTTGTTTACTGTCTTGTTGATTTTGGCCATTCTAACTGGTGTAAGGTGGTATCTCAGTGTGGTTTTGATTTGATCTCCCTGATGGCTAATGATGATGAACATTTTTTTATGTGTCTGTTAGCCATTTGTATGTCTTCTTTGGAGAAGTGTCTGTTCATGTCTTCTGCCCATTTTTGGATGTGATTATCTGTTTTTTGAGTGTTGAGTTTGAGGAGTTCTTTATAGATCTTAGATATCAGACCTTTGTCTGTAGTGTCATTTGTGAATTTCTTCTCCCATACTGTGGGTTGCCTGTTTGTTTTGTTGACTGTTTCCCTTGCTGTGCAGATGCTTTTTATCTTGATGAAGTCCCCAAAGTTCATTTTCGCTTTTGTTTCCTTTGCCTTTGGAGAAATGTCTTGAAAGAAGTTGCTATTATGATGTCGAAGAGGTTACTGCCTATGTTCTCCTCCAGGATTTTGACAGATTCCTGCTTTACATTGAGGTCTTTTATCCATTTCGAGTTTATCTTTGTGTATGGTAAGAGAGTGGTCAAATTTCATTCTTCTCTATAAAGGTGTCCAATTTTCCCAGCAGCATTTATTGAAGAGATTGTCTTTTTTTCACTGGATTTTTAAAATAGAGTTTATTCATTTATGAGAGAGAGAGAGACAGGGCATAAGGTCAGAGGGACAAGCAGAATTCCCATAGAGCTGAGAGCCTGATACGGGACTCAGTCCCGGGACTGTGGGATCATGAAGGCAGTCGCTTCACCCAGGTGCCCAAAACTGATGGTATTTTATAGGAATTGCATTAAATGTATAGATTTCTTTAGGTAGCATAGACATTTTCACAATATTTGTTCTTCCAATCCATGTGCATGGAACATTTTTCCATTTCTTTTGTGTCTTCCTCAATTTATTTTATGAGTACTTCATAGTTTTCTGAGTACAGATTCTTTGCCTCTTTGGTTAGGTTTATTCCTAGGTATCTTACGGTTTTGGGTACAATTGTAAATGGAATTGAGTCCTTTATTTCTTTCTTCTGTTTTGCTGTTGGTGTATAGAAATGCAACTGATTTCTGTCCATTGGTTTTTATAACCTGACAGTGTACTGAATTCCTATATTAGTTCTATCAGTTTTGGATTGGAGTCTTTTGGGTTTTCCACATAAAGTATCCTATCATCTGCAGAGAGTGAGAGTTTTACTTTTTCTTTGCCAAGTCAGATGACTTTTATTTTTGTTGTTGTCTGACTGCTGAGGCTAGGGCTTTTAGTACTTTGTTGAACAACAGTGGCAAGAATAGGCATCCCTGCTATGTTCCTGATCTTAGGGGAAAAGCTCTGTTTTTCCCATTGAGAATGATACTCATTGTAGGTTTTTCTATTTTTTAAAGATCATTTATTTATTTATTTGACAGAGAGAGATAATAAGTAGGCAGAGAGGCAGAAAGAGCGAGAAGGGGAAGCCGGCTCCTTGCTGAGCGGAGAGGCAGATGCAGGGCTGGATCCCAGGAACCTGAGATCATGACCTGATCCAAAGGAAGAGGCTTTAACCTAACCCACTGAGCCACCCACGTGCCCTGCTGTGGGTTTTTCACAGAAGGCTTTGATGATATTTAGGCATGTACCTTCTATGCTTACACTGTGAAGAGTTTTGATTAAGAATGCTGTACTTTGTCAAATGCTTTTTTAGCATCTATTGAGAGTATGATATGGTTCTTGTTCTTTCTTTTATTAATGTATTGTATCACATTGATTGATTTGTGGATGTTAAACCAACCTTGCAATTATGACTGAATAATATTCCATTGTGTATATGTACCACATCTTTATTTTTTCACCTGTTGATGGACATCTGGGCTATTTCTATATTTTGGATTTTGTGGACATTGTTGCTATAAACATTGTAGTATAGGTGCACTTTCAGATTTCTATGTATCATTTGGATAAATACCTTAGTACTGCAGTTGCTGGGTCATAGCTCTATTTTTAACTTTTTGAAGAACTTGAAACAGCTTGCATTCCCACTAATAGTGGGAACCCTTTTCTCCCCATCCTTGGTAACATCTGTCACTTCCTGACTTGTTAATTTTAGCCATTCTGATGGGTGGTGGTATCTCATTGTGGTTTTAATTTGTATTTCTCTGATGCCAGCAAATGTTGGGCATTTTTTCATGTTGGCTATTTGTATATCTTCTTTGGAAAAATGTCTATCATGTCTTCTGCCCATTTCTTGACTGGATTTTGTGTTTGGAATATTGAGTTTGATAAGTTCTTTACGAATTTTGGATACTAGCCCTTTATCTGGTAAGACATTTATTAATAGGACCCAACAGTACATTAAAAGGATTATTCTCCACAACAAGGTGGGATTTATTCCAGGGCTTCAAGGGTGGTTCAAAATCCACAAATCAATCAAAGTGATTAAACCACATTATTAAAAAGAAAGTACAAGAACCATATGATCTTCTCAGTTTATGGAGAAATAGCATTTGACACAATACAGAATCTTTTTTGATTAAAAGTCTATTGTGTAGGGATAGAGGGAACATACCTCAATATCATAAAAGCCATATAGGAAAAACCCATGATGTATGCGAATATCATCCTCAATGGAAAAAACTGAGAACTTTTCTCCTGAGGTCAGGAACACGACAGGGATGTCCACTTTATCACTACTGTTCATCATAGTACTGGAAGTTCTAGCCTCAGCAATCACGCAACAAAAACTTATATCCAAAGTTATATCCAAATCAGTAAAGAAAAATTCAAACTTTCACTTTTTGAAGATGACGTGATACTCTAGGTTGAAAATGCAAATTTTGATTTTTAAAAATTTGTCAATCCTACATTTTATTAATTGGAATTGAAATGTTGTACTACAGATAAGAGTTATACCTTGGCTCCCATTTAAGTTTGGATTATTCAGTGTGGACTCATGGACATTTTATTTCTTATATAGATTTAATTCATTACTCTTCTAAAAGAGTCAACTTGTCCCTCATTTGGCAGTTCAGGTCTCTCTTTAGTTAGCCTCCTTCGTAAGTTGGCTTCTGTGTCTTCACTACATGTCCATATATCCTTTTCTGAGGACCATTTACTTTCTGGCCACCTAACAGTATCCAGGTTTATTTTGCTTTTCTCTTGTTCCAATTGTGGGAACAGAAATTTCTCTGAGGATAACTGGTTCCTAATAGGGGATGGTACTTAGGAAGTAAATTATGTGTTAGTACTTCATTTATTTTTATGGCCCAGTAATATTCCAAAGTGTGTGTGTGTGTGTGTGTGTGTGTGTGTATCCAATTTTATTAGTTTTTTAACACTTGGGTATTTATCCTTTTAGACTTTGTGAATAGTATGGCTTCTGGTTGTCCACTTTGAATAATGCTGCTACGAATATTGCCATGAAAATGTCCTTAGTCCCTATTTTCATTTCCTTTGGGTATAAGAATAAAATTGCTAGGAGTCATATGGTATTATCATGTTTAACTCTTTGAGGAATGGGTTGTTAGTTTTTATTATAAAATTTTTCATATTCAGGGGCACGTACGTGGCTGTTGGTTAACCTTCTGCCTTCGACTCATGTCATGATCCCAGGGTCCTGGGGTTCAGTCCTGCATAAGGCTCCCTGCTCAGCAGAGAGCCTGCTTCTCCCTCTCTCTCTCCCTCTCCCTGCCACTTTGCCTACTATTGCTCTCTCTGTCTCCCTCTCTCTCTGCCTGCTGTTCCATCTGCTTGTGTTCTCTCTCTCTGTCCATAAAATAAATAAAATCTTAGAAGAAAAAATTTCATATTTGTATGTATGTATATGAGACCATAATAATGAACTTAAACATGCTGAGCAACTAAAACATAATTTTCAATATTTTGCTGTATTTTGAAAGTTACAAATCCCATGATCTTTCAGTCTTGAATTTTCTATGTACCTATAGAAGAGAATTTTAAATAGCTACAATGTCTATCTCCATTATTGTTATTAAGTAGGATCTCTTAATGAGTTTTAAAATAAATTCTCATGTAATTTTGTGAGTTGGGCCAAGATATTAAAAGAATTGGAAAATCTGGATCCAAGCTGGGACCATGCATTTTTATCTAGGTCATTTTTATCTTATATTTGGTTATTTATAATAATGTATACGTAATGTATATTAAATCTTTTTCTCTTTTTTAATATAGGACATTTCCCCTTGCTTTTTTGTTTCATGTGTTAAGTATGTTAAAAATACTTGATATTTTGCAACTCATTTCATTTGGGAGGAACTTAATTTTTCTGTTTCTTATATTCCTATTGATTTTACCCACTATTTCTAGTGTATTAAGTCCATTTTTGTGACTAATGAACATGTTATTTCTACCTTGAGGTTTTCTCTCTCTTTCCTATATTCTCTGTCAGATACCTATGTAACTATCTATAAACACAGAATATATATATATCTCTAAACCATATATATATATGGTAGACCATCACAAAAGATAGCTCAGACTTCTAAATACATGAGGGGTACTTGGAAGGAGGAGTTGTCTCCCGTGTACAAAGCACTATAAGTAATTGTGACAGGTTCACTATTGTTACAGATCTGTATCTCTATTAGGGACATCTTAGTCTTTTTTTTTTATAATTTTAATATTTTTTTAAGATTTTATTTATTTATTTGACAGAGAGAGAGAAATCACAAGTAGGCAAAGAGGCAGGCAGAGAGAGAGGAGGAAGCAGGCTCCCTGCCGAGCAGAGAGCCCCATGCGGGGCCGATCCCAGGACACTGAGATCATGACCTGAGCCGAAGGCAGAGGCTTTAACTCACTGAGCCACTCAGGCGCCCCAGGGACATCTTAGTCTTAATAATGACTTGCTATTGGTGTCCTGACCTCAATTTTCTTTTTTTTCATTTCATATTGAATATTGATCATTCTCTCAATTTTCCATGATCATCTCTTACACTATGTTCAAAACGAAAGATGAATATATACTTAGATTTTTTCATGTCCTATTCTAGAAATAATCATTATGGCCTACATCACTTTTATAATGTCTTCTCAATGTATTTTTATATTAATTAATATAATTAATTGTATTTCCTCATTTGGGGACCCCATTACTTGTAAAGGATAATCATTATGCTACCTGCTGTAAAATACAAAATGTAGAAATAAATCATTATAGTGTATCACAGTGGGATAAATGAAGTTCATTTAGGTGTTTCTTGATAAAACATCTTAGTCAAATGTAATGTGTTTTTAAAATAGTTATTCAAATCAGCACATGAATAATCATGCATTCCATTCCATGTGGTTTGTTAATAACCTGCAGCAACCTAATACCCCTTTTTAAAAACTTTATGTTTTTAAATTTAATTTAACTTTTGCAGTGTTCCAAGATTAATTGATTATGCACCACGCCCAGTGCTCCATACAATTATGTGCCCTCCTCAATACCTACCACCAGGCTCACCAAATCCCCCACCCCCGCCCTTCCAAAACTTTAATCATTTCTATTTATATTTGGAAGACATCAGGCTATTTGCTTTTTATTTATTTTATTATTATTTTATTTATTACAGTCCTAGATTCTACAAGTAACAATTGCTGTCATAGGCTATAATGTCCTCAATTTGCTATGATAGGTGGGTTTAAATGCCATATCAAACTGGTTTTATTAATTCTTTTGTCATTTTTTAAAAGATTTTATTTACTTATTTAACAGAGAGAGAGGGAAAGAGAGAGATAAATCAAGCAGGGGGAGTGGGAAAGGGAGAATCAGGCTTCTTGCTGAGCAGGAGCCTGAGTTCAGGACCTGAGCTGAAGGCAGATGCTTAATGACTGAGCCACCCAGGTGCCCCTCATGAGTTAGTTATTCAGGAATATTTTCTTTTTATTTTTTAAAAAGATTTTTCTTTTTTTTATTAATTTGAGAAAGATAGTGACAGCAAGCTAGAGCATGACCAGGGGCAAGGGGCAGAGGGGGGAGGGAGAAGCAGACTCCCCGCTCAGCAGGTATCATTAGGTGGGGCTTGAAGCCAGGACCCTGGGATCTTGACCTGAGCTAAAGGCAGACGCTTAACCAACTGAGCCACCCAGGTGCCCCGTACAGGAACATTTTCAAAGGTAGCACAATATAATTCATTTACTATAAGAACACTATGGATATTTATTTATTTATTTATTTATCTATTTATCTATCTATTTATTCACTTATTTTTACAGATTTCATTTTATTTATTTGACAGTGAGAGACACATCAAGAGAGGGAACACAAACAGGAAGAGTGGGAGAGGGAGAAGCAGGGAGAAGTAGAGGAAGAAGCTACCTGCCAAGCAGGGAACATGATGTAGGACTCAATCTCAGGACACCTGGATCATGACCTGAGCTGAAGGCGACACTTCATGACTGATCCACCCAGGTGCCCAAACACTATGAATTTTTAAATTTGAATTCCTGTATAGTTAACATACAGTGTTATATTAGTTTCAAGTGTTCTTATAGTGATTCGGGCATTACCTAGCGCTCATCACAAGTATACTCAATTCCCATTCCTCCCCAATTCATTTCTAATAGCCATCAGTTTTTTCTCTACAGTTAAGAGTTTTGGTTTCTCTCTTTCTCCTCTTGGCAAATTTTTTTGTTTCTTAAATTCCACATATTAGTGAAAGAATATGGTATTTGTCTTTTTATGACTGAATTATTTTACTTAATACAGTACTCTGAACCTCCATCCAAGTGGCAGTAAATGACAATTTCATTATTTTTTATTGCTGAGTAATATTCCATCATATATGCAATATATGGTTGTATATATGGGAACTATCCATCTTTATCCATTTTTATCCATCCATCTTTATCCATTTTTATCCATTCATCAGTCAGTGGACACATGGGCTGCTTCCATAACCTGCTTATTGTAAATAATGCTGCCATAAACATAGGAGTGCATGAATTATGTTGAATTAGTGCTTTTGTAATATTTGGGTAAATACCGAGTAGTGTGATTCATAGGTCATAAGGTAGTTCTATTTTTTTAAGATTTTATTATTTTTAATTTTTTAAGATTTTATTTATTTGACAAACAGTCTGCTAGAGAGGGAACACAAGCAGGAGTAGTTGGCGAAGGAGAGGCCGGCTTCTCTCAGAGCAGGGAGCCTGATATGGGGCTGGATCCCAGGAACTGGGTATCACCCTGGTAGTTCAGTTTTTTAACTTTTTTTTTTTAAGATTTTATTTATTTATTTGACAGAGAGAGACAGTGAGAGAGGAAACAGAAGCAGGGAAATTGGGGGAGGGAGAAGCAGGCTTCCTACTGAGCAGGGAGCCCAATGCAGGACTGCATCCCAGGACCCTGTGATCATGACCTGACCGGAAGGCAGATGCTTAACGACAGAGCCACCCAAGTGCCCCTATTTTTTAACTTCTTGAGGAATCTTCATACTGTTTTCTAGAGTGGCTGTACCACTTTGCATTCCCACCAACAGGGCAAGAATGTTCTGTTCTCTCCACATCTTCCTCAACACTTGCTGTTTCTTGTGTTGCTGATTTTAGCCATTCTGACAGATGTTGGGCGATATCTTATTGGAGTTTTGATGTGCATTTTCCTGATGATGAGTGAAAAGCATCTTTTTATGTGTCGCTTCGTCATCTGTATGTCATTTTTGGAGAAATGTTTGTTTGTTTCTTTGCAATTTATTATGTTTTTTGGGTGTTGAGTTATATAACTATACATTTTGGATATGAATTCTTTATCAGATATGTCATTTACAAATATCTTCCATTCATTAAGTTGCCCTGTGGTTTGTTGATTATTTCCTTCACTGTGTGGAAGCTTTCTATTTTTATTTTACTTATTTTTTTAATTTTCTTTTTTTGTTTTTTTTTGTTTTTTTTTTTTTCATTTAGAGAGGGAGAGTGAGAGTAGTGGGAGGGAAACGGAGAGGGAGAGAGAGAGAGAGAGCATCTTAAGCAAGTTCCATGCTCAGGACAGATTTGATGACGCTGAGATCATAACCTCAACCAAAATCTGTTTGAGGCTTAACCCAGGCACCTGAGAATCTTTATTTTAATGTGTTCCCAATAGTTTATTCTTTCTTTTGTTTCCTTTGCTTTGGGAGACCTTTCTAGAAAAATAGTTGCTTCAGCTGATGTTCAATGAGTTACTGCCTGTGATTTTCTTCTAGAATTTTTATTGTTTGAAGTCTCACATTTAGAGACCTTATCCATTTTGGATTTATTTTTGTGTATGGTGTAAGAAAGTTGTCCAGTTTTATTCTTTTGCATGTTGCTCTCTACAGTTTTCCTCATACTATTTGTTGAAGAGACTCTTTTTTGCCATTGGATATTCTTTCCTACTTTGTTGATTAATTGATCATATAGTTGTGGGTTTATTTTCTTTTCTGATCCACTTTACTATGTGTCTATTTTTGTACAAGTTCCACACTGTTTTGATTACTAGAGCTTTGCAGTGTTATGTAAGATCCAGAATTGCGATGTCTCCAGCTTTGCTTTCCTTTTGCAAGGTTGCTTTGTCGATTCAGGGTCTTTTGTGCTTCCATACAAATTGTAGGATTGTTTATGCTAGCTCTGTGAAAAATACAGGTGGTATTTTGATAGGGATTGCATTAACTGAGTACATGGCTTTGGATATTGTACACATTTCAACAATATTTGTTCTTTCAATCCATGAGTATTGAATAGTTTTCCATTTCTTTATGTTATCTTCAGTTTCTTTAATCAGTATTTTATAGTTTTCTGAAAACAGGTCTCTCACCTCTTTGGTTTGTTTTATTCATAGTTATGTGATTGTTTTGGTGAAATTCTAAATGGGATTGATTTTGTAATTTCTCTTACTGCTGCTCCATTACTGGCATAGAGAAAAACAACAGATTTCTTAACATTGATTTTTGTATCCTGTGACTTGACTACTTGAGTTTGCGTATCAGTTCTAAAAGGTTTTTGGTGGAGTCTATTGAGATTTCAATATAGAGTATCATGTCATCTGCAAATAGTGAAAAGTATTTGTCTTCCTTGCCAGTTTAGATTCCTTTTTGTTGTTTGCTGTTGCTAGGACTTCCAGTACTATACTGGAAGTATACTATACTGGAAGTATACTATACTGGAAGTATACTATACTATACTATACTATACTATACTATAGATAACAGTTGTGACATCCCTCCCTAGTTCCTGACTGTAGAAGAAAATCAGTTTTTCCTCACTGAGGATGGTATTAGCTTTGGGTTTTTCCTGTATGCCCTTTATTATATTGATGTACGTTTCTCTAAACCTACTTTGTTGAAGGTTGTTTTTTTTAGCATGAATGGATGTTTTACTTTGTCAAATCATTTTTCTACATCTATTGAAATGATCATTTGGTTCTTTTATTTTGTCAGTGTGGATTTATCACATTGATTGATTTATGAATTTTGGACCAGACTTGCAGCCCAGGAATATATCCCACATGACTGTGGCGAATGATTTTTTTTTTTATGTATATATATTGTTAGTTTCGTTTTGCTAGTGTTTTGTTGAGAATTTTTGCATTGATGTTTATCAGGGTAATTGGCCTATAGTTCTCTTTTTTAGTGGGGCCTTTGTCTGGTTTTCTTATCAGGATGATGCTGTCCATAGAGAAGGAATTTGGCAGTTTTGCTTTTTTTCTTTTTTTTTTTTTGTAATAGTTTGAGAAGAATAAGTATTAACTCTTTAAATGCTTGGTAGAATTCACCTGTCAAGCAATCTGGCCCTGGACTTTTGTTTGTTGGGAGATTTTTGATTCCTATTTCAATTGCTTTGCTCATATAGATCTTTCAAATGTTCCACTTCTTCCTGTTTCAACTTTTATAGTATGTGTTTCTAAGAATTTATCCATTTTTTCTAGGTTGTCCAATTTGTTGGCATATTTTTTTCATAATATTCTCTTATCGTTGTATTCCCCTGATGTGTTTGTTTTTATTTCTCCTATATTATTTGTGATTTTATTTGCTCAGACCCATTTTTTTCTTTTGATAAAATTGGATAGATATTTATCAATTTTATTAATTTTTTCAGTGAACCAGCTTTTGCTTTCATTGATTTGTTATATTTTTAGTTTTAAATTGTTTCTTTTTTTCCAATTATTTTATTTCATTTTTTCAGTGTTGCAAGATTCATTGTTCATGTACCACATCCAGTGCTCCATGCAATATGTGCCCTCCTCAATACCAACCAGCAGGCTTAACCAACCCCCCATCCCCCTCCCCTCCCAAACCCTCAATTTGTTTCTAAGAGTCCGCAGTCTCTCATGGTTCATCTCCCCCCTCCAATTTCCCCCAATTCACCCTTCCTTTATTGTTTATTTCTGCTCTAATGTTTATTATATCCTTCTGTCAGCTTTCAGCTTTGGTTTTTCTGCTTTCTCTAGTTCCTTTAGGTATAAATTTCTGTTGATTGAGATTTTCCTTGCTTCTTGAGACAGGCTTGTATTGCTATAAAACTTTCTCTGTAGAACAGCTTTTGCTGCATCCCAGAGGTTTTGTACCATTATTTTCATTTTCATTTCTTCCTGTGTATATTTTGATTTCTGCTTTAATTTCTTGTTTGACCCACTCATTTAGTAGCATGTCTTTTTTTTTCTCCCCAAATATGTTTATTTTAATTTTTCAGTGTTACAAGATTGATTGTTCATGCACCACACCCAGTGCTCCATCAATATGTGCCCTTCTCGATATCCACCACCAGGCTCACCCACCCTCCCCACCCCCTTCCTTCCAAAACCCTCAGTTTGTTGCTCAGAGTCCACAGTCTCTCCTGGTTCATCACCTCCTCCGATTTCCCCCCATTCACCCTTCCCTTCCTTCGCACGATGCCCTCCATGATTTTCTTTATACTCCACACATAAGTGAGACCATAAGATAATTGCCTCTCTCTGCTTGACTTATTTCACTCCGCATAATCTCTTCTAGTC
>CM052797.1:19610567-19643957 GCA_028533885.1 Nasua narica
GAATATCTTCTCCCATTCTGTGGGTTGCCTGTTTGTTTTGTGGACTGTTTCCTTTGCTGTGCAGAAGCTTTTTATCTTGATGAAGTCCCAAAAGTTCATTTTCGCTTTTGTTTCCTTTGCCTTTGGAGACATGTCCTGAAAGAAGTGAGCCGGGTGTGCACCTGCAAGTGCCTTTAGAGAGTAGCATGTGTCTTCATCTCCAGATTTGTGGTCAGGTCATCTAGAGTTTTTCTTGTTATGGTCTTCCAGATTTTTTTCTTGTTGATTTCTAATTTCATAGTGTTGTAGTTAGAAAAGATGCATGCTATAACTCTGATCTCTTTGAATTTGAAGTGTGTTTTGTGGCCACGTGATCTATAATGGAGAATATACCATATGCACTTGAAGAAAATTAGAATTCTGTTTTTCTGGGATGGAATGTTTTACATACATGTACTAAATCTGTCTGGCCCAGTGTGTCATGCAAAGTCAATGTATTCTTGTTCATTTGCTGTTTTGATAATCTGTACATCAATGGTATTAAAATGCCCTACTATTACTATGTTACTATCAAATAGTTCCTTTTTGATTTTTTTGTGGTTCCGTATATCTGTGTGCTCAAATATTGGATGCATAAATATTTAAAATTGTGTACATTCTTGATTGGTTGTCTCGTTTATTGTCATTTACTATTGTCCTCTGTCTTTTTTTTTTAAGCACTTTTTAAGGGTTTGTTACATCACATGCCCTCCTTAATATCTATCCCCTTACCCCCTCCCTTCCAGCACCCCTCAGTTTGTTTCCTATGATTAAGAGTCTCTTAAAAAATCCTCTTATGTTTGTCTCTATTTCTAATTTCAACTTTATTTTTCCTCTGTTCCCCTAGATCCTCTGTTTTGTTTCTTAAATTCCACATATGAGTGAGATCATGTGATAATTGTGTTTCTCTAATATCGCCTTGCATAATAACCTCTGGTTCCATACACATTGTTGCAAATGACAAGATTTCATTTTTGATGGATGTATAGTATTTTCTCTGTGTGTGTGTGTGTGTGTGTGTGTATGTGTACGTACCACATCTTAATATGATAATTCATCTTTTTTTAAGATTTTATTTATTTATTTGACAGAGAGATCACTAGGTAGAGAGGCCGTCAGAGAGAGGGGAAAGCAGGCTCCCTGGTGAGCAGAGAGCCTGATGTGGCGCTCGATCTCCGGACCCTGAGATCATGACCTGAGCCAAAGGCAGAGGCTTTAACCCATTGAACTACCCAGGCACGTCTATCCATTCATCTTTCAATGGACATGATGACTCCTTCCATAGTTTAGATATTGTGAACATTGCTGTTATAAACATTGGAGTGCAGTTACTGGGTCATAGAGTAGCTTTATTTTCAACTTTTTGAGAGTGGCTACATACTGTTTTCAAGAGAGGCTACAATAGCTTGCATCCCTACCAATACTGTAAGAGGATTTGTCATTTCCTGACTTGTTAATTTTAGCCATTATGCAAGGTATGAGGTGATATTTCACTGGGGTTTGGTTTGTATTTCCCTGCTGTTGAGTGATATGGAATATTTTTTCTATGTCTATTGACCATTTATATGTCTTTGGAGAATTATCTGTTCATGTCTTCTGCCCATTTCCTGATTGTATTATTTGTGTTTTGTTTGTTGAGCTTGATACATTCCTTATAGATTCTAACCCTTTATCTGATAAGTCATTTGCAAATATCTTCTATTCTGTTGATTGTCTTTTCGTTTTGTTGATTGTTTCCTTTGCTGTACCAAAGCCTTTTATCTTGATGAAGTCAAATAGTTCATTTTTGTTTTTATTTCCCTTGCCTTTGGAGATGTGTCCAGCAAAATGTTTGTGCAGCCCCGGTCACAGAGGTTATTGCCTGTGTTCTCCTCTAGGATTTTGATGGATTGCTATCTCACATTTAGGTCTTTCATCCATTTTGAGTCTCTTTTTGTGTATGTATTAAGGAAATGATCCAGTTTCATTCTTCTACATGTGGTTGTCCAATTTTCCCAGCACCATTTCTTGAAGACAGTGCCTTTTTTCCCTTGGATGTTCTTTCCTGATTTGTAAAAGGTTAATGGACTATGGAGTTGAGGCTTCATTTCTGGGTTCTCTGTTCTGTTCCATTGATCTCTGTGTCTGAAGTCAGGCATTGTGTTGCCATTTCAGATCCCTATAATGCAAATATGACTATGCTTAATAGAGTTACTGAATTCTTGTAAGTCTATTCTCATTATGCAGTGTTTTATTTGTTTTTTACTCTATTCAGTTTGATTGCTTTCCATTATTCTGTCCTCTAGGTCACTCATACATTTCACTGCTTCTTGTAACATACTGTTTATTCCAGGTACTGTATTTTTAATTTCATTTATTGAGTTCTTCATTTCTGATATATTACTTTTTATCTCTTTGATAAGGGTCTCAATGATGTCCTCTATTCTTTTCTCAAGTCCAGTGTGTATCTTTATTATTATTACTTTGGAGTCTCTATCAAGCATATATTTATTTCTCCCTTGCATGTTCTCCTGTGATTTTGTAATGCTCTTTCATTTTGACAAATTCCTCTGTCTCCTCCTTTTGTCTGTGTCTGTTTCTATGTGTGAGGAAGTCAGGTATATCCTCTACTCTTGAATGCAGTCACTTTATGAAGAAGAGTTCCTATAGTGCTGTGTCCATAGTTCACCAGAACCTTGCATTTAGGGGAGTCTCCTATGGGTTTTTGCTTGCATTGTGCTATTATTTTACCTGACTAGTTTTCCCTTTTAGGCCACATGTCTGCACATACTTCTCTGGGTTGTGGGTTATGCTTGCTTTGTGGTGTCAACCTCTCCAATGAAGCTTCTCAACATTTAGTTGTAGAGTTTGTTCTGTAATCTTTGGATCATTATCTCACGCCCTAGAAGAACACCCCTTATTGTATCATATTATAATGTTTTGTTTGTCTTTCTACAGTGTCAAGAATCATTCATTCACTGTTTAATTTCTCCACCAGCTTTTCACCTAAAAATAATGACCTCTAGTCATTATTTTATTAGTAAGTGAACTTTTGCTTTAATTAAGTAAAATTACTCTTAATATGGAATTTCTTTAAATAAGAGATTTCTAATTTGCATTCCCACCAAGAGTGTAAGAGGGTTCCCCTTTCTCCACAACTTCTCCAACATTTATTTCTTGTCTTGTCAGTTTTGGCCATTCTAACTAGTGTAAGGTGCTATCTAAATATGAGGTTGTTTTTTTTTTTTTCCCCTCCCCAAATTTGTTTATTTTAATCTTTCAGTGTTACAGGATTGATTGTTCATGCACCACACCCAGTGCTCCATGCAGTACGTGCCCCTCTCGATACCCACCACCAGGCTCACCCCCCCACACACCCCTTCCCCTCCAAAACCCTCGTGAGAAGGAGGGGAGAGGCGAATGGGGGGAAATCGGAGGGGGTGATGAACCAGGAGAGACTGTGGACTCTAAATATGAGGTTTTTATTTGATTTCCCTGATGGCTAATGATGATGAACACTTCATATGTCTGTTAGCCATTTGTATGTCTTTTTTGGAGCTGTGTCTGCTCATGTCTTTTATTATTTTAATTTTTTAAATTTTTTTCAGTGTTTGAAGATTCATTGTTCATGTACCACACCCAGTGCTCCATGCAATATGTGCCCTTCTCAGTACCCACCGCGAGGCTCACACAACTCCTCCAAAACCTTCAGTTTGTTGCTCAGAGTCCACAGCCCTCCGATTTCCCCCCATTCACCTTTCCTTTCCTTCTCACAATGTCCTCCATGTTTTTCCTTATGTTCAAGAAATAAGTGAAACCATATGATAAGTGACTCTCTCTGCTTGACTTATTTCACTCTGCATAATCTCTTCAGTCCTGTCCATGTTGATACAAAAGTTGGGTATTCATCCTTTCTGAGGGTGGCATAATATTCGATTGTATATATGGACCATATCTTCTTTATCCATTCGTCTGTTGAAGGACATCTTGGCTCTTTCCATAGTTTGGTGGTTGTGGCCATTGCAGCTATGAACATTGGGGTACATGTGGCCCTTCTTTGCACTCCACATGTATCTTTGGGATAAATACCTAGTAGTGCAGTTGCAGGGTCATAGGGTAGCTCTATTTTTAATTTATTCAGGAATCTCCACACTATTTTCCAAAGTGGCTGCACCAACATACATTCCCACCAACAGTGGAAGAGGGTTCCCCTTTCTCCACATCCTCTCCAACACTTGTTGTTTACTGTCTTATTGATTTTGGCCATTCTAACTGGTATAAGGTGGTATCTCAGTGTGGTTTTGATTTGAATCTCCCTGATGGCTAAAGATGATGAACATTTTTTCATGTGTATGTTAGCCATTTGTATGTCTTCTTTGGAGAAGTGTCTATTCATGTCTTCTGCCCATATTTTGACGTGATTGTTTTTTGAGTGTTGAATTTGAGGAGCTCTTTGTTGATCTTAGATATCAGACCTTTATCTGTAGTGTCATTTGTGAATATCTTCTCCCATTCCGTGGGTTGCTTGTTTGTTTTGTTGACTGTTTCCTTTGCTGTGCAGACGCTTTTTTTCTTGATGAAATCCCAAAGTTCATTTTCACTTTTGTTTCCTTTGCCTTTGGAGGCATGTCTTGAAAGAAGTTGCTATAGCTGATGTCAGTGAGGTTACTGCCTATGTTCTCTAGGATTTTGATAGATTGCTGCCTCACATTGAAGTTTTTTTTTTTATTCATTTCGAGTTTATCTTTGTAGATGATGTAAGAACATGGTTGAGTTTCATTCTCTATATAGCTGTTCCATTTTCCCAGCACCATTTATTAAAGAGACTGCCTGTTTTCCACTGGATATTTTTTCCTGCTTTGTCGAAGATTATTTGACCGTAGACTTGCTGGTCCACATCTGGGGCCTCTACTCTGTTCCACTAGTCTATGTGTCTTTTTTTGTGCCAGTATCAAGCTGTACAGTGATCACAGCTTTGTAGTAAAGCTTGAAATCAGGCAACGTGATGCCCGCCCCCCCCCAGCTTTTTTTTTTTTTTTTTTTTTTTAACATTTCCTTAGCGATTCAGGGTCTTTTCTGGTTCCATACAAATTTCGAGATTGTTTGTTCCAGCTCTTTGAAAAATGCCGGTGGAATTTTGATCAGGATGGCATTGAAAGTATAGATTGCTGTGGGCAGTATAAACATTTTAACAATGTTTATTCTTCCAATCCATAAGCATGGAATGCTTTTCCACCTTTTTGTGTCTTCTTCAATTTCTTTCATGAGTACAGATCCTTTACCTCTTTGGTTAGGTTTAGTCCCAGGATCTTATTTATTTGCCAGAGAGAAAGAGATCACAAGTAGGCATAGAGGCAGGCAGAGAGGGAGGGAAGTAGGCTCCCCTCTAAGCAGAGAGCCCAATGCGGGGCCTGATCCCTGGACCCTGAGATCATGACCTGAGCCAAAGGCAGAGGCTTAACTCACTGAGCCACCCAGGCGCCCTGGACAACAACATAAAATTTTATAGCTTATTGTCACTTGGGGATAGAACATAGATAATTGCACAATAACTTGAGAAATATTTTTTTAGATGTTTTGTCTTGGGTAAAACAAATCAATTGTATACACATCTATAAACATAGTGGGTTTACAAACTCTATTTCTTCCATGTCTTCAAAAGGAGAGTAGAAAGAACATACCAAGTAATAATCGTATCTGTCATAGGATACCTCTCTGGCTTCAAATATTGAGTTTACTTTGTATTTACACATTAAATTGTGTGTCCTTCTCTGTGGGAACAAACAAAAAAGAATCATATAGCTAAAAGTTCTGTATTTCTCAGTTGTGCACTCTTATCAGGTGATTTGCACTGATTTGTGTGTCAGGTCTCACTTTGCCTACTCTTGATACACAGACATAGGAACTTCATTTAAAATATATATATATATATATATATATATATTTTAAGATTTTATTTGTCAGCGAGAAAGTGTGAGAGAGCAACAAGGAGGGGGAGCAGCAGCGGCAAAGGGAGAAGTAGTCTCTGCACTGAGCAAGGAGCTTGATGTGGGACTTGATCCCATGACCCCAGGAATCATGACTTGAGCCAAAGGAAGATGTTTAACTGAGTCATCCAGGCTTCCTGAGACATAGGAACTTTATTTATGTATGTATGTATATATTTTTTATTTATTATTATTTTTTTCAATTAGCCAACACATAGTACATCAGTTTTGATGCAGTGTTCAACAATTTATTAGTTGCTTATAAGGCCCAGTGCTTAGCATATCATGTACCCTCTCTAAGGCCCATCACCCAGTTACCCCATCCACCATCCTCATCCTTTCTGTTATACTTGGTTTATTTCCCAGAGTCCAGAGTCTCTTACGTTTGTCTCCCTTTCTGATTTCTTGATATTCAGCTTTCCTTCCTTTCTCCTCTCGTCCTCAGAGCTATTCCTTATGTTCCACATATTAGTGAAACCCTATGATAATTGTGTTTCTCTGCTTGACTTATTTCACTTGGCATAATCCCCTCCAGTTCCATCCATGTTGATGCAAATGGAGGTATTCATCAGAAAAGAGACGTAGGACCTTTAAAGAAGTTATTTGTAACTCACTTCTCAGTGTTCAGTTATGAACAAGGACAAGGAAAGCATAATAAAAGCCACAAAACATAAAATGTACGATGAGATACATATACGCTGGGAATTTATTTTCTATTGTGAAACCTTGAGGGTGGAGAATGTTTTACTAGGATTTGAGAGATGCTTACTCGTCTTGTGTTCTTCCTGATGCTACCTCACCCTTCCAATGTATTGTTCCATCTCTATTATCCTGCTTAATTAATTTTAAGAAGACAGTGTAGGATATATTCTCCAAGAGAGGTACAGAACTTTTCTATTTATAGAGAGTTGGGACCTAAAATTGATTTTAAGTCTTAAACAATCACAGTTTTTAGTTACTTGGGCAATAAAACTTAGATTATGCCATGGGCAGAAGACCTGAGTAGACCATATGTGATTCTCCTTAATCTCTTACTGGTAGTGATCATAGAACAATGTTTCGAATCAGGAGGATAGCCTGGAAGAACAGAGTGTCATATGGAGCAAAGCTACTCTGGGTATCCGTTGGATCAGATCCACAGAAGTCTTTATGAGTGAAAAGTAAATGTTTCTGTTAGGCCAGTGAGATTTTGAAGCTGCTGTGACTTCAAACTGACTAATATAAATGGATAAATTACGTGTACTAATTCAAGGATTGGTAGATAAATGCACAGAATGAGGGTTGGATTGATGGTTTAAAACTTTATTATAGCAGTGGATAGTTGCAAGAAAGAATGTAAGGATGGTAGATGAAATTTCTGCACAATGTGAGCGTACATGGATTTATAAAAATTAATGGATGAAGGAGTGCAAGATGGGATACTTTAAAAGTCAGCTGTGTAAGTGAATACAAGGAACTATTGACTCATGTAATTGAGGGTACAACAGTGGATGAATTAATGCAAATTTGGATGACTGAAAGAATGGATGGAAACTAGAATATTAAGTGGATTGCTAAATGCAAGGATCAAGAAGTAATGTTTTGAAAAAAATGTTGGAGGTATGTATAGATTGGGCTTTATGTTCAGTGAAGGTATAGTTGGTTAAATGTGTAGATGTTAGAATCTGAGTGGATTCCAGAATGGTTCGATGGATGCAGGCATCATCATCAGAAAAATTGGTATTTAGATTAATAGGTGTACACATGGCTGGCTACAGTAATATTGAATGTCGGGATCAATGCATGTATAAATGGTTTGTGTGAGTGTGATAGTATCATTGATCCTTTCAGGGTGGCTTTGTAGAGATACTAATGCATAGATGGTTTAATTCAAGAAGGGATGGTGTAGGGGCACCTGGGTGGCTCAGTGGGTTGAGCCTCTGCCTTCGGCTCCTGTCATGATCTCAGGGTCCTGGGATCGAGCCCCGCATCGGGCTCTCTGCTCAGCCGGGTACCTGCTTCCCCCTCTCTCTCTGCCTGCCTCTCTGCCTACTTGTGATCTCTCTCTATCAAATAAATAAATAAAATGTTAAAAAAAATCCCATTAAAAATGGGCAGAAGAACTGAATGGACATTTTAAATATTTCTGGATTCAATTTACTAATATATTTTTAAGTTTTTAATTTAAATTTCAGTGAGTTTGGGGTGCCTGGGTCGCTCAGTGGGTTAAAACCTTTGCCTTCAGCTCAAGTCATGATCTCGGGGTCCTGGGATCCAGCCCTGCTTCCTCTCTGTTCAGCAGGGAGCCTGTTTTCCCCCTTCTCTCTGCCTCTCTGCCTACCTCTCTGCCTACTTGTGCTCTCTCTCTCTCTCTCTCTCTCTCTCTCTCTCTCTCTCTCTCTGTCAAATAAATAAATAAATAAATAAATAAATAAATAAATAAATAAATAAAATCTTAAAGAAGGGATGGGATAGGAATTTTATTGGAAGAATAGACTAATATAATAAAATCACATTTGTAAAGTTGAATGAAAAAATGAAGCGACTTTTGAGGGCTATAGGGTAATTTGTTATTTACAAGATTAGAAAAATTTAGTGATTGTTGTCTCAAAGTGTTATGATAGTAATTTTTTAAAGCAGAAAACAAAGGAAAAAGAAACCCAAAAAATAACTTTAGCAAGATTATGAGAGTAGTTTTCTATGATACTCTTTCATATTTTAATAATTTGGGGACTCTTAAGAGACTGACCAAAGAGTCAACTTTACCTTCAGTATTTTATGTTGATCATGGTGTATATGACAATTTTCCCATATTTTCCACAGTTTTAACTGAGGTGTCACCAGCTTAAGAAGTGAGACATTTTAGATGCTTCATTACCTGACATTTTTATATCAATCCAGATTCTTATGCTTGTTTCTCATTTCTGTGGACTTCGTTCTTCAAAAGTACTGGTAAGAATCAGTAACACTGGTGTGCTATTTGTTTATTTTTTGACGAGCTTGAGGCGGAATCAGTTGATAATATTTTAAGATTCCAAAACATATATGAATTCCAAAAAACAGGATTATCAAATTGTGGAGTGATTGCCAATTAGATGGAATAGAATAGATAAAAAAGTGTTAGATTTTGATACAGTGTTGATGCATAGATTGTGTCGATTTTGATTTACTACTTTTTATCATAAAATGTGATATTGTGCAGAGACTATAATCTCTGTCGGTACACTCAGTAAATGTTAAATTCATTTAAATATTAACTGTTGAAGTACATGCGTTAGTGATGGATGGATTAAGGGAGACAAGGAAGTCAGGCAGGTGGGGAATAAAGTGAAAGGAGTATAAAAAGGCACTAGAAAGAAAAGCCATTAGGAAGTATCATTTGCTGGAAATAATGTGGGTTTTAATGATAGTAGGAAGCTGAATTTTTTTCTAGATGCATGATTTAGGGTATTGCTAATATTATCAAGTGAGGTAGATAGACAGGAGTTGAGGAATATTCCAGTATTAATGTAAAGAAGTAGATCCTTAACACCCTTTCATTTGATGAATGAAAAAATATATTTTTCAGATATTTTCAAGCTTTTCTCTCCCTTCCTTCCCTCCTTCCCCTTTTCTCCATTTTTTCTTTCTTCCTTCCTTTCTTTCTTTTCTTCCTTTTCATCCTCTCCCCCTCCCTTCCCCCTCCCCTCCTTCCTTCCTTCTTAACTTCCTTTTCTTCCTTCCTTTCTTTTCTTTCACGAGCATGTTTCATAAGCAAGGACCAAAGAGACTTTGTCTACAGGTAAGGACATTGAGGTGTATATTCTGATTTTTAAGAGATCTTTTTTTGGTCATATTGATAATTAGGCTTCTGAGTTGTATTTGAGACAAATTTCTTTTTCATCAAACCTCTTATAGGACCTACATGATTATTTTGAGGGTATAGTTTAACCTAAAGTTTTAGTGTTGTCTGTTGTGTGTAAGGAACATTTAACAATATAGAAGTTTTCTTCTAGTTAGGGCCATCAAAAGCTGTACAATAAACTTCTGGGAAAGCTGGGAGAATAGATACGTGGGTACTTTAATAATGGGGTTTGGTTTTTGGAAAGATTTCTATGAAACAGTATGAAATTTACAGAGCACATTATTAGTAGTTTTTGCACCATTGTCTTTTGTTTTTTAACCTTGGACCGGTATATGAATTAACACTAAGAAGTTACACTAGAAATGGTGGTTCAAAGAGTGTATATATGGATGCTTAAATGACATGAAAATAATTTGGAATATAAGGTTGATACTCAAATCACAGTAAATGGGCTGAGGAGGTAAAATTATGGCTTTGTTGCTTTCCCAATGTAAATATATCTGCTTTTTGTAGTTTGAAGATACTTAGTATCTGGATCATGGGAATTGTTTTTCATGGATACCCATAGAATACTTGACTTCAGGGTGATACCCGTCTGTCCTGATGCATGGCTTTGTGATAACTTGTTTATTTCCATTTGAAATCTACCCTATGCACTATCTCAGGTGGTGAACATGTGTACAAGAGGATCATCAATACCTTCTGCAGTGCTACCATGCACAGCATCACTCAGTTGCTGTTATTATTTCCCCTTTCGGAAGCTCACTGCATCTTTATATCGCAAAAGGCACAACTTTTATATATGTACCACCAGGAATAGACGTGATCTGCTTTTTGGCAAGTAATTGCCCCAAATGTTAAATACTTCTTTGTTCTCTGAATATATCTTATGTTTTCCTCTATTGTTATTTACCTCATTGATTTTTTTGTTTTTGTTTTACTTTAGAAGTGGGAGTAAGATTTGTGTGTGATAAATGTATTTAATGCAATCGCATGGACACCTTGGTCACACTAAAGCATTATAACCAGGCTTTGTCACAAGCTGAGTATCTCCCATATGCCAGTTTGGATGTCATTTGTAAAATACTTTATTCCTCAGTTGAATCATGAGTTCACAGTTTTTGGAGAGGTCCCCCAAAAAGATCCTTTTAAGGCATTTGTGTTACATGCAAATAGACCATTTTGTAGTTTTCCTTTTTATGGAACCTAGTAGATCTCCCTCTAGAACAGGATCTGAGCCTGACCATAGTTGATGTTTCCTTAGTGCCCAAATTTAAGACTCAGATGCTATCACAATTCCGGTTATGTGAGGAGGAATCAGACGGTAGAACACATGGTTCTAACATTTTATTGCTATCACTGGAATTGGACCAAAAAACCCAAGCCACAAGGATATTTCACTTTAATTCACATTATGTTGATTTTCATTTGTTTTCTGTTTAACCTAAATGGGCTTGCTATAGATGGTTGTGTTTACTGGAAGTTTTAATCGACTACTCTGGAACATAAACTACACTATCATCAGAGAACTACTAAGTGCATTGCCCAACCTGTCTCAACAGACAAGTTTGACCCCTAGTACATTGAATCATGGCCATAAGGAATGAATGGGTTATTAAACAATTTAAAGCAAAAGGTGGTCATTCATCCTCTTTCCTTTCTACTCCCTAAGTGTGTCAAGAGTTAATCAGTTGTGCTAGTGATCTATAACCTTTCTAAGCTTATATAAGTTTATCTGGAATTTATTTTATAAATAGGACATCATTATGGTTTTGCAACTACATTTTTTCTTTAATATATTGTGGACATATTTCTAAACCAATAAATGGAAGTTACCTACAAACTTTTCATTGGATGTAAAGTAAATATGATAATGGCTTTATCCATTTCTCTATCTTGGGAAATGCAGATTAAATGTTTATTTTTGCTGATGCATAAAATGTTTTAATGTATATGACTATGTTTTATATAAATATTCTTTATAATATATATTAAAGCACTTGGGTTTCCATTTCTGTAAGATAGATTTCTAGTTGTGGCATTGTTGGATCATCAGTTCTGTATCCTTTTAATTTCAGTACATATTGTGAAATTACCAGCACATATCTGTGGTGTAATGGCAGTGCTAATTTTCATAAAAACTTGTACAGGACATATATTATCAGTCCTTTAAATTTTTAACCAATCTAATAGGTGAAAACCATATTTTTAACTTAAGTCTAATTTAAGCAGTAAGTGGCCGTGGATAAAAAGACCAAAAGTGATATATTTTTTATTTAAGAAAGAAATAAAAATAGTACACATTTCCTCCAATCACAAGAGTCATCCTATTTGTTTAGAGGTAGAAATCATTGACCTTTTCCAGTGCAGTGCTTCTTGGAGGTACATAAACTTTTTTTTTTTTTTTTTAAGAATTTATTTATTTATCAGAGAGAGAGAGCAGAAGCAGGGGGAGTGACAGGCAGAGGGAGAATCAGGTGCCCCACTGAACAGGGAACTTGATGCAGGGGTGGATCCCAGGACGCTGGGATCATGACCTGAGCCGAAGGCAGACGTTTAACTGACTGAAACACCCAGGCTCCCGGTACGTAAGCATACTGTCTTAAGCATAACTTATACCAATAGTATTATGTTTGAAATAATTTTAGATTTAGAGTTGCAAGAATCATATAGAGATCCCCCTCAGACACTCTTACCCAGATTTTTTTTCTACATTTTTTTTTCCTTTTTTTCGTACTTTCCTGCTTTCCTCCTTCATCCCTCCTTCCCTCTTTTTTTCTGTCTCTTCTCTCTTTCCCACATTATGTTTTTCTTATACTTTATTAAATATTTGTGAGTATGGTAGAGATTTTGTGTCACTATATCCCAACATGCCTCAGGATTCACTTTCTGAAACCCTGCAAATCCTCTTATCTTAACTCTGGTACAGTTTTTAAACCAGGAAATTTATTAATAGTACCAACATATTACATTAATATTTAGTCTTTTATTAGATTTCACCAGTTCTAATACTGTTCTTTATGGCAAATTTCCTTCATCCTTTAGGACCTAGAAAAAAGATTCTGTATTGTGTTCAAGTGTCATGTTTCTCTAGTCTCATTTACTCAGGAACAGTCTCATTCATTCTTGTCTTTTGATGACATCAGTATTCTTGAAAAAGTATTGACTAATAGTTTCTTTAAAAAATCCCTCAAAGTTGAATTTTGTTTCCTCTTGAATAGGTTTAGGTTATGCAATTTTGGCATGAACATTTCATAACGTGTGTCTGTATACCTCAGTGATTCACAACATGTCAAAAGTGATACCACTTTATCCTATTATTGACATTAATTTTTTTGTTTTTGTTTTTTCCCCCAAATACATTTATTTTATTTTTTCAGTGTTAGAAGATTAATTGTTCATGTTTAATTTTGATCACTTTGTTCAACTGATGTCCACTAGATTTATCCACTTTAAGGTTAACGTTTCTTGTAATTAGTAAATATTCTTTAGGGAAACTATTAATCATCAAACTTCTATGCTAGTGGTTTCAGCAGTTACAGGTGATTGTTACAGGTGATTTTTCAAAATCTTTTATTGGTTACGCATCTTAGTTGATATTCTCATGGGAGGAATTTGTGCATGATGGCTTGTGAGAAATGTTCAACAAAATGTTTACTGAAAATACTTAGCAAAAAATTGAATGCTGATCCACAAGACAAAGCAGGGAAGGAGTTAATTAAAGGGTTTAATAAAGTTTATGTCTCAACTATGGAGTGAAATGCAGGTGGCAGTTAGAACTTTTTTAGAGGTGATTGATGAAATGCATTCACATGGCAGAGAAGAGCATGTTGTTGTTTTATGGTTGTTGTTTAAAGTTTTTATTTATTTGACAGAGAGAGAGAATGAGCAGGGGGAGTGGCAGGCAGAGAGAGACGGAGAAGCAGGCTGCCTGAAGAGTAGGGCGAGCCTGTCTCAGGTCTCGATCCCAGGACCTCGGGATCATGACCTGAGTTGAAGGCAGACACTTCACTGACTGAGCCACCCAGGTGCCTGAGAATAGCATGTTTTTAGCAATAAGTTCCAGCAAGAAAATCCAGCCTCTCATTCCAGCAAGGGAATGTGATGGTGCCATCATTATTGGTTAGGCGTTCATCAGTGTTTTTTTTATTTTTTTGAACTGAATGTGAGGCATGGCATTGGTGTCCAGCTTCAGATATATCTGATATTATATGTAGATGGTAAATCTATGTAGATTTACCATCTACGTAGAATTTTCTTCCTTTGTTCATCATTTTCTTCCTTTTCTTCCTTTGTACATCATTGCTTTATGTTGCCATAACCCTTTACAGAGCCTTAGATTGATGGTGAATGAACTTTATTTGAGGTTTTTCTAAAGATGAACACTCAGCTTTCTAAGCTTTTATTCATGTTTTAACTCACTATTTCTCCATCCCTCTGTGGTACTGTCTGTGTGGATGATACAGACTGTGGCAGTGGTTATGTTGGCTAAAACCTATATATCCCTAAATTCTGTTCTGTGTTGTCTGTAATCAGGGAATTTTAAGAAATCTGCTCACAATCACAAATTTCATGCTATTTAAAGGAAAGTTTCCAGAATAAAGAGGTTTTAAGTTTCCAAAAATGTGGTTGAATTAATGAAATGTTTTTAGTCATCTGACTATGATTTTCAGTCAGGCTCAGTGTTGCTGAAGTGCAGGTCCCCTGATATGAATAGAAACATCATACCAATTTATAAATTGTAAACTAAGGCAATATACTTACAGAGGCATGGATATGGCCCAAGGCTTTGGATCAAAATGGTAATCTCAATACTCCCTGCTTCTCATATGGAACTTTGTACTGTCTTTAGTGACAAGCTTGTTAGCAGAGGCTCAGCAAATGTTACCATTAAATGCATAAAGGAGAAACAGAAGTAAGGACAAAATTACTGATTGAAAACAAATGAAATATCAACTAAATGAATATGCAAATAGGTAAATAAGTAACCAGCGAATAATATTGTTATGTAAAGAAGGCAAAATATTTGAAGAAGGGAGTCAGGGTCCAAGAGTAGTCTGTTACTGTATTAATATAAATATTGTTACTTTCATATATAACATAATAAGGGTATCTTTGACAATTTGAAATCTGCCTGGCCAAAACACATCCTCTCTTTTATGAGGCCAAATGTATCAGATTATTGTTTTGGTGTTGATATGATTAAGACAGTTTTATTACCAGTTTCATAAATTGAGCCTCAATCTAGCAAACCCTTATTTCCACGATGTGAAGGGAGTTTTAAAAAAATAAATAGATCACAACAGGAGAGCATGTTACTATTTAATTGTTCTCTGAGATGATAATAGAAACTGTGCTGCCAAAAAAAGTTTTCGATACAGGAAGAGTAGAGTAGTAGTAGAGTAGTCCCAAAAAAAATCCAGCCTCTCAAATTTCAAATCTAAATGGAATCCATATGTCCTTACCTTGCAGAAGAGTGCAAGCGTGCAATGTACCTGGGTCTTTTCATCTAGTAAGCCACTTTCAAGGTAGCAGCCCATGAATTTGAAATTAGAATGCAAGTAAGAGTAAACACATGACTGACCTCAGAACACCGAAGTCCCATTAAAGAGAGGCGCAATGATTATAAAGTCTTTCCAATCATGGTGAAGCCTTTTCCTCTCACAGGGGAGCAGTATGAAGTGACTAAGAAAAAATTTAAGGAGAAAGTTGTCTCTTCTTTTCTCTCATTTCTCTTGAGTTTTGTTACTTTAATAAATCATTTGCACAAAAATCCAGGCCTGTGGCTTTTTGGTAATTGGTTTAATAAGATAGAACATTAAATTAGTTCCAAGGAAAAACTATGCAATTGGTTAAAAATACCACAGTTTTGACAGTTTGAAATAATACTTTGCTATATTTTTCTACATAGTTCATCATATGAGATTATATAAGAATCATCTTATTTTTATTTTCATTTACCACAAAATTTTAGATTTGATATGTCATTTATCTTAAAAAATCATAGACCCTAAGAAGTCTTCCATCCTATAATTCCTCATTCAACATTTTCTAAGGTAGCATGTTCTCATTTAGTGCTTAGGGCAAGAATTACTGTCCTGTTTAATGGCTGTATTTTATTCCTAATTACCATGCCAACTCCTTTCATTTTTTTTTCAAATATCCAAATTTTAACTTCTACCATTCTTAAGTTTTCTATATTTTTATATAAACAAGTTAGGTAAGATAAAGTTTTCTGTGAATAAAATACTAATGAGATACCAAGACTTGAAGTAAGAAGGCAAGGCGGATGATTTATTTCAGAAGTCATATGAAAGGTGTTGTACTAGGTTGATGATATGGAAGTATTGGGAAGTAACAGGATTTTTGATGCATTTTGAAAGTGTTGTCAGTCCTACTTGATAAAGTATTGAATGGTACTGGATGAAACAAGGATAGGATTCAAATAGGATAGTTGTTATCTGGGCCTCAGTAACTGAGTAAATGGGAATAACATTTACTATGCTAAGCAGAGTTGATTTTCTAAAATGCATGGTGAGAAAGACATCTGTTTTGCCAGTTCATATTTATATTAAACCTATGGGTTAACGTGTTGAATTTTTTCCCCAAATATGTTTATTTTTTCAGTATTAAAAGATTAATTGGTAATGCACCACACCCAGTGCTCCATGCAATAAGTGCCCTCCTCAATACCCACCACCAGGCTCACCAAATCCCCACTCTCTCCCCTCCAAAACCCTCAGTTTGTTGCTCAGAGTCCACAGTCTCTGATGGTTCATCACCCCCTTCCTCATGTCGAATTTTAATGTAGAACTAGGACTCAGGCAGGGGCACACGGTGTAGACTGGGGACTGAGATACTAATTTGGATGAATCAATACAGGCTGTTACTTATGCCCATGTGAAAGACTGACATCTAGAGATAGTGTATACATGGGAGTAAGAATATATTCACCCAAGGCTGTGCCACCACTAGAATTTAGATTATTGAGTAAATGAGAATTCATTAAAAGAGATTATCAAGTGTGGCTAGAGTCACTGACTGAAAATTAAAGGATTTTATTGATCCTGAAGGGAAGTGAATGCATTAAAAAAATAATGGGGTAGCAGTTGACTTTCACATGACATTGAAAGGCATAGTTAATTTTGGAAATAAAGGGAATGTCATTGATTTTAAGTAGAAGTGTTGTGTGGTAGGGGAGGGTAGGTACTGCTTTTAATCAAAGGAGCCCTCTGCATCCACAGTTTGCTCTGTAATATTGTTACCAGTGTCGACCTGGCACAGAAACATGCTGATATCTTCTGAGTTGCTTGCATGAATCATAATAAAATGAAGATACATCTCAGTTATATAATTTGAGGTTCTCTTCGGTATTGCACATTATATGCATACAGGATAGAACTGGTTGTCTTCATTACTACTCAGTTTTCCAATAATAATCTTTGTGCAATTTTATCCCTTGAGTTCCCACTTGCATTGTGTTAATCTACTCCTACATCTATTAAACACAATAGAATATTTCATTAAGGCAAAATTGCTTGCTCGTTCCATTCTGGTTTTTGTGAGATGTTGAGCAAAGACTATTGAGGAAAGGAACGGGTGAGGAGGCAAGTGAAATAAAAATTAAAAGCCTAATCATGAACAAATGAAAAACGCATGAAGAAAGGATGATGCTAGGAATCAAATGAGTGAAGCAAGACAAAATGTATAGAAGGAAGAAATTTGATGGAGAGAGCTATAAGGACACGAAGGAAGAATTTTGATGGAGAGAGCTAAAATGTGCTGAAGGTACATTTTAAATACTAGTTCTATAGCATAGTAAATGTAAATGACATCAGTAAGGTCAAGAAGATAAGAATATGGAAAGTGATCTTTCTTAATTGAATCTGGAATAGTTTCAGAAATTGATTATGCATTGTCATTCCCTAATACCTTAGGAAGGAGTATGGACGTTTTTATCTGACTCGTCTGAATTACCACCATTTAGTTAATATCATGCCTCTAACATTTCAGTTGCCAAATTTTGTTTTATTTATATGTCTTAACAGACTAGAAATAATGAGCTCCATTTGACAGGGATGTTTTCCTATTCATATTTAACTTTCCATTACCTTACAGAGCCTAGTATGTAGCAGATAATGTAATTTTACAATTGTATTGACTAATTTCTTATTTAGTGTGTGGATGAGTGAGATTGTGATGAATTATTCACTTAAAGGGCTAGGAAAGTAAAATTTATAGAGACCCAGCATGAGGCAGCTCCTTGAGGATATTTTTGGGGAATGTTCTGGCCATGACTGAGGAAATCATAGATTCTTTAGACTCTGCTGTGTTGGAAATTGCAAATGTGGATTATAGTATAGGGAAATTGAATATCTGATGGATTAGATGACTTATGTTGAAAATTATGGGTTGAGTTATAAATTCCCATCGATAATTTTGGAGGAGTAAAATTCCACCCTTGCTTTCTTTCCTGCTTTTAGGGCATGTACCATTGGTATCCTTTTTTCCTACAATGTTCCCTTGTACAGAAATATCCAGATAGGAAGCCTTATGGATGGTAGACTTTTTCCTCTGAATAGAATGAACATGTTTTATAGTATTTATCTTTTTATGTGTAATCTGTGTCTAGAATACATATATTTTCTATGTATTATATACTTCTTTAATTTTAAAATTACCTTGGGAAAAATAAAATAAAATTACTTTGAAAGAGAAGAGTTGTTCTTGAGGAGTGACTGTGGACAGGTCAATTTAATGATAACACATTATGTTACGGCATATAGTTACTAATGACATTCAGTCATGGAAAGGAACAATATAGAAAAATCAATATGACTGACTTCAGTGAGACCATTTAGTATCCCTATAATATTGTGTTAATATTACTGTCTTTGACTTTTCTAACTTTTAAAAATTTATGCCATTCTACCATGCTAAGTATGATGGGTATTCCCCAGAAGACGGTGTTAGTTATGACCATTTATGTGACCTAGTTCATTTGTTTAGTATTAAAATTCAAGGAATGCTGAAGAAAAATCTACTGACTAATGATGGATGGGAATGATAGATACGTGTCTTAAATGGTAGTCCAGAAGAGACAATAAGGAAAAGAAGGAATTGTACGTGAGAATTTCTCATTGCTCTTAGGTTGGAAAGTCCAGAAGATTAAGAAAATCACCTTTGTGGAGAATATGAAAAGGTGAAAACTACTCTTTTAGTAAGGGGTGACCAAGAGGTCGGAAAGCGTTGAATTCTAGAAAGACAATGAAACAGTGGGTAAATCAGATCTGTAGTCTTTGCTTTCCTTCTGGCTTTTAATCAGCTGTTCTGAGTAAGTTTAAGATATCTTCTGACTACATTACCTTTAGACTTCCTTAACTTCAGTACCTTTAGACAAATACTACTGCTATTGATTCAATTTGGAGGAGTGATAGAGCCAACCAATGCCTTTTGTTTTGTTTTGTTTTGTTTTTCCTCAATAAATAGTACTTGATTTATTTTTTTTCTCCCCAAATATGTTTATTTTAATTTTTCGGTGTTACAAGATTGATTGTTGATGTACCACACAAAGTGCTCCATGCAATACATGCCCTTCTTGATACCCACCACCAGGCTCACCCACCCCGCCCACCCCCTCCCTTCCAAAACCCTCAGTTTGTTGCTCAGAGTCCACAGTCTCTCCTGGTTCATCACCTCCTCCGATTTCCCCCCATTCGCCCTTCCCTTCCTTCTCACGATGCCCTCCATGATTTTTTTTATACTCCACACGTAAGTGAGACCGTAAGATAATTGACTCTCTCCGCTTGACTTATTTCACTCCGCATAATCTATTACAGTCCTGTCCATGTTGATACAAAAGTTGGATATTCATCCTTTCTGATGGAGGCATAATATTCCATTGTATAGATGTACCACATCTGCCTTATCCACTCTGTTGAAGGGCATTTTGATTCTTTCCACAGTTTGGCTATTGTGGCCATTGTGGCTATGAACATTGGGGTACATGTGGCCCTTCTTTGTACTACATCAGCTTCTTTGGGGGAAATACTGAGTAGTTCAATTGCAGGGTCATAGGGTAGCTCTATTTTTAATTTCCTGAGGAAGCTCCATACTGTTTTCCAAAGTGGCTGCACCAACTTCCATTCCCACCAACAGTGGAGGAGGGTTCCCCTTTCTCCACATCCTCTCCAGCATTTGTTGTTTCCTGTCTTGTTGATTTTGGCCATTCTAACCGGTGTAAGGAGATATCTCAGTTGGGTTTTGATTGGAATCTCTCTGATGGCTAAAGATGATGAACATTTTTTCATGTGTCTGTTAGCCATTTATATGTCTTCTTTGGAGAAGTGTCTGTTCATGTCTTCTGCCCATTTTTGGATGTGATTATCTGTTTTGTGAGTGTTGAGTTTGAGGAGTTCTTTATAGATCTTAGATATCAGACCTTTGTCTGTAGTGTCATTTGCGAATATCTTCTCCCATTCTGTGGGTTGCCTGTTTGTTTTGTTGACTGTATCCTTTGCTGTGCAGAAGCTTTTTATCTTGATGAAGTCCCAAAAGTTCATTTTTGCTTTTGTTTCCTTTGCCTTTGGAGACATGTCCTAAAAGAAGTTCCTGTGGCTAATGTCATAGAGGTTACTGCCTATGTTCTTCTCTAGGGTTTTGATAGATGCCTGCCTCACGTTGAGGTCTTTTATCCATTTCGAGTTTATCTTAGTGTATGGTGTGAGAGAATGGTCAAGTATCATTCTTCTACATATAGCTATCCAGTTTTCCCAGCACCATTTATTGAAGAGACTGTCTTTTTTCCACTGGATATTTTTGCCTGTTTTGTCAAAGATGATTTGACCATAGAGTTACAGGTCCATCTCTGGGCTGTCTATTCTGCTCCACTGGTCTATGTGTCTGTTTTTGTGCCAGTACCATGCTGTCTTGGTGATCACAGCTTTGTAGTAAAGTTTGAAATCAGGCAATGGGATGCCCCCAGCTTTGTTTTTCTTTTTCAACATTTCCTTAGCAATTCGGGGTCTTTTCTGGTTCCATACAAATTTTAGGATTCTTTGTTCCAGCTCTTTGAGAAAAACTGGTGGAATTTTGATAGGGATGGCATTGAAAGTCTAGATTGCTCTGGGCAGTATAGACATTTTAACAATGTTTATTCTTCTGATCCATGAGCATGGAATGCTTTTCCACCTTTTTGTGTCTTCTTCAGTTTCTTTCATGAGTGTTCTATAGTTCCTCGAGTACAGATCCTTTACCTCTTTGGTTAGGTTTATTCCCAGGTATCTTATGGTTATTGGTGCTACAGTAAATGGAATCGATTCTCTAATTTCCCTTTCCATATTTTCATTGTTAGTGTATAGGAAAGCAATTGATTTTTGTATATTGATTTTGTATCTGACACATTACTGAATTGCTGTATGAGTTCTAGTAGTTTGGGGGTGGAATCTTTTGGGTTCTCCATATAAAGTATCATGTCATCTGAGAAGAGAGAGAGTTTGACATCTTCATTGCCAATTTGAATACGTTTTATTTCTTTTTGTTGTCTGGTTGCTGTCGCTAGGACTTCTAGTACTATGTTGAACAAGAGTGGCGAGAGTGGACATCCTTGACTTGTTCCTGATCTCAAAGGGAAGGCTGTCAGCTTTTCCCCATTGAGAATGATATTTGCTGTGGGCTTTTCATAGATACACTTTATGATGTTGAGGAATGCCATCCAAGCCTCACTCAAAAACATTGAAAAATACCAAATATGCCAGCTCTCTTTACACCTTAAAGAACTGGAAAATTAACAGCAAATCAAGCCAACCCCATGCACAAGAAGGGAAATAATCAAGATTAGAGCAGAGATCAACGAGTTAGAAACGAAAGAAACAGTAGAATGCATCAATGAATCCAGAAATTGGTTTTTTGAAAGAATCAATAAGATTGATAAGCCACTGGCCAAACTAATCCAGAAGAAAAGAGAGAGGACCCTAATTAACAAAATTATGAATGAAAGGGGAGAGATCACGACTAATCCAAAGGAAATAGAAACAATCATCAAAGATTATTATCAACAGCTATATGCCAATAAGCTAAACAACCTAGAAGAAATGGATGCATTCCTGGAAACCCATAATCTTCCAAGACTGAAACAGGAAGACATTGACAACCTGAATAGGCCAATATCTAGTAATGAGATTGAAGCAGTGATCAAAAACCTCCCAAAAAACAAGAGTCCAGGGCCTGACGGATTCCCTGGGGAATTCTACCAAACATTCAAGGAAGAAATAATTCCTATTCTCCTGAAACTGTTTCAAAAAATAGAAACAGAAGGAAAACTTCCAGACTCATTCTATGAAGCCAGCATTGCCCTGATTCCCAAACCAGACAAAGACCCCATCCAAAAGGAGAATTTCAAACCAATATCCCTGATGAATATTGATGCCAAGATTCTCAACAAGATCCTAGCTAATAGGATCCAACAGCACATTAAAAAGATTATTCATCATGACCAGGTGGGATTTATCCCTGGGATGTAAGGGTGGTTCAAAACATTCGCAAATCAATCCATGTGATAGAACAAATCAACAAGCGAAGAGAGAAGAACCACATGGCACTGTCAATAGATGCAGAAAAAGCATTTGACAAAATTCAGTATCCGTTCCTGATTAAAACTCTTCAAAGTATGGGGATAGAAGGAACATTCCTCAACATCAATTTCTCAACATCATCGGTAGACAGTCTGTCTACCAATGCCTTGTTATATTGTGTTATTGATTCATGGTTATCTTCATTCATAATACTATTGTGTGTTGTCATTCCTAATGGTTTCGAAATATTTTTTAAAAGTAATCTCTATGTTCAACATGGGGCTTGAACTCATGACTATGAGATTAATAATAGTCACAATGCTCTACTGACTGAGCCTGCGCGAGCCACAAGTCTAGAAAGGTTTTGTCCACCCTGGACACCCACACCCATAGCTCCCTTCCATTAGTGGAGAAAGTATTGGTTTGGAGAGAGCATCTGAATGGATCCATTAATAAAATGGTAAATTTAGGGAGAGACCATTGTTGAATGGCACTGAGATCTGAAGTTTCTCAGGTTTGGTCCATATGCCTTAATGTAAATAGCTGCATTCACTGAATCTTTTTTGCTTTGGCTCCCTACTTCCAATACTTAAGTGTTGTCTTTATTTCCTTATCAAAGCACACATCAATTTTGATTCATTTTATGCCTGGTATACACACACACACACACACACACACACACACAAACACACATACATACATTAATTATATTATACATTAATTTTACACACACACACACATATAGGCTCCTACTTGATAGGGATCGTTTCTATTGTCTTATGCTATAATATCTGAAAGTAAGAATTTCATTAAAGTTTAGGAAATAAATTTGTGAAAAAAGGAGTGATAGAGGTCATAAATAGAAAATATAACAATAAAGGAATGAGAGTGTGATTCAGAGAGACAAGTGATACTATTTGAGTAATTTGAGAAACTCGTCTTTGACAATGTTGAAATAGAAGAACATAAAATTTAGTGATTATTTTATCTGATACATAGACATGTAGATATTAACTCTGAGAATAAAATGGTTTACAGCTAAATCTATCATAAGTTGAAAATGCATTTAATATATCCAACATACCAAACATCATAGTTTAGCCGACCCTATCTTTTTTTAAGGTTTTATTTGTTTATTTGACTCAGAGAAGGAGATCACAAGTAGGCAGAGAGGCAGGCAGAGAGAGAAGGGGAAGCAGGCTCCCTGCCAAGCAGAGAGCCCGATGCGGGGGTCGGTCCCAGGACCCTGAGATCATGACCTGAGTTGAAGCAGAGCCTTTAACCCACTCAGCCACCTAGGCACCCTAGCCTACCCTATCTTAAACATGCTCAGAATATTTCTATTAGCCTCAATTGGGCAAAATCATCTAACACAAAGCCTATTGTGTAGTAAAATTTTGATTTTCATGTAATTTGTTGATTACTGAAAGTGAAAAACAGAATGGTTGTATAGGTATAGAGTGGTTATGAGTTTATCAATTGCTTACCCTAATGATCCCCTGGCTGACTGGGAACTGCTACTTGATACCTCTGCCTAGAATCACAAGAGAGTATCATATTGTATGTCACTAGCCCTGGAAAATATTAAAATTCAAAATTTGACATTTAGTTCTACTTATTATGTGAAACTTTTAGGCAACATAAAGTAAAAAAAATCATTAAGTCAAACCATCATAAGTCAGGGATATCTGTATTTAAAAATAATGGATGAAACACATTAAATATGTCTGAATTTGTGAAATAAGAACTGGATTATTCTTTCTGCCTCCCTTATAAGTATGTTCCATGTAAATATTGTATATTTTTCTTTTAGCATTGGCACTTGGCTAACTCTTGAATTTATGCAGAGGAGGGAGAGGGCCATCACTGATACCACTTTAGGTCTGTCTTCAGGTTTATTGTGATGTAAGGGAAATGCTCTCTCTGTTGTCTATGGAAATATAAGGGATTAGTTGTGTCAGCTATTATTGCTTAAAAAATCTTTGATACTGCTTAAAAAATATAACTAAATTTTGGTCAGTTTTATTGAGATATAACTGACATATTTTTAAGATCTTTAAAGTATGATATGAATTGTAAGATCTATAAAGTAATAATTAAAGATGATTTGATATATAATACACAAATATACACGCATATGATATACATAAATCAGACTTAACATACATATGTGTATGTTTATATAGATTTTTTAATTAACATGTGTATATATACATGTATATATACACACACACTTATACTCATAAATATATATTGCACACCTATGCACAATATGAAAGGATTTCCCCCCTCAAGTTAATTAAAATATCTATCACCAAGTATTTCCTTTTTTTTTGGTGAGAATATTTAAGATCTTAAGTTCTCTTTACAAATACGTACTATATAATACAATGTTACAAATTATAGTCACCATATTTTATATTGGATCTTCAGATGTCCTGCTTCTTTTTTTTTTTTTTAAAGATTTCATTTATTTATTTTAACAGAGAGAGAACACAAGCAGGCAGAGAGGCAGGCAGAGGCAGAGAGAGGAGCAGGCTCCCTGCAGAGCAAGGAGCCCGATGCGGGACTAGATCCCAGGATGCTGGGATCATGACCTGAGCCGAAGGCAGCTGCTCAACCAACTGAGCCACCCAGGCGCCCCAGATGTCCTGCTTCTTATAATTGAAACTTCATATCCTTTCCCGACCTCTCTCTATGTACCACGTCCCCAAGCCCCTGGAAACTGCTTTTCTACTTTGCTTATGAGGTTGACATTTTTTTTTTAAGATTTCTCATGTAAGTGATACCATGAAGTATTTGATTTGTTCTAACTATATGGCTTATTTCACTTAGTGTAATGACGTCGAGGTTCATCTGTGTTGTCACAGAAGACAAGATTTCTTTGTTTTTAAGAGTTAATATATTCCATTATATTATCGTAAAATATTACATAATTATAGTTACATATTATAAATTTTGTAAAATTATAATTTAATCCATTTTATCTATATTTATCTATCTTATATATGCACACCATTTTTCCTTATTGAGTTATTTGTTAATGGACACATAGGGTGTTTCCATACGTTGGTTACTATGAATAATGCTGCTGTGAAAATGGAAGTACAGCTACCTCTTCAAGATAATTTTATTTCCTTTGGATGTATACCGAAAAGTGGGATTGCCAATTGAGGTAGTAGTTTCATTTTTAATTTCCTGAGAAATATACATATTGTTTTCCATTTGGTGTACCAATTTATATTCCCACTAATAGTGTACAAGGGTACCCTTTTCTCTGCATTGTCACTAGCATTTATCTCCTGTTTTGTTTTCTTTTTTATTGAAAAATTTATTTACTTCAGAAAGAAAGATTGAGAGAGAGAGAGAGACAAAGCACATGCACCTGTGAGGGGAGAGGAAGGGGTAGAGGGAAAAAAATCTTCAAGCAGACTCCCTGCTGAGCCCAGAGCCTAACTTGGGGCTCTATCTCATAACCCATGAGATCATGACCTGAGCCGAAACCAAGAGTCAGACGCTTAACCAAGTGAGTCACCCAAGTGCCAGTGGTATCATCTTAACAGTAGACATCCTAACAGGTGCCAGGTAATATCACATTGTAGTTTTGATTTGCATTTCCATCATGATTAATGATGTTGAACACCATTTTATGAGCTATTGGACATTTATATGTCTTTGGAAGTTATTGTCCTTGCCCATTTTTAAATTGGATTATTAGTTTGTTTTGTTACTGAGTTCTATGCGTTCATTGTGTATTTTGGCTATTAACCCCTTATCAGTTATGTTTGCAAATATTTTCTCCCATTATATAGGTTGCCTTTTCATTTTGCTGATGACTTCCTTTGCTGAGCAGAAGCTGTTTAGTTTTATGTAGCCTCAGGTGAAATCCTGTAAATTATTGCCAGGAGCAATGTCAAGGACCTTGTCCTATGGAGTTTTTGGGTTTTTTTGGTTTTTTTTTTTTTTCAGTGTTCCAAGATTTATTGCTCATGCACCACAGCCAGTGCTCCATGCAATATGTGCCCTCCTCAATATCCACCATCAGGCTCACCCAACCCACCACCCCTCTCCCTGCCAAAACCTTCAGTTTGTTGCTCAGAGTCTATAGTCTCTCATGGTTCATCTCCCTCTCCGTTTTCTCCCAGTTCATTCTTCCTTTCCTTTTCCTAATGTCCTCCATATTTTTCCTTAAGCTCCACACGTACATGAAACCATATGATAATCGAGTCTCTCTGCTTGACTTATTTCACTCAACATAATCTCTTCCAGTCCTGTCCATGTCGATATAAAAGTTGGGTATTCATCCTTTCTGATGGAGGCATAATATTCCATTGTATATATAAGCCGTATCTTCTTTATCCATTCATCTGTTGAAGGGCATCTTGGTTGTTTCCACAGTTTGGCTATTGTGGCCATTGCTGCTATGAGCATTGGGGTATGTGTGGCCCTTCTTTGCACTACACCAGTATCTTTGGGGTAAATACCCAGTACAGTTGTAGGGTTATGATTTCAGGTTTTATATTCAAGTCATTAATCCATCTGGAGTTAGTGTTTTTTTTGTGTGTGTATCATGTAAAATAAGGCTCTAGTTTTATTTCATTTTTTTAATATTTGGCTTTAAAGGATTTCAATATCAATTATTGAAGAGACTGTTCTTTCCTTCTTATGTATTCTTGGCTTTTCTGTTGAAAATTAATTGACCAAAGCTGAATGGATGTATGCCTGTACTGTCTATGGTTGATCTATGTGTCTGTTTTTATACTTTGTAATATAGTTTGAAATCAAGAAGTGTGATATCTCTGGTTTTTTTCTTCTTTCTCAAGATGGCATTGATGGACCAGGGTCTCTTTTGGTCTCATAAAAATTTCAGAAATTTTTCCTACTTTTGTACAAAATTCCATTGGAGTTTTTATGGAGATTGAATTTAATTTGTGTATTACTTTGGGTGGCCATTTTAACTATTAATTCTTCTAATCCATAAAGACAGAATATTTCTTTCATTAATTAATTTCTTTCATTAATGTCTTATAGGTTTTAGTGAACAGATCTTTCACCTCCTTCCTTAAATTTATTCCTAAGTATTTTACTATTTTTGATGTTATTGTAAATTAAATTATTTTCTTAATTTCTATTTTCAAGGTTTATTTCATCGTTTAGAAACAGAAGTGGTTTTGTATATTGATTTTTGTGTCCTGCAACTTTACTGAAATTGTTTATTACTTCTAACAGTTTTTTGTTGGAGTCTTTGGAGTTTTCTATGTATAACATGTCATCTGCAAATAGTGACAGTTTTACTTTTCTCTTTCTGATCTGGATTCCTTTTATTTCTTTTTATTGCCTAATTGCATTGTTTGGTACTTTCAGTAGTGTTTAGTAAAAGTGGCAAGAGTGGATATCCTTGTTTTGTTCCTGATCTTAGAGAAAAGCTTTCTGCTTTTTTATTTTGAGTATGATGTTTGCTATGGGAGTGTTATATATGGCTTTTGTTATGTTGAGATATGTTTAAAACCACCTTATTGAGAGTTTTTATCATGAACAGATGTTGATTTTTTAAAATTGATTTAAATAATGATTCTATGATTTTAATTCATTTTGTTTATGTGGTATATCATATTTATTGACTTATAGATGTTGAACTCTATCTTTAAACTCTGGAATAAATCCCATTTGATGGTCTATGACCTAAGGTCTGTGATCATTTAATGTACTGTTGAATTGGTTTGCTAAAATCTTGTTAAGAATCTCTACATCTGTGTTGATCAGGGATATCAGCCTGTAATTTTCTTTTCATGAGTATCCTTGCCTGGTTTTGGTATTAGGGAAATGCTGGGTTCATAAAATCAGTTTGGGAGTATTCCCTTATCTTCTATTTTTGGAATATTTTAAGAAGATTTGATTAGTTCTTAAATGTTTGGTGGAATTTATTAGTGAAGCTATTTGGTCCTGGACTTTCCTTCGTCGGAAAGTTTTTGATTACTGATTCAGTCTACTTACTAGTAGTGAATCTGTCCATATTTTCTATTTCCTCATGATTCCTCAGGTTTTTTATGTTTTTAGGAATTTGCCCATTTCTTCCTGGATTATCCAGCTTGTTGGCATACATTGTTAAAGTAGTCTATTTTATTTTATTTTATTATTTTAATTTTATTTTTCAGTGTTCTAAGATTCATTGATTATGCACCACATCTAGTGCACCATGCAATATGTGTCCTTCTTAATACCCACCACCAGGGTCACCAAAGCCCTTACTCCCCTCCCCTCTAAACCCCTGTTTGTCTCAGAGTCCACAGTTACTCATGCCTCTTCATTTTATGTGGTAAAATCTTCTAATATTTTTATTTATATTTGCACTTTTTATTAAATTAAATTTAATTTTTTCAGTGTTCCAAGGTTCATTGTTTATGCACCACACCCAGTGCTCCATGCAACACGTGTCCTCAATACCCACCACCAGGCTCACACAACCCACCATCCCCCTCCCCTCCAAAACCCTCAGTTTGTTTCTCAGAGTCCACAGTCTCTCATGGTTCATCTCTCCCTCTGATTTCTCCCAATTTACCGTTCCTTTCCTTCTCCCGCTGTCCTCCATGTTTTTCCTTATGCTCCACATTTAATATGATAATCGAGTCTCTCTGCTTGACTTATGTCACTCAACATAATCTCTTCCAGTCCCGCGCATGTGAATAAAAAAGTCGGATATTCATCTTTTCTGATGGAGGCATAATATTTTTTATTGTATATAGAGACCATATCTTCTTTATCCATTTGCCTGTTGAAGGGCATTTGGCTCTTTCAACAGTTTGGCGATTGTGGCCATTGCTGCTAGGAACATGGGGGTACATGTGGCCCTTCTTTTCACTCCATCTGTATATTTGGGGTAAGTACCCAGTAGTGCAATTGTAGGGTCATGGGGAGCTCTATTTTTAATTTCATCAGGAATCTCCACACAGTTTTCCAAAGTGGCTGCACCAGCATACATTCCCACCAACAGTGGAAGAGGGTTCCCCTTTCTCCACGTCCTTTTCAACCTTTGTTGTTTACTGTCTTGTTGATTTTGGTTTTTCTAACTGGTGTAAGGTGGTATTTCAGTGTGGTTTTGATTTGAATCTCCATGATGGCTAATGATGATGAACATTTTTTCATGTGTCTGTTAACCATTTGTATGTCTTCTTTAGAGAAGTGTCTGTTCATGTCTTTTGCCCATTTTTTGACATCATTATCTGTTTTTTGAGTGTTGAGTTTGAGGAGTTCTTTATAGATCTTAGATATCGGACCGTTGTCTGTAGTGTCATTTGCTAATATCTTCTCCCATTCCATTAGTTGCCTGTTTATATTGTTGACTGTTTCCTTTGCTGTACAGAAGCTTTTATCTTGATGAAGTCCCAAAAGTTCATTTTCGCTTTTGTTTCCTTTGCCTTTGGAGACATGTCTTTTTCCCCCCCCATTTTCTTTTATTTTTTTCAGTGTTCCAAGATTCATTGTTCATGGAGACATGTCTTGAAAGAAGTTGCTGTGACCGATTTTGAAGAGCTTACTGCCTATGTTCTTCTCTAGGATTTTGATAGTATTTCTTTGTATTCTTTGTATCAGACATTATGTCTCCTCTTCTATTTATAATTCATTTGAGTCCCTTCTCTTTTTTCTTGGTAAGCCTAGCCAAAGGTTTCTTGTTTGTTTGTGTGTTTGTTTTTTGTCTTTTGATTATTTGGTCATCTTTCCCCCCCCCCAAATATGTTTATTTTATTTTTTCAGTGTTACAAGATTGATTGTTCATGTACCACACCCAGTGCTCAATGCCATACATGCCCTTCTCAATACCCACCACCAGGCTCGCCCAACCACCCACCTCCCCTCCAAAACACTCAGTTTGTTGCTCAGAGTCCACAGTCTCTCATGGTTCATTGCCCCCTCCGATTTCCCCCCATTCAACCTTCCCTTCCTTCTCACGATGTCCTCCATTATTTTCTTCATACTCTACACGTAAGTGAGACCATAAGATAACTGACTCTCTCCCCTTAAGTTATTTCACTCCGCATAATCTCTTCTAGTCCTGTCCATGTTGATACAAAAGTTGGATATTCATCCTTTCTGATGGAGGCATAATATTCCATTGTATAGAAGTACAACATTTTCCTTTTCCACTCATCTGTTGAAGGGCATTTTGGTTCTTTCCACAGTTTGGCTATTGTGGCCATTGCTGCTATGAACGTTGGGGTACATGTGGCCCTTCTTTGTACTGCATCTGCTTCTTTGGGGTAAACACCGAGTAGTGCAATTGCAGGGTTATAAGGTAGCTCTATTTTTAATTTCTTGAGGAATCTCCGCACTGTTTTCCAAAGTGGCTGCACCAACTTGCATTCCCACCAACAGTGGAGGAGGGTTCCCCTTTCTCCACATCCTCTCCAGCATTTGTTGTTTCCTGTCTTGTTGATTTTGGCCATTCTAACCGGTGTAAGGTGGTATCTCAGTGTGGTTTTGATTGGAATCTCTCTGATGGCTAAAGATGATGAATATTTTTTCATGTGTCTGTTAGCCATTTGTATGTCTTCTTTAGAGAAGTGTCTGTTCATGTCTTCTGCCCATTTTTGGATGTGATTATCTGTTTTTTGAGTGTTGAATTTGAGGAGTTCTTTATAGATCTTAGATATCAGACCTTTGTCTGTAGTGTCATTTGAGAATATTGGTCATCTTTTCACAAAAACTAGATCTTAGTTTCATTGAGATTTTCTGTTTTCTTTGTCGTCTCTATTGAATTCTCCAATTTTTGTTATTTCTTTCTTTCGTTAACTTCTGGCTTCGTTTATTCTTTTTCTTGTTCCTTGAGGTATAAAGTTTGTTTATTTGAGATCTTTTTTCTTAATGTAGGTGTTTATCACAATAAACTCCTCTCTTAAAACTGATTTTGCTGCATATTGAAGTTTTTATATGTTGTTTTTTTTTTTCTTTTACATTGATTTTTCTGGAGCATATTGTTTAATCTCTATGTATTTGTGTTTTTTTCAGTTCTCTTATAATTGATTTCTAGTTTCATACCATTGTGGTAAGAAAAACTGTTTAGAATTATTTTAATCTTTTTATGTTAATTTTTAAAAATTTGAATTCAATTTAATTAACATATACTGTATTATTTCAGAGGTAATGTTTAGTGATTCATCAGTTCCATGTAACACTCTGTGCTCATTACTTCAAGTGCCCTCCTTAATGCCCATCACCCAATCACTCCATCACTCCACCCACTTCCCTCCAGCAACCCTCAGTTTGTTTCCTATAGTTAGTAGTCTCATGGTTTGCCCTCCTCTCTGTTTTCATCTTATTTATTTTTCCTTCATATTTTTCTTTGGTCATGTGTTTTGTTTCTTAAGTTCCACATATGAGTGAAATCATATGACTTTTTTCTTTCTCTTTCTGACTTATTTCACTTGTTATAATTCTCTCTAGTTCCATTCATCCCTTTGCAAATGGCAAGATTTCATTCTTTTTGATGGCTGAATAATATCCATTGTATATACATAACACTTATTTATCTATCTGTTGATGGACATCTGGTCTCTTTCCATATTTTGGGTATTGTGGACATTGCTTCTATAAACAGTCTTTTTAAATATATTAAGACTTGTTTTGTAGTCTGATAGCCATCCTAGAGAATGTTCCATGTTCACTTGAGAACAATTTGCATTTTGCTGCTTTTAGAGAGAATGGTCTGTGTATGTCTGTTAAGACATGTGGTCTAATAAGTAGTTTAAGTTTGGTGTTTCCTTATTGATTTTCCATCTGGATGATCTATCCATTATTTAAAATAGATTACTGAAGTTCTTGTTATTGTTGTATTGTCATATATTTCTACTTTTGGATCTGTCAATATTTGCTTTATGTTTTTAGGTGTTAATGTTGGGTGTATAAATATTGACAGCTGTCATAGCCTCTTTTTTTTAAGATTTTATTTATTCATTTGACAGGAGAGAGATCACAAGTAGGCAAAGAGGCAGGCAGAGAGAAGGGGGAAAGCAGGCTCCCTGCTCAGCGGAGAGCCAGATGCAAGGGCTTGATTCCAGGACCCTGAGATTATGACCTGAGCCGAAGGCAGAGGCTTTTTAAACTACTGACCATGCAGGCGCCCCAGCTTTCATATCCTCTTAATGAATTGATCCCTTTATCATTGTTTAATTACTTTTATGTCTCTTACAGTCATTGGCTTAAGAGTCTATTTGTTTTTCTGATATGAGTATAGCTACCCCTGCATTATTTTGGGTTCTATTTGCATGGAATATCTCTTTCCATTCGTTCACTTTATTTCTATGTATGTACTTAAAGCTTACTTGAGTCTCTAGTAGGCAATATATAGTTGGGTCTTGTTTATTTATTTATTTTATTATTAATTAAAAATAATCTGTCCGACCACTTTATGTTTTGATTGGAGACTTTGGTCCATTTACATTTAAAGTAATTATTGATAGGTTTGGATTTACTGTTGGTATTCTAATTGTTTTCTAATTTGTTTTGTAATGCCTTTGTTTTGTTTTTCCTTTCTTAATCTGTTCCTTTGTATTGGATGGTTTTTTATAGTAGTATGCTTTGATATTTTTGTTTTTATCTTTTATGTATCTAGTATAGGATATACTTTGTGGTTACCATGAAGCTTACGTAAGACATCTTTTTGTTTTTTTTTACATAAGATATCTTTTATGTGTAACAGTCTATTTTAAGCTGATGATAACTTCAAATGTATACAGATATGCCCTAACACATTATATTTTTCATGTCACTGTTTATATCTTTTTATATTGTGTATCTATCGATAAATTGTTATTATATTTTTTGTCCCCAAATATGTTTATTTTAATTTTTCAGCGTTACAAGACTGATTGTTCATGCACCACACCCAGTACTCCATGCAATGCGTGCCCTTCTCAATACCCACCACCAGGCTCACCCACCACCCCACCCCCTCCCCTCCAAAACCCTCAGTTTGTTGCTCAGAGTCCACAGTCTCTCATGGTTCATCACCCCCTCC
>CM052797.1:19644457-19663181 GCA_028533885.1 Nasua narica
TGGCTGCACCAACTTGCATTCCTACCAACAGTGGAGGAGGGTTCCCCTTTCTCCACATCGTCTCCACATTTGTTGTTTCCTGTGTTGTTGATTTTGGCCATTCTAACTGGTGTAAGGTGGTATCTCAGTGTGGTTTTGATTTGCATCTCTCTGATGGCTAAAGATGAACATTTTTTCATGTATATTTTTTCTTTTAATCTTTATTCTAGTTAGAAGTAATTTACTCTTTACTATTACAACTTTAGACTTCTGAATTTATCTCTATATTAAACTTTACTAGTAATTTTTATACTTTAATATGGTTTTTTATTATTAATTAATATCCCTCCAGTTCTGCTTAAAGAACACCATTTAACATTTATTTTAGGGCTTCTCTGATAGTGGTGAAATTTTTGATTGTTTGCCTGGAAAAGTCTGTGTCTCTTTTAATTCTGAGGAACCACTTTGCTGGGTAGAGCATTCTTGGTTGGTAGGGGTTTTTTTGTTTTGTTTTGTATCGTTTTTGTTTTATTTGTTTTTTTGTTTGTTTTGTTTTGTCTTGTCTTGTTCTTTTAGCAGTTTGAATATATCCTCCATACTCCTTTCTGGCTAGCAAGCTTTCTGCTGAAAGATTTATTGATAGTCTTATGGGGGTTGTCTTGTATGTAGCAAGTTGCTTTCTCTTGCTGTTTTTAAGATTTTCTTCCTAGTCTTTGATAATGTAATTATAATGTGTCTTATGTGAATCTTTTTTTTTTTTTTTTTTGTCTTATGTGAATCTTTTTGGGTTTCTTTTATATGGCATTATCTGGGATTTATGGATCTGTATATCTGTTTCTTTCCCCATTTTAAGGAAGTTTTCAACCATTATTTCCTTGCATAAGCCTTCCAATCCCTTTCCCCATGTTTTCTTCTTCTGGGACCTGTAATAATATAGTGTATATTGGTCAAATAGATGGTGTTTCCTAAGTCCCTTAAGCTATCTTCATTTTTCCATTTATTTTTCTTTTACCTAAGCTGCCTGGGTAAATTATTCTTCCCTCAGTTTTGCTCATCCTGTCACTTGTCTTATTTATTTTAAATATTTTATTTTATTTATTTGAGAGAGAGAGACATCACAAGTAGGCAGAGAGGCAGGCAGAGAGAGAGGGGGAAGCAGGCTCCCCGCTGAGCAGAGACCCTGATGCAGGGCTTGATCCCAGGACCTGAGATCATGACCTGAGCTGAAGGCAGAGGCTTTAACCCACTGAGTCACCCAGGCACCCCCTGTCACTTGTTTTAGTCTACTGTTGGATCCCTCTATAGTCTTTTTTTTTAATTTAATTTAATTTTTTCAGTGTTGAAAAATTTATTGATTATGCACCACATCCAGATGAGCCTGGTGGTGGGTATTAAGGAGAGCACATAGACTTTTTTAGTTCAGTTATTGTATTCTTTACCTCTGTGATTTATGTTTGCTTTTTTTTTTTAATTCTTTTTTTTGGAATTTAGTTAACATACAGTGCTACATTTGTTTTAGGTGTACAACAGAGTGATTTGACAATTCCGTACATTATGCTCACCACAGTAAGTGTAGTTACCATCTGTCACCATACAAAATTATTGCAATATTATTGACTATACATTCCCTTTGCTGTACTTTCATTAGTGATTTATTTTACAACTGGAAGTCTGTACCTCTTAATCTCCTTCACCTACTTTGTTCCTCCCTAAACCCTTCCCTTCCAGCAATCATCAGTTTATTCTCTGTATTTATGAGAATGTTTCTGTGTGTGTGTTCTTTTGGTGTTTAGATCACGTGTTTTATTGAAATCATATGACACTTTTCTTCCATTGATTTATTTACCATAATACCCTCTAGGTACATCTGTGTTGCAAATGACAAGATTTCATTCTTTTTTTTTTTTTAACAGCTGAGTAACATTCTTTTGTGTATATATGCTACATCTTCATCCAGTCATTTGCTCGGTACTTAAAAAAAAAAAGAGAGAAAGAAAAGAAAAAACTACAGTGGCGCCTCACTGGCTCAGTCAGGAGAATATGTGACTCTTGATCTCAGGGTTGTAGGTTTGGGCCTTATCATAGATATAGAGATAATTTAAAAATAAAATGTTTTTAAAAATTTACTATCTCTGTTGAAATTCTTACTTCTTACTTTGTTCATCCATTGCTTTCCTGACCTTGGTGAACATATCTGTGACCATTATTTTGATCATATTTTGATCAGGGAAATCACTTATATCCATTTTATTAATTTATTTTAAGCCTAATTAGATTTATTAATTAGATAGAATGGTCTCTTATAGGAGATGAAACACATTGTTCAACTCAGCCTGAGTTCCTAGTTTTCTTTCAGACCTTCATGATTATGCAAGCTTTCTTTATACATTGTGGCTCTCATTAGTTGTGGGTGTACCAAGATCCATAAGTGTCCCAAAGGGGGGAAGATCAGTCAGCACCTAAATATAGGCTGATTGGGAGTTTTCCCCTTAGGCAATAGGTGGGAAACTTAATCCCCTTCCAGAGGCAACATCTGTGTGTGTGTGTGTGTGTGTGTGTTCATAAATAAATAACAATATTTATTTTTGCCAAATCTTTTCTAGATTTGGACTTTTTTGTCTGCTTCTTCTCCTCTTGCCTGGGTGTGTGGCTATGGGAGTGTGCTACTGAACCCGTTAAGAACTACTTTGTTTGCTACAGTCCTTTGGAGTTTGTGATTGCAAGCCCTCTTGGCTGTTAAAGCCAGGTGATCTTAGGGCCTGTCACTCAGGTGAATGCTGCAAAAAGTGGGGCACCAGATGTGTATAGAAAGTTCTTCCAGATAAATAATGGTAAATTGGTTTTATTATTGGAGTAGGGTAAAGGGAGAAGGTGCAAGAAGTGTCCACCTGCTTACTTGGTTTCTGTAGAAGATTGTAGTCAGCTCCTAGATGCCTGCCAGATTAGAAGCTCAGCTAGTTTCTTTATCTCTTTCAGAGGGAATTGCACAATCTGTAGCTATACATTCAGTCTGTCTAAGGAAGGAGATAGACTTAAGAGCCTCCTGAGTCACCATCTTAGTGAATTCTCAATAGTTTTGAATTGTTCTCAGTGAAAATTTTTGCCTTTGCTCTAATTTTTTTTGCCCCCCAAATTTGAAATATTTTCTTCAATGATATTTTAATCATGGAGTTTTCTTAACTATGGGTAAGATGTCTTAAAGACAGTAAAAATATTTATTTCTGCCAAATCTTTCCTGAGGTATGAAACATTCTTCAAGAATTGCATTTTAGTTCTTTGCAGACTTCCTCCTTCATGTAAGCATTGCTTAACTTTAAAACAGTAGAAAATCATAGTTTCATTAGCTATACAAATTTCAATAGCTATACATATATATGTTTCCTTCACCATTTCTTTTTCTTTAAAGATATTTTATTTTATGAATTTCTAATCTTTATTATGGCTATTGAACATGTTTTCTATCAGTTGATTTTAAAGTGTTTAAGACTTGGTTTTTGGCCTAATATGTAGTTTAACTTGGTGAACATACCATGGAAAATTTGAACAAAAGTGCATTTGTTCTGAGGTCATTGGCTATAGTGTTTTATAAATATACATTAGGAGAGGTTTGATAGTATTTTCTCATTCTTCTATGCTGATGTTTTGTCTTGTTCTATAAATAACCAAGGGAGTTGAATTTAAAATCATCAACTATCATTATGGATTTGTCTCCAACCCTTTTTATTTATATCAGTTTCATTTCACATAATCTGAAACTGTTATTAGTCACAAGCATTTATAATTATTAATGTATTCCTTATAAATTGACCCTTTTATAAAATGTTTCTATCTCTGGTAACATAGTCTTGAAGTTTACTTTATGTGAAATTAATAAAGCTGGTCTAGTTTTCATATGCTTACTGTTTGCATGGTATATTTTTCATCTTTTTTTTCCCAACCTGTATCTTTAAATGTAACATTTTGTCATTTTAGACAGCATATAGTGCATATATGTTTTAAGATTTAACAGATGGATTATTTATTCCAATTTACATTTAACATAATTTTTGAAAAGGTGGATTTAAATCTACCATTTTTACCATTTATTACCTTGTCTCGCTTCTGTTCCTTCTCTGCCTTCTTTCGTTGCATTTTTTCCAGAATTCCATCTTCTTTTACCTTTTTAACTATCTTTGCATATTTTAGTGGATATTCTCATGATTAAAATAGACATATATAGTTGTTTTCAATATTTTAACACTAAGTATTATATCACTTCACATAAACATAAGAACCTTACAAACATATATGTCCATTTCACTAGTTCCTGTCCACTTTTATGCTAGAGTCATCATATATCTACATTTGCCAGAAAACCTACAGCCAATGATATAATTGTTCTAAATAGGTATATTTTCCTAACATAAGAGAAAAAAAATCCTGTTTACTTAAATATTAACCAGTTTCAGTGCTCTTCTATCCTGAAGATCCATGTTTCCTTCTATTATTATTATCTATCCTAAGGAATTTTCTTTAGCACCAGAATTACTGTTGGTAATTTTTCTCAGTTTTCTTTTATGTGACACTTTTATCTGACAGTAGCTTTATTTAGCATTTTTTTTAAATTTAGCATTCTTTATTGAGGTGTGTTTTTATCCCTAGTACTTTAAAGATAATAAAAACAGTATTACACATTTTTTAAGTGGAAAAAAAGACATTTCCTTATTTGGATAGTTGTAGAAAATAGTAAAAACAAAAAGTTTGGCTAGCAGAGCAGTATTTGATATTTTAATAAAGGGTAGTTCTGAGCTAATTAAACGGTTCGTCTTATGCCTTCCTTTTTGTTTCTCTTTCATGGTTTTGATAAAATGAGCTCCTTTGACAGGGAATTGGGGTTTTTTTATTCTTGTCTTACAGACAAAAGTCATATAAAAATAATCATTCCATATTTTTAAGTGTCTGGTTTTGCTTTCATGGTATTTGTAGTGAAAAAATAAGTTAGAGACTGTATGGATGACTTATGGCTACAAGAGTTGTTAAGGAAAAAAAGCAGGGTAAAAAGATTGGGGTGAATTGGTGATAGAAATATAATTTCATTTAATTGATAACACTATCATTACAGTCAAAGCATAGAAATATGGAATGTTTTGTGAATTATCCCATATTATAAACATTTGATGTGAATTCTCTTAACACAGAATTGATCTAGCTCTTAAAATACTATTTTTTGTTGAAGATCAGCAGGGCATAGGCATTTTATAACTTCTGAATTTAGGAAAGATAACATCTGATACAAATGGCATTTTTTTTTTCACTTTGGTATGATTCCCCTGTGTCACCCCCCATGACAACCAATGCAGAAAAGGGAAGCTGTTGCAGTTTTTTCCATTCACACCATCACAAAACAGACTATTGTTAAAATACTGTTTTTTTTTTTTGAAGATCAGCAGGGCATAGGCATTTTATAACTTCTGAATTTGGGAAGGATAACATTTGCTACAAATGGCCTTTTTTTGCACTTTGGCATGATTCCTTATGTCACCCCCCATAACAACCAATGCAGAAAAGGGAAGCTGTTGCAGTTTTTTCCATTCACACCATCACAAAACAGACTATTGTTCATCTATGATCTTATGAGAAATTTAGACCTAGCATTCCAATGGACATGTAAGATAAATAGGGTTTTGTCAAAATAGATACTCAGTTTTGAGAAACACCCTGATTAATGTCATCAGGTCTTATGTTAATGATTCTCAAATTCAACCCTATTCTACTTTCATCTATCTATCTACCTGCCCATTTATTTTCCATAATCTGTTTATCTATACCTATCAATAATCTGTCCTCCATTTTACCTGTTTAGTCTATCATCTATCTGTCTGCCTATCTCTATATTCATCCTGCCATTAGATATAAGAAACAGAAGAATGTAGAAATGGAGTTTCTTCCAAGGAAGTTACTTCCTGTGTGTGAGGACTGTGGTAACAGTGGTCTCTGTGGTGATGATGTGTAGAAGGAGAAAGCAAAAAGAAAGCATGACTGGGAACCATTAATTCAGGGACCTGCCTAGCAGGAACTTTGGCCTTATTACTATGATTGAACTAAAAAAATCAAAATAGAACTGTTTCCATTGTATGTCAGCCTGACATGAGAAAATTTAAATATGAGGACTCTACTTTTCCAGTTTTCCTGTACTTCCATATTTTAATATTCAAGTTTTAATTACTTGGAATTATCACCTCAGTCTCTATTATAGCAGACCATGGGTTGGCAAATCTTTTCTTCAAATGCCCAAATAACTGTGTTAATTTTTCAGGCTGTTGTAGTATGCTGTTGTAGTATGAAAACAGCCAAACACAATGGGTAATTGAATAAGTGTTTCTGTATTCCAGCAAAAAGTTCTTTTCAAAAGCAGACTGTGGGCTTGAGTTTACCAATCCCTGAACTCTAGAGCATTGGTGATGATCAGATTAACTCAGACACATGGTAAAAATATCTGAGAATTATATCTCCATTTCATTTTCATTAAAATTATTTTAGTTCCTTTGCTATATTTTCCTCACAAGAGAGTCATGTAAATCCATGTTATATGCCATCATAATCTAAACAATGTGAAACCAGTACTGTATAAAGAATTAGAGTGATATAAACCCTTTTCCAGTTATAATAAAAAATTAAATTTCAAGATTGAATGTATTTTTCCCACATTCCATCTGTAATGGCACCAAGGAATTAAACCAAAATCTCACCTGCTTTATTTTCTCCTTTCACATAGTTTGAATTGAAATGTTGTCTCTAAGCCTTCTTCATGGTATCCAGTATTCTTATGGAATGACTTCGTCTATGTTGATTTTATCTGAGCAGGCGTAATTGTTTCAACATCTCAAAATAGGATTCCTATATTCGAAGGCTAATATTTAATCTAGTTTATAAAAACTAGAGTCAACAATATACATAGGCAATGGATACAATATTTAACTCAAAGTGTCTTTTCCAAGTTTACTTTTGTTTTCTGTTATCTGCATGGAGGTTTAGAGGAGAGAAAAACAGAATCTCTAAAACCTGGTAACAAGATTGGGCTATTTCTTTGCGATCAAATAAAAAATATATATGCATATTTACTTAAAATTCATATGACAAATTCAGTGTTAATATTCTATGAAAGCCTCACTCAAATCAGTTAGAAAAAGACAAGCATCCCAGTACAAAATTGGGAAGCACATAAATGAGTAATTCATAAGAGGAAAGCATTGTGAATAACCAATAGCACATAATAATATCCTCAAATCTACCAATCTTTATAATTAAAAATTAAATGTATATGAAATTATTATAAATATATAATGAAATTTAAATGTGTGTGAGCACACGTAGACACATATAATTCAGTAAGTCAGCAATTGTCTTTTTTCACCTATTAGATTAACAGGTACATTTGTTAACCAAGCATGGAGAATTTGGAACTCCTAGTATGTAACAGTCTTTCTAGAAGACAGTGAAAGATATATTAGATAGAAATTAGCACATTTTGACTAACAATTTTATTTTTAGAAATTTACCTAAGTATGAAATAAGTGTTAAAGATGTATAGAAACTCAAGGGTAATCATTACAGCCTTAGTTGTACTTGTAAAATTGTAAGTAATGTGTTTACCTAAAATCATAATTCTAAGTAAGTTAATGTTGATACATTTATCTAGTTGGATTATATTCTGTTATATATGGTAATGTATGTTTGAGTTAATTGATGTGAAAATCCAAGCTTTTCAGAAGTTGATCTACTACTTATTGAGTACCAAGTATGTCTGAGGCAATAACATTGTATTTCATTCATGTAAAATGATATAAATATGTGCTTGTGGAGATATGATCAATAAACCAATTTTATAGAAGGAATATTAAAAAATGTTGATAATGAGTTCTGGTCATTATTTTGCTGTTTCATTTCTGTGTTGTGTGTGTGAGTGTGTGGTTTCAGATACACATATTTTAATTACATATACCAGTTACTGAGTTGTTGGTCTAAGTAAGTCTATCAAATGCCAAGGTAAACACTATTTAATGAATTAGCTCAGTCAATGCTCATAATAATCACAAAAAGTAGCATATTTATTCCTTTTTTAAAAATATGAAAATAGAAACTGAGTCTTAGGCTGTTTGTGCAACTCATACTATTGTTTGCAACTTAAAAATAAAAATACAACCATATGGTATAACAGCCATTGAGAGAGATTAATTAAAAATACTTATACTTTAGAGAACTTGCCTGGCTCAGTCAGTGGAGCATAAGACTCTTAATCTCAGGGTTGTGAGTTCTAACCCTATGTTAGACATGGAACATACTTAAAAAAATACTTATATTCTGCTAAATCCATTGAGCAAAACCATATTTTGAGGAAAAATATACATTTCTGAGGCCATATTCATTCTGGTCAAAGAATGAATTGGTCAAAGCCATAAGAATTTTCTAGTGCAATTTCTCAGGCTAAAAAGTGTAGGTGTTGAGATACTGCAGGAACGGGAGAAAATAATGTCAGGACACTGGTTTGTGGAAAATTCCATGGTATAAAGCGGCAAAGAATGATCTCTGGAAATATGGGGTGCCTCTGCTTAGGTGATGGGACATGTCTTCCTTAGCAGAAACCATCTCATAGATAGAACTCTGGGATGCCATAGGAGCATAGATCAGACTCCAAATGGCCAATAGTTAGAGTGTCACTAAATAGGAAAAAAAAAACACCCTATTTATTTATTTATTTATTTATTTATTCGTTGTGTTGTGTTGTGTTGTGTTGCTAGTCACCATACAGTACATCATTAGATTTTGATCATTAGTTCCATGATTCATTGTTTGTGTATAACACCCAGTGCTCCGTGCAATCCATGCCGTCCTTAATACCCACCACCAGGCTTACCCATCCTCCCCATCCCCCTCCCTTCTAAAACCCTCTGTTTGTTTCCCAAAGTCCATAGCCTCTGATGGTTCATCCCCCACCCCAAATTTGAAATAGATACGATATGATGATAGGCAATACCCAGGCATAAATACTGCAGGTAGTAGGGAAAAGGCCAATGAGTATCTCAGAGTGAAGAAGCAATCCCCAACTGATAGATATTTAATGTTATAATTTTATGTTATAATCTCCCATTGGAATATCTTCTTTCTGTGATTTATGACCATATAGTTTGGATTCTAAACTGTCTATCTCCTTTGAATATTGGTTTCACAATCACTTTACCTTCCCTAGTTATCTGTATTCATTCTAGCCCTTTTCTAAAGATAACACTTTGTGTCTTGCAAGTATGATTATCAATTCAGAAATAGTAGCTAAAATGTTGGCCAAGATAATAAAGAGAATTGTGACAAATTCTATCTGACTGTCACAACAGTGGGTAAACTATATTTAGAATTTGTAAGGAATATGCAAAGCTATTCTAACTTTGCCTTTTTATCTTCTGGCATTTTGAGGGGAAATGGACAATGTATGATACTCCCAGTTGGGTCTCTGGAGCATCCTGAATACTGAAGGAGGAGTAGAAGTACAGAAGAAGAAAACTTTTACAGATGGATAAGGCTGCATGCCTCCAAGATGCTTGACACTGAGCCGTGAGCCACCTTTGTTTTGACTAATAAAATTCAGGCATGTCGGGGCATGGTAAATCTCTTTAGGAATGAAAAACAAACATTAATAATGATAAGATGTTTATAATGTTATTAAACTAATATGTGAATGAATGAGTGAATGAGTGGATAAATAGAATAGAAAGTAACGTGCCATATAACAGAAAGCTGTTATAAATGAGGTAGAGATGATATAATATAAAATAAAAGCATTCAAGAATGATCATAATAATTGTTTCAACCAGATAACATCACAGGGTGCTAAAACTTCTTGAAGAAAATTTGAAGAGAAAGAGTATTTTTATAGATTGTGATTATCTCCTCCATGATAAATTTATCAGTTACAAAGAGAAGATAATAGTGGAGAACCTGGCAGATACCTTCTGAATTAAATAAGAGATGAAAGATAATAAATATTATCAGTGATGGAATCATCTTAAATCATTGATAAGAAGCACTGAGAAGAACCTAGCCTTATTTCTTCTGTAGTACCTCAGACAAAAGTGAATAAAACTCAACTCATAAGAAAATATCAGACTTGAGTAATATTCTATAAAGCAAACCAAAACCCCCACAAACTAGCATTTAGTCTTCAAATATTAATATCACTGAGGAAATGTTCTAAATTATGTTAGACTAAATAGATACGAAAACAGTACACTATTGATTCAGGATTTCTAAAAGAGACATTAAAGGAAAAACTGGCAAAATTTAAGAAATTCCATAATAGATTATGGTAATATATAAGTAAGGTAATAATTCCCTATCTTTAATATAATAATAATAATATGGCTATATAGTAGAGAATCCTTGTTTTGAAGAAATTAAAATGATTTAGAGTATAAAGGAAAATCATAGTTTGTTGTAATGTAAATGATTCAAATACAGGTACAGACAAATATTTTTACTCTTAATCACTTAGCAAAATATTCTCATAGTTAAGCCATGTTGTAGCATGTATCAGAACGCTATTCCCTTTTTATGGATGAGTAATATTCCACTGTATGGATATATCACATTTTGTTTATCCATTTATGACTTAGGGGATATTTGTGTTTTTTTCACCTTTTGTCTGTTATTCATAATAGACAAATAGACTTTGCCAAGAACATTTGTGTATAGGCTTTTGTGTTTTTAATTTTTATGTTTTTCATTTTTTAGGAGTGAGAATATGGTAAATCTATGCTATTATTTTGGGGAACCATTTGACCAGGGTTTTTAAGATCATATTTGTTCTATTTAAAAGAAAAGTTTGTGCACAGTGAATATTCTGTTAAATAGTGGTAGAAACTCATCGTAGACATAATTAAGTCAATTTAGTAAGTGTGGTATAACATTGAAGTCTATTTCCTCACACCTGTTGATTTAGTGTGTGTGTGTGTATATGTGTATGTATGTATATATATAAATGTATATATGTATATATGTATATGAATGAATGAATGTATTCATATGAATGAATACAATTATATATAAATGTATATATGTATGTATAAATGTATATATGTATATATAAAATATATATATATTTAAGGTATTTATTTTTTTATTTATTTGATAGAGATAGACGACAAATAGGCAGAGAGGCAGGCAGAGAGAGAAGGGGAAGCAGGCTCCCTGCTGAGCAGAGAACCCAATGCAGGGCTTGATCCTAGGACCCTGGGATCATGATCTGGGCCAAAGGCAGAGGCTTTAACCCACTGAGCCACCCAGGTGCCCCAGGGTGTATATATTTTTTATCATTGTACATTTTTGCTTTGTATTTTCAGTTCTAGATGTTATAGAATCAATGTTGGTGTGAATAAAGGGTATCTAGGATAAATGAGCTGTGTAATACTCAAGGATGGTAGAGATTCTTGAGATCAGCAGCATTTTGCCACAGAAATCATACTAGTTTTTTTTTACTAATGTTCGGGTAGAACTATAATGAAAAACTTTCACTTGTGGGCATCATAGCTGACACAGCCTCCATCATTTATTGTCATCTTCAGTTTCAATGGGTAAATCAAGTGGTTCAGTATGTTTTAGGGTTGTGAATGCTTGTGTGATTTCATGGATGACTTCAAGGTCTATCCTTTCTCATAAGCAGCAAGTGAAAAGTGCCCTTTTGAGTGAATGTAAAAAGTCTAAAGAAAATGAGAGACAAAACTACTGTTGGTGAATGGTACACTGTTTCAATTCTAAGCAAATGAAGGTGGACTTCTACTTACTCATTTAAGTGCTAACTCACAATTTTCATGGTTTTGAATGCTACCAGTCTTGCATGTGTTAAATATTTAATCTATGAATATGTTGTTCTTTGGTTAAATGGTGTTCCTTTGCATCTGTGCCTGCTAACAAATATATGGGCTTAATACATGAAAGTGTCCAGTGATTATGTGTCTGTTGCAGCCTGTTTTCAACTTTATACTTGTACCTTTTATTGATTTTTAATTTTATCTACAGTAAAATTCACTATCATGTGCACTTATGGATTTTGACAAGTGTATAGAATAGTATATCTAACATGGCAATTATGATATGGATGATATGGAGGAGTTCCATTACTCTTAAAAATCTTTATTTTACTCCTTTCTAGTCAACCCTTCATTCTACTCCATAATCTCTTGTGACCACTGTTTTTATAGTTTTGCCTTTAACAAAATGTCATTTAAATGGAATGAAACATTACATAACCTCTGAGGTTCAGCTACTTATACCTACCACTTTGAGTTCCGCAGTTCAGTTGCAAACATTTATCCTTCAAAGACATATGCTAGCCAATCCATGAACTCCTAGGATTATTAATTGTTTTCTGTTTTGAAAAAAGATTGGCCATGCTTATTCTATCTCAATCCTCTTATGTCTTGCTCTTCTTAAGTTCTTTTCCATTTGATTCTATTTTATGATTTCCATTATCTTATGAAATTTTTCATCTGTTGTTTTTTAATTCTTACCATTGTTCCATTAATTTTTATATGTTGTTGTAATGGATTTTCGAAGTTCTTATATTTTACATCCAGATTATAAGTCTTACAATACCCTTGTCACGTGCCCTTCATTTTACCCATCAAAAAACATTTTCATAAAGTCTATTTGGTAGAATAAAACTTTAGAATTTCTCATTCAAAAAGAAAATTGCTGTGCCAGCAATTTACATAGCATAGGAGAGAGGATTATTTATGATTTGCAGAGTGAGTAATTCAGAGAGGAAATAAGTGAAGAAATGAAGTGGCAAAGATGGTTAAGAACAATCTTTGGTTGATGGTTGATGGCTAAGAACAAAACAAATGATTGTGCTTTATTTTTAAATGGATTTCATGTATTTTGGGGTCTAACATATTATTTGTGATGTTTTGCTGCAGGACAAAGATTGGAACAAGTAACATATCTTAGGGAAGAGAGATGAGCAGGTATCTGATCCTTTTAAAGTTCTATGTGTGTCGTGACCAGTGATATCAGAACATCACGTTCTCTGGGTTTATTATTTTAGAAGTCCAAGGTAGAATAGTTTGATAATAGGTTTCTTTTCCCCATAAATGTGCCTACTTTGTTAAATGAATATTCATTATATTTCTTTCTTTCATTAAATAAGAAAATCTCTTCTGGAAGTAACCTGAATAATTTCTTGGAATCATTGATATATTTCCTTATTATACCATTTTATAGTGTATGCAAATAATCTTATAAAAAATTAAATGTACCAAAATATTGCTTTATTTGTGTTTTTATTATTGACAAGTTCAGAATATAAATGTTTCTACTCATATTTCTACTGTAATCATACCTTATTTGCTACCTCATTTATGAATACTTCCCCATTTCTCCTTGAAATTTTAGTTGACTATTTTTAAAATTTTCCCAATTGATTTTGTGTAATTTTAATAGGAAAAGTTTCTGTGCCTTTTGTTCTGTGTACATAAGAGTTCCATTACTCAGATACTAAATAAAATATCTCTTGTGCATTTACTATTCTTTATTTATAATGCAGTAGATAAACCTGCGGAATATAAGCCTGGCTATGGAAATGCTTATTTGTTGGGAGGGTGCTTGTCTGGATCAATGATGAGCACAATTGTCTGAGGATGCTGAGGGACTCATTCCAGATGTCAATCTGAGGTCCAGATGAGTGGCCCTCTACTAAGACAAATAAGACTCTCAAAGCCTGGCTGTATTTGATGACCTTAAGTGAAAAAACAATACTGCTGTGAGCATGCCTTTTATTTCTTTTGGAGCAAGGCATTAGCTTCCTATCTCAGGCGGCAGTGTGCAACTTTAGCTGTCCTGTATGGCCCCAGACTTGCTTCATTATGCTTACATTGAACATAGAGTTGTCGATAAATATTTGTATATAGGGAACATGTTCTTGAATAATAAATGAGGAAACAGAAGAAACATTGAATTAAGAGCTCAAGCAACTGTGATGAGTACTGAAAATCTCATTACAGTTGCCTAAAAGAAGGAAATGTTGCATACCTATGTTAAATATTGGCAATGGAATCAATTTGAGTGTTTGTTATTCTTCAGTGTAAAGAATTTGCAGAGATTACATGTTTGCTTTTCTTTCTCTCATGTTTTTCTGAGGTAGATGGGATGGAATGAAGTCCTCCACTTCATAGAAGAGCAGTGAGTAACTATACCAGCATCCTTTAAATTCGTATGTCATGTGTTCCGTGCCACATCCTAAGGTCTCTGTTTTCATCTTTTTAATGACTTATAGGATGATATCTTCATTATGTCTCATTTTCTTTTTCTTAAAGATTTTATTTGACAGAGAGAGCACGAGCACAAGCAGGGGAAATGGCAGGCAGAGAGAGAGGGAGAAGCAGACTCCTTGCTGAGCAGGGAGCCTAACATGGAGCTCTATCCCAGCACCCTGGGATCACGACCTGAGCCAAAGGCAGATGCTTCACTAACTGAGCCACCCAGGTGCCCCCATTATGTGTCATTTTCTTTGGTGAGTGTGTTCATCCTCCTTTCCAAATTTTAAGTTTTATTTTATCTGAGTTCTGTATGGATTGACAGATTGAGAGCTTTGGAAAATTTATTTGTTTTAGTTTTATATTGCAATGAAATATTCTTTTATGAAATTAAGCAACACTTGGAGTTTCCTTAAAATTATGATGGTTTCATAATGTTGACTCCATGATTAAGATTATGACAGATGATTTTGGTCAGAGCTGTAAGATCATTATGGATCATTCTTGCTACTTTTTGTGTCATTGAGGTTTTATATTAGATTTATCTTTTCATTTTTTGGTGTGAGAAATATATGATAAATTTTATAAGATCTTTCTAAGGCCTTCATTTTATTTTATTTTTAAATATGTTATTTATTTATGAGAGAGAGTAAGCTCGCAAGAGGGGGAGGGGCAGAAGGGGAGGGAGAAATGCAAATAGACTCTAAGCTGGTCACAGAGTCTGACGCAGCGTTTGACCTCATGACCTGAGATCATGACCTGAGAGAAAACCAAGAACTGGACACTTAATTCACTAAGACACCCAGGGCCCCCTAAGGCCTTCATTTTAAATGATAAAGAACCAAACTCAAAAGAGATTTTCTAAATCACAAAAAAGTTCAATTTTCCATATGATATTTGTCTCATAAACAATATTAGTTTGGGTTAGTCAAGTGAATAGATAATGAAATTTCATATATTTATTAGTCATTACTTTTTATAATTTAAAATATCCATCAATAAGAAAAATAGTTTGTATCTTCCTTGTCATGATCATATAGAAGGTTTTATGTTACCTGGAGCCTGGTGTTTAATATTTGAGGAAGAGGTCAATATTTATTTTCTTGACAATGTTCTTGTCACACATCCCTTCAATGAGTAATGATTTTTGTATTCTCTTTGTACTTATATAAATGTGTGTATGTATGTAGGTATAATGTACGTATTTTAGTGTGTATTTCTCAAAAAAGTAGCAAGGTCATTCAAATGAACTAAATAAAGTGAATAAAATAGATGTGAACACTAATAATTATAACATCAAAAAGTAAAAGAACCCTACCATATACTGAAGTAGACTCCAGAACTTCCACTTAAAAATATATATATATATATATATTGTGGGGCGCCTGGGTGGCTCAGTGAGGTTAACCCTCTGCCTTCAGTTCAGGTCCTGATCTCAGGGTCCTGGGATCAAGCCCCACATCAGGCTCTCTGCTTGGCAGGGGGCCTGCTTCCTCCTCTCTCTCTGCCTGCCTCTCTGCCTTCTTGTGATCGCTCTCTGTCAAATAAATAAAATACAACAAAAAAATAAAAATATATATATATTGAGAAAAATGTTTGAGGATGAATATAAATGATAAGAACACTAGAATATGTTTTGGTGTAATCAATATGATCCTACAAATAATTTGCATATTGACCCATCTGTATATTTATACAATAATTATTAAATATATATTTATAGTATATGGTTGTTGTTTCAAGATATAGAAGTATACTACATATAATATTTATGCTGTAAGGGGCAGGTATTAAAAATATATTATCCAGGGACACCTGGGTGGCTCAGTTGGGTAAGTGTCTGACTCTTGTTTCAGCTCAGGTCATGATCTCATGGTCATGGGATTGAACCCAACACCAGGCTCTGTGCTCAGCAGGGAGCCTGCTTGAGAGCTTCTCTCTCTTCTTCTCCCTCTGCTCCTTTCCCCAATTGTCTTTCTCTAAAATAAATATTTTTTAAATTAAAATAAAATTGTACAACCCTGTATGTTTTATAAAGAAGTGCTTTCTCCGTAAGATTGAGAATAAGACAACAATGTCCTCTCCCGTCACATCTATTTATACTTTTCTGTATACTCTAAACCAAGAAAAGTAAATAAAAGGTATAAAAATGAGAAAGTAAGAAACCTTTTTTGCAAGCAATTCAATTACCTATGTTAGAAAATACCAAAGAATCTACAATAACAATCCCAGTACTACAACCGAGTTTAGCAAGTTTGCAGGATACAAGATCAATATATAGCAGTCAATTATATTACTATATACTAGCAATGGACACTTGGAATTTGAAATAAATCCCATTTACAATAGCACAAAAAATGAGCTACTTCTTTAGTAAAATATATGCTGGATCTGTGACAAAAACTGCAAAACACTGGTATAAATTATCAAAGAAGACCTAAGTAAATGTAGAGATACATTCTGTTCATGGATCAGAAGTCTCAGTATTGTGAAGTTGTTACGGTTACTCCAATTTTGTGTGTAGATTCACTACAATCCGAGTAAGAATCACTGCAAGCTTTTTTGTAGTTATCAGCAAGGTAATTCTAAAAGTCATATCAAAGGTAAAATAAGAATAGCAAAGAGACGAAGAAAATGTAAATAACAGAGAACTCACATTATGTTATTTTAAGGATTACTACAAAACTATAGTTAAAGTGTGTTAGTGAAGGTATTAAGACAAAGCACAAAGAGGATAATATCTGTTCAGGATAGGCATTGAGAAAGAATGGGAGTTTTTTTAATGCGAGGAATATTTGTTTCTCAATCGGTTTATTGATAAATTGCAGTTTTGAAGATAATAATTTATTATACTCTATAATGTAAATCATGCACATTGCTATATCATTATTATACTTCAAACGAAAGTTTAAATATCACATAAAATTGCCATTTTGGAATATGGAAATTCATTGATCTCAACAATTTAAAGAAGCACTTCACTCTATTATACTTGAAAAAGGTTAAAATATCACATATAAATACGATAAATATTGTTTAATACATTTCCTATGAATATTGTCAAGTAGACAGTGTGTTACATGGGACCTGGTGATTGAATATCGGAGGTTATTCAAGAGTATTATCACTTTCGGGCACCTGGCAGCTCAAAAATAGAGCATACAACTCCTGAACTGGGATGGTGAATTCATTCACCGAATTGGATATGGAGCGAACTAACAAAAAGACCATTATCTATTTAACCACAGCTATGGCAGGAAACCATTTAGGTGACAACTTCTTTAAATATTCTTATAAGGCACATATGGTAAAATTTTTATTAGCTTATTTAAATTCCAATTCTAAATAATCAAGACTGAAGAGGTGCACAGAACAATAATGCTGGAAATATTTTATTCTTACTATAATGATATTAAAAGCGTATTTAAGCTATTTTTTAAAAAAATATTTTATTTATTTGACGGAGAGAGAGATCACAAGTACTCAGAGAGGCAGGAAGAGAGAGAAGTGGGGAAGCAGGCTCCCCACCGAGCAGAGAGACCAATGTGGAGCTCGATCCCAGGACCCTGAGACATTGCCAGAGCCGAAGGCAGAGGCTTTAACCCACTGAGCCACCAAGGACCCCTAAATTTTACTATACAGAAAATTGAAGTGACTTTTGATGCAGGGGGATGGAATATGGACACGTAACTGGAAGCAGATGGTACTTGGGGCGCCGAGGGGAAAACATGTACTCAGCGGCGGGACCCACAAAACCCCAGGGCCAGGGAAACACCAGTACCCCAGTTGGGAACAGGCCCCAGTGCAGGAAGATCTCTACTCACCTCCTTGCTACCCGGTGGGCCATGGAAAAGCAGGGCAGTCTAGAGCAGGGCAAGGCCGGGTAGGTGCCGGGTGCTCGGATGCCAGTCAGGCGCGGACATGGCCGGACGTGGAACTGCCCAAACGTCCACGCCTCCTGCGGCGGGAGAGGTGTCGTCCTTTGCTCGCGCCTCTGGCCTGCGGGGCAGCAGGCGCGGACGTGCGCCAGGGCCAGGGGACTGTTGCTGGGCCACGCGCGCTCGGGGCCTTGCCTTCCGTCCCGCAGGGTGGCTGACTGCGGCCCCCCTCCCTCGCCTGGCCGGGGCTCTGGGCGCGCTTGGGGCCGATAGCGGACGCCCCGGGGAGGGGGGCCAGGCTTCCCGTGGCCCCTTGCCTTTTATCGGTGGCCGCAGAGGCGTTCGGCAGTGCAGTGCAGTCACGCTGGCACTGCGAGCAGGGTGACCGAGTCCACGTCGCAGCGGCCTCCCCGGTCGCCAGCGGGGGCATCGGGTAGGGACGGCGTGCAGGGCGTGGCCAGAGGGAATCTGAGACGGGGTGTCTGTGGTCATTCGCGGCCGCCCCTTGGGGGTCGGACGTGGCGCTCGGGGATTCGGTGGCCCCGACGTGGGGCCGTGGCGTGGCAGGACGGGAGGCCAGAGGTCCTC
>CM052797.1:19663681-19685234 GCA_028533885.1 Nasua narica
GAGAGACTGTGGACTCTGAGCAACAAACTGAGGGTTTAGGAGGGGAGGGGGTGGGGGGGTGGGTGAGTGTGGTGGTGAGTATCGAAAAGGGCACGTATTGCATGGAGCACTGGGTGTGGTGCATGAACAATCAATCTTGTAACACTGAAAAATTAAAATAAACATATTTGGGGAGAAAAAAAATCAAGTTGGTTAACACACAATGTAGTATTAGTTTCAGGAGTAGAATCCAGTGATTCATCAGTTACATATAACACTCAGCACTCATTATAAGTGTCTTCTTTAATGCCCATTACCTATTTAGCCCACACCCACCCACCTTCCCTCCCATCAACCCTCACTTTATTCTCTATAGCTGAGAGTCTATCTCTCTTTCTAGACTGAATGTCAGCCTTGCTGAATAAAGTATTCTTGGTTCCATATTTTTCCTATTCTTCTCATTGAATATATCATGCCACTCTTTTCTGGTTTGCCAACTTTCTATGGAGAGACATGCTACAAACCTTAATTGTCTTCTCTTGTAGGTTAAAGACTTTTTTTCCCCTTGCTGCTTTCAGGATTCTTTTCTGTGCATTTTGCCAATTTTACTGTAATTTGTCTTTTGATGTTGGCTGGCTTTTCTTGAATTTGATGGGAATTCTCTGTGCCTCCTGGATTTGGATGTATATTTCTGTCCCCAGATTAGGGTAATTTTCAGCTACAATTTGTTCAAGTAAACCTTCTTTTCCCCTTTTCCCTTCTTCTGGGATTCCTGTGAAATGAATGTTATTACTCTTTATGAACTCCCTAAGTTCCCTAAGTCTACATTCATGATCCAATATTTTTCTTTCCATCTTCCTTTCAGCCTCATTTTTTCCCATAATTTTATCTTCTATATCACTGATTCATTTCTCTGCTTCCCCCATCCTTGTCAATACATCCAGTTGTTTTTGCATCTCAGTTAATAACATTTTTTATTTTGGCCTATTTTTTAGTTCCTTTATCTCTGCAGTTAAGGGACTTTCCAGTGTCTTCTATGTTTTTCTCAATCCCAGCTACAATCTTTATGATTGCTCTTTAAAATGATCATTCAGACATATTACTTACATCTGTTTCAATTAGACACTGGCTGTGATCGCTTCTTGATCTTTCTTTTGGGATAAATTCCTCCATCTGGCATTTTGCTTAGATTTCTGTCTTCTGTATGTTAAGGAAACCTGTTATGTTTCTTGCTCCTGAGAGTAATGGCTATATTAAGAAGAGGTCATATTCTGTCTAGGGCCTGGTGCTTCAGGAAGTTGCCTTCAGTGGAGTGTGTTTAGTGTGGTGAGTTTTAACTAGGTATGCTTTGGCCTGCTTGTTAGAAAAGGCTAGATCCTACTTCGCCTGTAGCTGAAGATTTGCAGCACTTTATGACCAGTACAGTTGATGTGCGTGGGTGTCTGGGATGGGGAGTGTGTGTGCAGGTCTTCTGGGGGAGAGACCTACTGTGCTGATTCTCAGGCAGACTTGTCCTAATAAGGATTTGCTTATAGGGGCACGATCATGGCTTAGCTGGTTAAGCAACTGACTCTTAATTTTTGGCTCAGGTCATGATCTCAGGGTAATAAAATCGAACCCTGCATCAGGATCTGTGCTGGATGTGGCAACTGCTTAAGATTCTCTTTCTCCTTCTCCCTCTGCTCTCCACCTTCACCCCCTCTGACTCTAAAAAATAAAAAAATAAAAAGATGCACCCACAGGGCACAATGAGTTGGGCATTGGTTTAAGTAGCTCCAGCCTCCACTGAGGGTGCTATGCTGTTCACTGAAATCTGTCTGTCCTGATAGGTTTGGGGGAAAATGGTGTCACCCCCCCTCACACCTGCAGCTATTCAGGAATCCCTCATAGAAGAGCATATTATTTCCCCTCTTGTGTCTTGATTTCCAACAGAACCCTACTTTCACCATCTGTGTCTGAGCTGTCTGTCTGCCTGGCAGCACAGTACTCCTGTGTTTTATCTCAATCACATAGCTGGGTTTCAAAACTCTAAATTTTAGGGATCCAGCACAGCTCAGACCTACACCGAGCTTCTGCGTTAGGGTCTTACAATGCCATGGCTGGTGCCATTTGTCCCCGAAAAGTAGTCACATGACCACACAGGGGCTCAGAGTTTATGTTACAGCACAGCCAAAAGCTGGTTTCCAGGTTAGCTGCCTTCAGCAGATGCCTCTGCTGATGTGCAAATTAAGGGGCTCCTTAATAGCACCTGCCATCTTTTTTGTCCTGAGAAGCAGTGCTGTATTTCCCAAATGTACTTCAAATGTACTGCCTCTTCTGATGTGACCCAAGGGATCCTTAGATGCTATCTGCTCTTGGACTTCTGCCCTCCTTCCCCACAGGAGCACTGCTAAGCCTGCCAGGCATGACCCTGGTGATGGAATGTACTTCTAAAACCAGATTTTCAGCTCCACTGGTAAAATCTTGTGACTATCAGCCCCACTCCTTTTCTCAGTAAATGATTTTGGGGAATCATTCTTGTGCAATTCCCTGCATATTTCTTTCTTTCCTTTCTTTCTTTACTTCTCTCTCTCTCTCTTTTTCTTTCTCTTTTCTTTCTTTCTTTCTTTCTTTCTTTCTTTCTTTCTTTCTTTCTTTCTTTCTTTCTTTCTTCTCTTTCTCTCTCTCTCCCCTCTCTCTGTGATGAGGGCTCCATCCCCTCTGCAGTACCTGCAATTTTTTTCTCCCCTAAATTAACTCTCCACAGCTCCTACCTTCCACAATGTGGCCATTTTTCTCCCTCTAGATGTGCAGTTTGTTTTCTCAGTCCTCAGATGAATTTATTGGGTGTTCAAAATGATTTGATATCTATTTAGCTGTGTTTGAAGGATGAGGCAAGCATAAAATCACCCTACTGCTTCACCATCTTAAGAATTCAGCAGCTTATGGGATGCCTGGGTGGCTCAGTCATTAAGTGTCTGCCTTCGGCTCAGGTCATGATCCCAGGGTCCTGGAATCAAGCCCCATACCAGGCTCCTAGCTCAGTGGGAAGCCTGCTTCTCCCTCTCCCACTCCCTCTGTTTGTATTCCCTCTCTCACATCTCTCTGTCAAATAAATACATAAAATCTTAAAAAAAAAAAAAGAATTCAGCAGCTCAGTTTTCTAATACTGCAGTTCTTGCGGTATTTGTACCAAACAAATGAAAACACAGATCTCCCCCTTGTACATATTTTGTTTATGATGGATATCTGTGCTGGACCTCAGTTTCACAGAAGTAATTATGTGGCTTATTTTGTTCATATTTTTCAATGACATCAATTATAGTCATCATTGATACATGCAAGTCCCTAAAATAGGGTACTGTGTATCTCAGAAAATGAAAGAAAATGAGCACTCTGGAGTTCATCACTCTAAGACACAGTTTTCTTCCCTATTCAGTCATGGAGACCAACCCCAATATTAATGATTCATGTTTCCTAGTTGCTTATCATAGAGTACCTTATGGTAACTGGAGTATTACAGAATCCCTAAAAGAAAGATCAATATTTTAGGGACAAATGCTAACTGAAAATTGTTGAGAATTCCCACTGGCCCTTGAAGATGGTGTCATATCTCAAGGGTAAGGTATAAACATTTTCATGTGAAATCTGAGCTTTATCCTTGCTGACCTGTGGGAATAGAGTAAATATGTAGAAAGATGAGAAATAAATAAGTTCATTGGTCAGTCAGAGGCACAAAATGGGAGTGTTAATAATGTACCTCTTATTAAATAATCTAATAGACTGCTCTCTTAAGATGTTTCCAATGTTACTCCAACAATATTAATTGTGTTAATTTCTAGCCTCCATCAGAGCAAATTTTGTCCAGCATTTTCTGCCAGACAAATTAAATGAGCAACTAGAGTATCTCAGTATGCTTAAAGTTCCAGGAAAATTTTGGTCTGGTGAAAATTTCAATCCCAAAAATGCAAATATATTTCTGGTAATTCAACCTCACAATTAATTTACCCTCAAAGATAATCCAGTGATTTGGAGAGGAGGAAATCACAGAAAGCCATTATAAGGGAATAAAGAGCAGTTGTCTAAAAATCACGTACAGCACTTAATCTGCTTGAGCTCAGGAACATGGCAATTTGCAGAGGGCACACAGGGTTATGCCACACCTAATTCCACAGTGTGGTCACAGCAATGTATGCAGGGCTCACATAGGCACAGTAAATATGACATGTGACTAGAGGGGTTGGGAGCATACAGAAAAGCCAGACACTGAGCCCTCTTAATTAAAATACTTCTTATTCTATTTTTAGGGTGTGCTCAAAAGGATACACTGTTAAGTACTAGTGGCATTTGGGTAAGCACACTTCTTGGTATGAACACTGCCACACTGGTGAGAAATGACCTTGCCATCATTTCTGTGCCTAATAGGAATTATGAGGCATCAATGGAAAGACTGAGAAAGTGCAAAAATTCTGGAAAAAAAATAAACAGAAGTCTTGAAGAATCACGAGATCATTAAAGCCTCACAGTGTTTAAATTGACAGATTCTATACAACGTTAATTAGTTCTTGATTGCTTACATAAATAATAAAAATAACCCAGGAAAAATTCATAAAAAATTAGTTATTACCTTGAGAGTGCATCACTGTTTCTTCTTAGATAAGGGAGTTGGTAAAAGTGACAAAATCAGGTATTCTTTGCTGAAGTGGCAAGAATTCCATGCAACTGTGATCTTATTTCCAACCTATAAACCACAGGCACGATCAGAGGAGCTAAGGAAGAAAAACTTTCAAATTCAAAGTTTATTGATATAAGCTTACAAGCAATTAATTATATACCTTCAGTGACCACCTATATGACCAAAAAAAAAAAAAAAGTACCTTGTTCCATGGAATAGAATGGTATAGAAAGTAATTTGTTTTAACTTCTAGTCAAAGTTTCTCCAACGAACTCAAAGCATCATTCATTAAAACTAGGATCTTTCTTTAAACAGAATGAAACAGACTGAAGGAACATCAATATTAACTGATATAATTCCAAGATTTGGGGATTCTTGGCAATAATTTCACAGTTAAAATATTTATTTTTTTTATTTTGTTCAATTAGCCAACATATTAGCCATCATTAGTTTTTGATGTAGTGTTCAACGATTCATTAGTTGTGTATAACACCCAGTGCTCATCACAACATGTCCCCTCCTTAATACCTGTCACCTGGCTATGCTACCCTTCTCCCTCTATTCTAAAAAAATATTTAATACGGTATATACTCGAATCCTTCATTCAAAAGTCTAGAAAATTTCTCTTTGAGTGACAAGAAAAAAATACTACATGAATTATTGTAACTGGATTAGCAAGCAAATTAAAACACTCTCTGAGACATTCCCATAAATACAAACCATTTTTCAGTTTCCATTATGTTTCTTTTATCTAAAAAAATAATTGGTAACTAATGAATTATAATTATCTTTTGAACTATCTAATTGAACTCAATGGACTATGCCTCACTCAGTGAGTGAAGATTGCAGCATCCAAGGAAACCATGGGGAATGGCTTAAGTGTAGACAAAAATGTGACTCATCAATCTCAATACTCATGTGCAGGTTTCCCAGTGTTGGATTATTATGAGTGCATGTATACTGCCAGCCAAGCACTCAAAGAGTTACCGTGTCATTTCTAAATCAGATATTTATAGATCTCTGTACAATTATTTTCTCCTAATGTATACAATAAGTTTAGGTTTCAAATACCACAGACCTGGTTGGTGCTATTATCTCACTAACTGAGCTTTATCCATATTCTTTGTCTCATATGGTCCTTTGGTAGACCTCAGCTCGCAGAATTGTTTCTGTCACTTATTTTTTTCAGACTCCAGTGATATCCATTTTTGAAATCATCATTGATCCAGTCACATTTATAAAAGGGATATTGATCCTAAGATATGTGACATACTAAGCACTCCAGATTCTCTATCCCTGGAACACACTGACCCATACTACTTAATCATGGAGACTAGTCATCACAGTCAATTATTCAGCCTCACAACTGATTAGTATAGTCAGAATTTTACTGTCACATGAATGTTAGATTATACTAAGAGGAATTTTCAGGACAGTATTTCCAGGACAAAATATTCACTAATATTAGAATTACTAATGGAATTCTCTTTTTTTAAAGATTTCATTTATTTGGCAGAGGGAGAGTGAGTGAAAGAAAGAAGGAGCATGGTGAGGAGCAGAGAGGGAGAAGCAGAATCCCCACTGAGCAGGGAGCACAATGGATCCTGGGACTCCAGGATCATGACCCAAGCCAAATGCAGACGCTTAACTAAGCCACTCAGGGACAACCCCCAATGAAATTCTCTCAAGAAGAAGGAATAAGTTCATATGAGACCCAGATAGTAGTTCATGTCAACCTGTGGAAATAGAGTAAAATATGGAAAGATGTGATGTCCACTTGTCAAACATGAATAACAGAAGAGATTATAATATACCTTCATATCAAATGAACTCATATGGCTTTACTAGGATGTTTCTGTTATTATTCAAAAAGAGAAGTCATAAAAATCCTGGAAATAAAAGAGACAAAATATTTGACATTTCACCAGATAATTAATAACTCACATTGCTTGGATTAACAGATATTTCACAAAACCAATTATCTACTTGACTACAGAAAAATGTTAAAAAATAAGCCATAAAAGTATACTTATTCAAAAATTAGCTTCTACACTTGGAATGCATTGTTTTGTTCCATCTCAGAGAAAAGGAACAGATAAAAATGACAAAATCAGCACTTCTTTGCTTGGTGATGAGTATTCCCTGCAATTCAAAAACATCACTTCCACTCCACAAAAACACAGAGAAAATTTAAAAAGTTGTGAAGCAAAGCCTTCCCAGTTGAATGCTTACTGATAATAGATAATTAAGGAATCAAAGACATTCTCTTGACCATCTACATAACTAGAAAAATTATGCTTTTTCCTCAGGAAAAAAAGTAGTGTAGAAAATCAAATTTTCTAAAACAATTTCTCAAAGCTGACCCAAAGCCCACCTCATAAGCATTACTCACTAAAATTATAACTTATCTTTATACACATAAACCCACTGATGGAATATGAATGTTAGGCAATGATGTCAACAAAAAATTCCAAGATTTGGAAACTTAATCATTTCTTGTTAAAATGATTAATTAAATATCTAATTTAATCCATCATCAAATATCTAGAAAATTTCTCCCTGGGTGAGGAGAAAAAGAAAAAAAAAGTTCTAATCTTGAAACTAGGCTAACAAGCAAATTAAAATATGTATTTTATATTTATTGAACATCATTTAAATTAATATATATATATTTATTGAACATCATTCAATAAATATGATCTGCTTACTCTTCCCATATTTCTTATTTTTAAGAGATAAATGACAAGGAAAAAATGAATAATTTATTTAATTTTTTCCCCCAAATACGTTTATTTTATTTTTTCAGTATTACAAGATTAATTGTTCATGCACCACACCCAGTACTCCATGCAATATGTGTCCTCCTCAATACCCACCACCAGGCTCGCCCAGGCCCCTATCCCCTCCTCTCCAAAAACCTCATTTTGTTGTTCAGAGTCCACAATCTCTCTTGGTTCATCACCCCCTCCAATTTCCCCCCATTAACCCTTTCTTTCCTTCTCACAATGCGGAGTGAAATAAGTCAAGCAGAGAGAGTCAATTATCTTATGGTCTCACTTATGTGTGGAGCATAAGATAAAATATGGAGAGCATTGTGAATAATTTATTTCTAACTGACTATCTAATAAGACCTAATACATTGATTCTCACAAATGACTGTGACTGAAGAAATGGTGTAAATGGCTTAAGACTAGACACAGCCACTTTGCACAGTGTTCACTACTCATGAGCTTGTTTTCCACACACTGGCTATCAGCCAGGCACTCAGAGTTTCTATGTCATTCCACAGTGGCTATATATAACCTCTGTACCATTCGCTTCCTCTAGCATTTGCTAGCATGTTAGTTTTCCAATGTCATAGTCCTTTTTATTTGGTACCATTTGCTGAACAAATTGAATTGTCTTTCACATGTTTTGCTTAGTACCATGCTCCCTGTGCTGGACCTCAGCTTACAGAAATGATTTTGTCACTCATTTTATTCATATTTCAACAAGACCCATTTGAGAAGCCATCATTCATCTAAGCACATTTGCAAAAGGGATTTTAACCCTGAAATATATGGCAGACACTGAGCACTCAGGATTCTGTCTCCTTCAGACACACTGAACCATACTATTCAGTTATGGAGACTTGCCACTACAGTCGAGGATCCAGCCTCATGACTGGATTAGCTTAGCCAAAATATTATCAGTACAGTGTTATAATTCCCTGAGATGAATGACAGTATCTTCAGGAAAAAAAAAATGCTTACCAGCATGAAAATTCCCACTCGCCCTTGAGGATGGGATGCAGAATTCTTCCCAAAACTTTCCTTCATTTCATATCTCAAAGGGAAGGTATAAAAGCTTTTATATGAAACCAAGTTCTATATCCATGTTGAAGTTAGCATAGAATAAAATTATGAGAAGATGAGAAGTATACATATCCATCTGTCTCATTCACAAGAGGTTTACTATGCATAAGTATATCATAATACTATTTTTCAAGTAGGCCCTTCTGATGTAATTTAAAAGAGAAAGCATACAAATCCTGGGGGAAATGTACACAGAAGCCTCAAATAACCCAGAATATAAAGGATTCACATTGTTTGGATTAAAAGACTCTTCAAGGGGCGCCTAGGTGGCTCAGTGCATTAAAGCCTCTGCCTTCGGCTCAGGTCATGATCCCAGCATCCTAGGATTGAGCCCCACATCTGGCTCTCTGCTCAGCAGGGAGCCTGCTTTCCCCTCTTCTCTCTGCCTGCCTCTCTGCCTATTTGTGATCTCTCTCTCTCTCTCTCTGTCAAATAAGTAAATAAAAATATTAAAAGACTCTTCAAAATCATGTGTAATTTTGTTTGCGAACAATAAATAAGAAATATCCTAAATAATAATAAATACTAAATTTTATTAAAAATTGGAAAGTTACCTCTGGAGTGCACTGTTCTGCTTATTCTCACAGAAGAGAACTGGTAACAATGGCAAAATCAGTAGTTCATTGGAGCAGTGGTAGAAATTTTATCACCAATTCCATTATCACTTATAATCTACAAAACATACTGGGAAATTAGGAAAGTTGACAAACAAAACCACTATTATTGAAAGTTTACTAATAACAAGTTATAAAAAATAAACCATATATATCCACTTGATTCTATATAACAAGAAAAATTATGTTCACTAATTGAAACAGGGCAGCATTGAAGGTCACAAGACCTCGGTTTCAAAGTTTCCCCAAAAGGCCTCCATCAGCATTGGGCATTAAAACTAGGATCTCCCTTTCAACACTAACTATGAACCTACTAATAAAATATGAATATTAGGCAAAAAATCTACCCAAAACACCAAAATTGAAAATATAATAATTTTATAATTAAAAATGTTTAGTGCAGCATCTACTTGAATCCACAGCTCAAATGTCTAGAACATTTCTGTTTGGGTGACAGGGGGAAAAAGAGTATTCTAATTCTTGTGACCTCTTCAGCAAGGAAATTAAAATGTCCTCTAAGACATTTGACAAATAGAAACGACTCTTCAATTTTCATATTTCTTTTACTTAAGAGATAAATAAATAAAGACTCACATTCCTCATCTTGATTACGTAGTCAATCTTAGTCAATTGCTCCTCACTCTAAAGATTTTCGCATGTAAGAAAAATGTGTGTGAATGGCTCAAAGGTAGGCATAACCATTTACCACTTGTCTCTCTCCTCACATGCTGGTTCTCCAGGGTCTGGTTACTATGAATGTATGGATGCTGCTGGCCCAGCACTCAAAGAGTTGCCATGTCATTCCTAAATCAGAAATTGAAAGATCTTTGTATAACTCATTACCCTTAATATATGCAATCAGGGTAGAATTCAATTACTATAGTCCCTATTAGTCATAACAGTTGACCAAACTGAACTCCCTCCACATTTTTGCCTAGCATGATGTCTTATGCTGGACCTCGTTCACAGAAGTGACTTTGTCACTAATTTTGTTTGGACTCCAATGAGAATCAAAGATGCAAACACATTTCTTTAAAAAAAAATCTTGATCCTGACATATGTGGCAGACACTAAGCACTCCAGATTATTTCACCCTGGGACACACTAACCCATAGTTTTTACTCATTGATACTAGTTATCAGTTAATATTCTGGCCTCACGGCTGACTTGTACAGCCAGAGTGTTGCTGTAATAGGTGTGTTATAGTGTCTTAGGAGAAATGTCAGTATCTTCAGGACAAAATGCTTATTGGTGATAGAATTCCTACTGGCTCTTGAGGATGAGATGGGAGGATTATTCCCAATATTTTCTTCCTTGTCACATTTCAAGAGGAAGGGATAATTTTTTTTCATATGAAACCAAGGTTTTAGCTTCCATTGACCTGTGAAAATAGAATAAAAATAGGAAAATAAGAGAAGTATCCATGACCATTTGTCAACCACAGAAAAGACTGAATGGTTCCTTATGTGCGTGTATATAAAATATACTAATTTGTTACTCTATTAGGATGTTTCTGATTATTATTACTGGAAATAAATGAGACATAAGCTCCAGATGTCTCCACAAATTAACCTACACTGGTTAGTTTCACAGAACTTTTGCAAAGCCAGTTATTAACCAGTTAAAAAAAGAGTGCACTTTCTGTGATGAGCAACAGGTGTTGTATGAAACTGTTGAATCACTATACTGTATATCTGAAACTGATATTACACTGCATATGAACTAACTGGAATTTAAATAAACACTTAAAAAATAAATGAATGGGATGGGGGCATGATGGCGGAGAAGTAGGAGATCCTGTTGCAACCTGTCCACAAAAGTGAGCTGGATATCTACCAGAACACACTGAACACCCATGAAATCAGCCTGAGGAGCAAGATTTTTCACTTCTGGATCTCCACAGGAGCAGAAGACAGCAGTGGAGAGGTAAATCAAAGTGGGAACACTCGAACTGATATCGGAGGATAAACAAAAGGGGGAGGGAGCCACCAGAAGCGATTCAAGGACAGTAATACCCCAAAGAAAAGTGCCTGGTGGTTGGGGATCAGCATTAACTTAGAGTCTGGTTAAAAACACTTAAAAAGAGCAAAAGGTTTGGAGGAGCAACTAGTGAAAGGGGGTGGTCGCGGGCACGGGCCTAAGCCCACGTTCCCAGGAAGGACACCACGTGCCCCAAAGAGAAACTGGTGTGGGGGGGATCCAGTCTATGGTTCACGAACCTGCAGCTTTCCACTCCTTGCACCATTTTGTGGGTAGGGCGTGCTCCTGTAAGTGCCTTAGAGAGTCTGTTGGGGTCCAGGAGCCTGCAGTTTTTCTCTGTGTGCCCCACTCTTTGGACTGAGTGCAATCTTGACCAAAAGACATTCGTGGCTTGTGGCAGGGTCTGGGCACTCCCAGCCGGCCCCAGAGAGAATGCAGGTAGGTAGCCTAATCTCAGGCAGGAATCTGAGCCCACCCTGCAAGGGCCTGGAGCCCGCAGAGCACTCACTGAGCCACTGAATGGTGGCTGGGGGCACGCACCACCTCTGACAGGCTGCGCTATGAGCAGAATTTTGCAGAGGGGAGTGTGTGGACTGGACTACCCAGAGGGGATCAGACTGAGGCTTCTCTGTGATATGGAGGTCTGGGTATGTAAGGGCAGATTCTTTGCTTGGACTCTCTGAAAAGGTAAAAAAGCTACAAAAGGCCAAAAACCTTCAGAGAGCAAAAGACTGAGAAACTAGTTTCCACAGAGTGCAGCCCCTTGATTGGGGGGCAGGGTGACTCAACCCAAGCAAGACTGACTGGAAAACAATGCAGCAGGTCCCTCCCCCAGAAGTCAAGTCAAAAAAACAAAAGGACAATAAACACAGGATCCCCATAAAATTTTAAATCCCCAACCTCAGGGAAAATCAATATATTAAGCTCCTGATAACACCCTCAAATTGGTATATTTCATAGACACAAGGTTTTTTTCTTTCTTATTTTCTTTCTATTTTTTTATTCACACGTTTTCACATTTAAAAAAAAATGTTTTGAACTACTTAACATTACAACTAGAGGCTTAATAAAACGATAAAGGAAGACCTGAAATAACCTTCCTTGTCCACAAGGAGTTATAACCACCCTCTCAACTTATCCTTCTGTCAGTGTTTCTATGTACTTGTTTTTGTTCTGGTATTACATAAATCTTATTCTTGGGGTTCCTTCTGACTAGGTTCTTTTATTTCTTGTCATTTACTTTTGTCAGTCTTTATGTTTGTTCATGTATGTTTACATACCTTATAAATCTTATTTTTGGGGCCTATTCTGGCTGGGATTTCTTCTTTTTCTCTCTCTTTTATTATCCTTATTCTTTCTTTTTGGTGGTGAATCCCAATTGCTCCAAAACCTTCCAGGATGCACCCTGCCTAGACCATGGGCGATATATCCAGCTATACATCCTCTCATCCACATCTCATCAAAATGACTAGGAACACCCAACAGAGGAAAAACCCAGAGACTGCACCCTCTCCCTCAGAACTATTAGACATGGACATAAACAGAATGTCAGAAAGGGAATTCAGGGTGACAATTATCCAGGCAATGGCTAGGATGGAGAAAAACATTAATGACAACATAGAATCTCTAAGGGCAGAAATGGGAACCAGTATAGCAGATGTAAAAAAATGCTATCCATGAAATCCAATCCAGTCTAAACAGTCTAACAGTTAGAGTTATGGAGACAGAGGATAGAATTACTGATCTAGAGGATAAAATGGTTGAGAAGAAAGGCCAGGAGGAGAGCTGGAGTAAACTGCTCAGGAATTATGAGAACAGACTTAGGGAAATAAATGACTCCATGAAAAGTTCCAACAGCAGAATTATTGAAATCCCAGAGGGGATTGAGAAAGGTAGAAGACTAGAAGGAGAAGCTGACCAAATTCTGAATGAAATTTTCCCCAACTTGGGGAATGGAACAAGTGTTCGTGTCCTAGAGGTGGAAAGGGAACCTGCCAAGATCAATGAGTCTAGAAAGACACACAGACACATAATTGTAAAATTTCCAAATTATAATTATAGACAAAAGGTCCTGAGGGCATCTAGGGGGAAGAGATTCCTTATATACAGAGGAAGACCCATTAGAATAACATCAGACCTGGCCACAGAAACCTGGGAAGCCAGAAAGGGCTGGCAGGATATATTCAGGGCACTAAATGAGAAGAACATGCAGCCAAGGATACTTTATCCAGCAAGGCTGACATTCAAAATGGATGGAGAGATAAAGAGCTTCCAAGACCAGCATGGTTTAAAAGAATATGTGACCACCAAGCCAGCATTACAAGAAATATTAAAGGAGGTTCTATAAAAGTAGAAAGAACCTATGAGTGACTTACAACAGAAATTTAAAATCTCTAGAAACAAGGACTACACAGGCAACATGATGTCAGTAAATACTTATCTTTCAATAATCACTCTCAACGTGAACGGCCTAAATGCTCCCATAAAATGGTACAGGGTTATGGAATGGATAAAATGACGGGACCCGAACATATGCTGTCTACAAAAGACACATTTGGAACTCAAATATACATCCAGACTGAAAGTGAAAGGATGGCGAACCATCTATCATGTTCACAGGCCTCAAAAGAAAGCTGGAGTAGTGATTCTCATATCAGATAAATTAGATTTTAAGCTACAGACTGTAGTCAGAGATACAGAAGGACACTACATCATTCTTAAAGAGTCTATCCTCCAAGAAGATCTATCAATTGTAAACATTGATGCCCTCAATATAGGAGCAGCCAACTACATAAGCCACCTGTTATTTAAAATAGTCATATTGATATGAATACATTAATAAGTAGGAGATCTTACACACCACTCTCAGTAACAGACAGATCACCAAAACAGAAAATCAATAAAGAAACAAGAGCTTTGAACGACACATTGGACCAGATGGGTCTCATAGATATATACAGAACATTCCACTCTAAAACAACAGAATACTCATTCTTCTCGAGCGCACATGGAACTTTCTCCAGAATAGACCACATACTGGGCCACAAATCGGGTCTCAACCGATACCAAAAGATAGAGATGATTCCCTGCATTTTCTCAGACCACAATGCTTTGAAACTGGAATTCAACCACAAGAAAAAGTATGGAAGGAATTCAAACACTTGGAGGCTAAAGACCAACATGCTCAAGAATGCTGGGATCAACAAGGAAATCAAAGATGAACTTAAACAATTTATGGAGACTTAGCACAAAGACTCTATCTTGAAACCTTGGAGATTGGGCTGCTTGTTTGCTATGCTAAGCAGAACCAGGGGAGAGATGAGTGGTCTCTGCTAAGGCATATCCCAACTAGCATAAGAGAGGGAGTCACTCTGAAGTTAAGTAAGATTTGCTGAGAAAGAGAGAGTTTATTTCAATGTTCCTCCTTTCCATCTAAATATCTAGTGAAGCTGAAAAAAACAAGGGTAGAAGTTATTCCCAGGTGAATGTTGGTCAGCATCATAAGCTTGAAAACCATGGGAAACCCTATAAGGAACCCTATGGCAAGTGGGCTTATGTCCTCCCTTGGGTTCTGCACCCTTGAGGTACAAAAATTTACACCAAGGCCGCTTCATGGACATCGTACCCATGCATGTGGCCCATGCTCAGGGGGACAAATGCCCGGGGCTGAATGCTCTGTGGTCAGGATACTGAAATCTCAAAGACTGTATCCTGAGTTGATGTGTCATGTGGTCAGTCTGACGGAATACTAAAACATGTTCTGGAGTCTCAGAGCCTCAGATCACACGTGATCCTGCCTCCTACTGCTCCTGCACCTCCTCAGGAAAGGTTCTTGGTTACCCACTCCCCTGTCCCTGGCACCCCTGTCTTCACCAGCCTCTCCCTCTCCATTCAAAAAAAATTTGAGAATGAATGAGAATGAAACAAAAAATGAGAATGATGGCACATTGATCCAAAACCTATGGGACATGGCAAAGGCAGTCCTAATGGGGAAACATACATAGTTATTCAAACCTTGCTGAAAAAAATTGAAAAATCTCGAAAACACCAGCTCTCTTTACGCCTTAAAGAATGGGAAAATCAACAACAAATTAAGCCAAGCCCACGCACAACAAGGGAAATAATCAAGATTAGAGCAGAGATCAACGAGTTAGAAACTAGAGAAACAGTAGAACACATCAATGAATACAGAAGTTGGTTTTTTGAAAGAATCAATAAGATCGATAAGCCAATGGCCAAACTCATCGAAAAGAAAAGAGACAGGACCCTAACTAACAAAATTATGAATGAAAGGGGAGAGATCACGACTAATCCAAAGGAAATAGAAACAATCATCAAAAATTATTATCAACAGCTATATGCCGATAAGTTAAACAACCTAGAACAAACGGATACATTATTAGAAACCTATAATCTTCCAAGACTGAAACAGGAAGAAATTGACAACATGAATAGACCAATATCTAGTAATAAGATTAAAACGGTGATCAAAAAACTACCAAAAAAAAGAGTCCAAGACCTGACAAATTCCCTCGGGAATTCTACCAAACGTTCAAGGAGACAAAACCTATTCTCCTGAAACTGTTTAAAAAACAGAAGAAGGAAAATGTCCAGACTCTTTCTATGAAGCCAGCATTACCCTGATCCCCAAACCAGGCAAAGACCCCATCAAAAAGGAGAATATCAGACCAATATCCCTGATGAATATGGACGCCAAAATTCTCAACGATTCTACCTAATAGGATGCACATAAAAAAAATTATCCACCATAACCAGGCGAGATTTAACCCTTGGATGTGAGAATGGTTCAACATTCACAAATCGATCAATGTGATAGAACAAATCAATAAAAGAGAGAAGAAGCACTTGGTCTTCTCAGTTGATACAGAAAAAGAATTTGACAAAATTCAGCATCTGTTCCTCATTAAAATTCTTCAAAGTATAGGGATAGAAAGAACATTCCTCAACTTCATAAAATCTATCTGAAAAGCCCACAGCAAATATCATTCTCAATGGTGAAATGCCGACAGCCTTCCCTTTGAGATCAGGAACATGACAAGGATGCCCACTCTCACCACTCTTGTTCAACATAGTACTGGAAGTCCTAGCGACAGCAATCAGACAACAAAAAGAAATAAAAGGCATTCAAATTGTCAAAGAAGTCAAACTCTCTTCACAGATGACATGATACTTTATATGGAAAACCCAAAAGACTCCACCCCCAAACTACTAGAACTCATACAGCAATTCAGTAATGTGTCAGGATACAAAATGAATGCACAGAAATCAGTTGTTTTCCTATACACTAACAATGAAAATATGGAAAGGGAAATTAGAGAATCGATTCCATTTACTGTAGCACCAAGAACCATAAGATACCTGGGAATAAACCTAACCAAAGTGGTAATGATCTATACTGAAGGAACTACAGAACACTCATAAAAGAAATTGCAGAAGACACAAAAAGGTGGAAAAGCATTCCATCCTCATGGTTCGCAAGAATAAACATTGTTAAAATGTCTATACTGTCCAGAGCAATCTATACTTTCAATGCCATCCCAATTAAATTTGCAACATTTTTTTTCAAAGAGCTGGAACAAACGATCCTAAAATTTGTATGGAACCAGAAAAGACCCCGAATTGCTAAAGAAATGTTGAAAAAGAAAAACAAAGCTGGGGGTATCACATTGCCTAATTTCAAGCTTTACTACAAAGCTGTGATCACCAAGACAGCATGGTACTAGCACAAAAACAGACAACACATAGACCAGTGGAACAGAGCAGAGATCCCAGATATGGCCTGGCAACTCTATGGTCAAATAATCTTTGACAAAGCAGGAAAGAATATCCAGTGAAAAGAGACAGTCTCTTCAATAAATGGTGCTGGTGAAATTGGACACTTATATATAGAAGAATGACACTTGACCATTCTCTTTCACCATACACATAGATAAACTAGAAATGGATAAAAGATCTCAATGTGAGGCAGGAATCTATCAAAACCCTAGAGAAGTACATAAGCAGTAACCTCTTCAATATCAGCCACAGCAACTTCTTTCAGGACACGTCTCCAAAGGCAAAGGAAACAAAAGCGAAAATGAACTTTTGGGACCTCATCAAGATAAAAAGCTTCTGCACAGCAAAGGAAACAGTCAACAAAACAAACAGGCAACCCACAGAATGGGAGAAGATATTCGCAAATGACACTACAGACAAAGGTCTGATATCTGAGATCTATAAAGAACTCTTCAAACTCAACACTCACAAAACAGATAATCACATCAAAAAATGGGCAGAAGACATGAACAGACACTTCTCCAAAGAAGACATACAAATGGCTAACAGAGGCATGAAAAAATGTTCATCATCTTTAGCCATCAGGGAGATTCAAATCAAAACCACACTGAGATGCCACCTTACACCAGTTAGAATGGCCAAAATCAACAAGACAATAAACAACAAGCATTGGAGAGGATGTGGAGAAAGGGAAAGCCTCTTCGACCGTTGGTGGGAATTCAAGTTGGTGCAGCCACTTTGGAAAACAGTGTGGATATTCCTGAGGAAATTAAAAATCGAGCTATCCTATGACCCTGCAAATGCACTACTATTTACCCCAAAGAAGCAGATAGAGTACAAAGAAGGGCCACATGTACCCCAATGTTCATAGCAGCAATGGTCACAATTGCCAAACTGTGGAAAGAGCCAGGATGCTCTTCAACAGGCAAATGGATAAAGCAGATATGGTACATATATACAATGGAATATTATGCCTCCATCAGAATGGATGAATATCCCAGTTTTGTATCAATATGGACGGAACTGGAAGAGATCATGCGGAGTGAAATAAGTCAAGCGGAGAGAGTCAAATATCTTATGTTCCCACTTATGTGTGGAGCATAAGGAAATACATGGAGGTGTTGTGAGAAGGAAAGGAAGGGTGAATGGGGGGAAATCGCAGGGGGCAATGAACCATGAGAGATTGTGGACTCTGAGCAACAAACAGGGTTTTGGAGGGAAGGGGGTGGGGGTAGGGTGAGCCTGGTGGTGACTATTGAGGAAGGCACTTATTGCGTGGAGCTCTGGGTGTGGTGCATGAACAATTAATCTTGTAACACTGAAAAAAGAAAATAAACATATTTGGGGAAAAATAAATGAATTATCCATGAAAAATAAATATAGTGATAATTATAATGTTACCTTTGAAAATCACGGTTCTGGTTGTTTCTAGAAAGGGATATTTGTAAAAGTAACAACATTAACACTTCCAGTGCTGTGGAAGGAACAATTTCAAGCAATTCCAATGTCATTTCCAACCAGTAAAGCTTGGGGGTAGTTAGGGAGGTTGAAAAGAAAAGCTTCCTAATTAAATATATATAATAAATAGGTTCAAAGGAATTAAATATATAGATATGCATGTGACAACCTACCCAACAAGAAAATTATACTTACTCCTTGAAACAGAGTAGCATAGAAAGTCAACTTTTATTTAGAAGACACTGGTGTCAAAATTTCCCCAATTATCCCCCTCGGTGTCATCCATGACTACCATCCACCTTTAAATACGTATAAAATTGGTTGAAGAAATATTAGCCTGTGAAATATATCTTGAATATGAAGAATGAGAATTTTATTTATTTTATTATTTTAAAAATGTTTCATGTATTATTTACCTGAACCCTTTACTCTAATGTCTAGAAAATTGCCCCTTGAATGATAAGGCAAAAAAAAAGCTATTTCACTTCCTGTTGACTGTATCATGATCTAATTGAAATACATTCTATAGGAATAAAAATAGCTCCAAAATTACCATCCATTTGTTTTACTTGAGATAAAGGCCAAATAAGACTCATACGTTCTTAAAAAAAAAAAAGACTCATAAGTTCTTTCAAGTAGGCTCTCTAATATACCTCAATAGACTGTTCCTCATTCAGAAGATTGAGTCAACAAAAAAAATAGCATGAATGACATTTACAGCCATTTTCCACTGAGTTCACTACTCATGAGTTGGTTCTCCATGGTCTGTTTACTATGAGTGTATGGATGCTACTTATGAAGCAAATAAAATGTTGCTATTTTACCCAACAATTAGATATTTATGGACAACTATTAATTACTTTCCCTTAATTTATGCATTCAGGTTAGCTTTCAAATACCCTATTGATACTACTACCACACCAACTGAATTCTCCACAGAGTTCTTGCCTTGCATGGTCCCTATCCTGGAGCTCAGCTTATAGAAGTAATTTGTTACTCATTTTGTTCAGATTTCTACAAGACCCATTTTTGAAGTCTTTGCTGATATAGACATATTTATAAAATAGATATTTAGAATGAGATATGTGACAGACACTAGCAATCAGGATCCTATCACCCTGGGAAATGCTGACCCAGCCCCATGGCTGACTGGCATAGCCAGTCTTATTCCTATTGGAGTGTTATGCTTCACTAAGGAATGTCAACACTTTCAGGACAAAATGCTTACTGATGTTAGAATTCCCAATGGCCCTTAAGGATGGGAGGCAGCATTATTCCCAATACATCCCTTTACGTCATACATCAAGGAGAAGGAATAAACTCATCTATATGAAACCCAGCTTTTGGTCCACACTTGCCTGTGGTAAAATTATAAATGTGTAAAGATAAAAGGTATATATGACCATCTGCAAAATTGCATAAGACAGGACTCACTATGTACCTTTATGTAAAAATATACTAATATATTATTCCTCTAGGATGTTTCTGGTTATTTGAAGTAGAGAAAAGAGTAAAATCTGAAAAAATAAAGGAGACTGAAGCTTCATATATATAGCCCAACAGATTATTAATGCTAATAATAGTTTGTATTAGTTATCCACTAACTCCATTAAATTTTTGATTACTTAAAAAATAATAAGACAACAGAGATACATAAATTTACTATAAACTGTGTGTTATATCAGGAGTGAATTGTTTCTTTCCTTCCCAGATAAGGGAGCACTTCAAAATCAGCACTTCACTGGGTGCAGTGATGAGATTCCATAGAATTCTAATACTACACCCAGTCTACAGATTACATAGGAAATTAGAGAAGTTGCAAACAAAACTTTCCTAGTAGAATATTTAGTTATAAAAAGATATAAGAATTAATAATGGATAGTCATTGGACCATCTGATAATAAGAATGATTATTCTCAAATTTTAATCAAAGTAGTACAGGAATAATTACTTCTAAGATATTTTTCTCAAAATTTTCCCAGCACATTCATACAAAATCATGTATTATAACTATGGTATCTCTCTAAACACATTAGAAACCCACTGATGATATATGAAAGTGGGCAATGAAATTCATGTAAGAATTCAATAATTTTAAATATAATCATCTCACATCTAGAAATGTTTAATCTAGCATGTAGTTGAAGCCATTGCTTGAGAGTATATGCAATTTCTTGCTCAGATTATAGAATAAAACAAAGAAAACAATGTATAAACAACTGTTCCAATCATCCCTACTGACTAGGATGATAAGCAAATTAAAATATACTACTAAGATTCTGCATAAGGTACCCACTTTTACATTTACATACAATTGTACCACTTAAAAGAAAATGATAAATAAAATTTCATAATATCTTTGGATTTCAATAATCAAATCACATTAGAGACACTGATCATGACTCAGAAGATTCCAGAAGCTCAAACATAGATCAAATGTAGTCACAAACAGTTCTCATGGGACTCATCATTTAAGTTGTGATCTCACAGGTTCTATTCATGACTTATGTGTAGATACTGGCACCCAAATTGGTTATACAGACCTTTCTACACTTCATTTCCTCTAGCACATGCCAGCATGTTATATTTCAAATATCACGGTACTTTTATTTTTTTGGTAACATTTGCTGCCAAAACTAAATTTCCCTCCATATTTTTGGTTACCATGATCCAAGAGTGGACCTCAACTTATAGAAGTTACTTTTGTTACTGTGTTTGTATTTCAACAAGATCCATCTGTGGAGTCATCATTTATCCAGGAACATTTATAAAAGGGACTATCAGAATGAGATACATGGTAGACACTGAGCATTCAGGATTCTGTTACCCTAGGACAAACTGATCCATACTAACTTGATCATGGAAACCAGAATCACTGATGACCCAGTGCTGATTAGAAGAGCCAGAGTATCATTGTCATTAAAGTGCTACAATACCTTGAGAGGAATGTCAGTATCTTCAGGGCAAAATGCTTACTGATGTGAGAATTTCAACTGGCACTTGAAGATATTTTGGCAGAACTATATATGAAGAGCTGATTCATGTAATATGTCAAAGGATAAACTCTTTCTAAACCAACTGTTAATCAAAATAAAGAGTCATATAGACAGGAATACCTTTATACTAGGAGATCTTAACACGCCACTCTCAGTAGCTGACAGATCTTCTAAACAGAAAATCAATAAAGAAACAAGAGCTTTGAATGACACATTGGACCA